>JAUKNK010000021.1:1352500-1400000 GCA_030765055.1 Mantis religiosa | reverse complement strand
GTCGGGCAAGGTAATGCAAAAGATAGGCAGAGTGTTGGAGCGCAACAATTGCCGGTTACTTCGTTCTGCTTTTCTCCCGCGTGTCCATGTGATATCAGAACGCATTCGCATCGACAGGTTTTTGTCAGTGGTAAGAGACGAGAGAGGGCATTGCATTAGAATTTGCAGTGACATAGATCACAGAAATCATAATGTATTGTTTGTTGTAAAACTGAGTACGTACTATTAACAGAAATGTAGGTTGTATAAGCTAGAAAACAACAGTAATTATGTATATCCTCCAGTCAGACATGCAAGCACGAGTTGCGAACACGGTAGAATGTTCGTCAGCAAATGCACCTCAGACTGTCGTCGCTCGCAGACAATGCATTGCGCTTGTTTGTGGCTTAGCATGACGTGAGTGAACAACAGTTTTGCTGAAGCCATTGTCCCACTGTTCTTTTTCTGGTCCGTGTTTATACATTTACGAGTTTTAAACCTTGGTAATTGAGTTAACGAATGCTGTCATTGTCAAGTTTGTTTTGTACCTGTGTATATAAAGTTGCAACTTCTAAGTGACAACTAAGTTACAAGTGTTACTGAGGATTGCATCGGAACAATTACGCTTTACCACAAAGAACTTTTATCGTCGAAACATATGTAACGACAAATTTTTGTAGGGAAGTTAGATGACGATTTGAAGCATAGCATATCGGAAATACAATTTTTGATGATAGGTTAATTAGTAGTAATAAATTATGGCCCTCATTATCTCCTGAAATAAATGTATGTGATATTTATTATTTGGAAAAATTCAAAAATAAGGTAAATACAACAATCGTCATACATTGTAAGAGCTAAGAGAAAACATGAGGCGAGCAATTCACTGAACTTCGGATATTAAATTCTCAAGTGTAAATGCAAACCTTAGGAGAAGATCCCAGATCTCTTATGAAAAGTATGTGCTTATTATCGTTGTAATTCAACAAGACGTAATTTTGAGAAACGGAAGTGGTTATGGAAGTAAACCTCTTTCTGCGGTGGTCCAGGACGAGACTGATGACACACAGTGGACACAGTGTGCGGAAACTGCACTAAATAAGCGAACAACGGGTTACACAGAGATTGCTGGAAACACAGCAGGCAGAAGCTGATAAACAAGACAGTAGTCGCGTTTGTGTGTCTATGGCAATAATAATAATAACCCATGGCGCGACAGCCCTTAGAGGGCCAAGACCTACCAACCCGACTGCCGGCCTCACGCCCACTTACGCACGGCAGAGGTGGACGATCATCCAACCGATACGTGGAGATGTGGTAGGCATCTCAGCATCCCCCAACCGGAATGTTGGTTTTCGTGACCAGGGCCGCTTACCTAGCGTAAGCTCCTCACTTTCCTCACGATGCTGAGTGGGCACCGGTCCTATACCGGGGACTTAAAATCCCAACCACTGGGTGGGATCGAACCCGTGCCGCTTTCCGTGGCCAGCATGCTGCCTTAGCCCGCTACGCCACGGCGCAGGACTGTCTTTGGCAGTGCCATATTATTAATTCCTTAAGATGGATAAATCATGCTTGTACGTGGTTTCATTTTCTTTTTTTATGAACATATCCACATTTTAAAGGCTTTAGATGGGGGAGTGGGGTTAGTGTGTACAAATACAGGATTATTCATAAGTCCGTGAAACATTTTAAAAATTCGTAACTACTAAACTACCCAAAGGATAACGAAAACTTTTGCACGAAAATGAAGAGAAACTCTCCAGCTTTTGTTACATACCTTAGAAGTACCCAATGTGTCCACCCTTGCTGTTACGGCAGATATCAATGTGGTAATCCATGCCCCCCATACACGCTCCAGCATGTCACGGCTGACCATAGCCACGGCAGCCGTAATCTGGTGGCGAAGTTCTTGAAGGTTAGCAGGGAGCGGAGGCATATAGACATTGTCCTTCACAAAGCCCTACAGGAAAATGTCACACGGAATTAAATCCGGTGATCGTGGTGGCCCTTACATGAACGCGTTATCTAGTCCAGTTGCTGAAGCCTGTATGGTTTAAACATAAATCTGTTACGAAGAATTCGCCACACTATTGGTTGCGAGATATCCAACTCAACACTTTCAAGGGTAGTGGACTTACGAGGGCTGTACTGATGTGCTTCTCTAACACGATTCACTGTTTTTTTGCTGGGTCCTGGACGTCCTTGGCGGAGAGCGATGCACGTACACCCTTCGCCACGGAATTTCGTATACCAATGCCTGATACTGTTGTATACAGGTGCTGGCTTTTGAAATTGCGTTCGAAAACGTCTCTGCACAGTCACAACTGATGAAGTTCGTGCATATTCCAAGATGCGCGTTTTGTGAATGACATTTTCTCATTAGTGATAACTACTGCCACCTGCCGACGAATCATGACAATTAAGCACGGCCTTTCATTATAAAAAGAACTTGGAGAGTTTCTCTCTCTATTGGTGCAACAATTACCATGATCTGTTGCTTACATACTCTTTTAAACTTTAAAATGTTTCACGGACTTATTAATAACCCTGCACTGTGGTCATTAAACGATAGTTGCATCTCCATATTAACGTTATTACTCTGAATCTGAACCTCTTTCACTGTTTTTGAAACTGCTTTCTTTGGTTTAGTGTGTGTGTGTAACTGAACTGTAGCCTAGCATTTTATAAGACACTCAATACCCAAGCATGAACATGTGTTCTCTAATAACCCGTACAACATTGAGCTTTGAATCTGACCAAAAATAAGTTACTCTAATCGATTATAAGCACAAGTGGCACCCTCCTTCATAATTAAAACTCTTGCAACTCTTACTTCATGTGACCTTTCCTATGTGGTGCTTGTAGTTATTTAACTCTGCGTTGGCAATGTTTGTGTTTCGTTTATCTTTTGTTTTTTATAGCGTTCCGAAAGTTTTGACTATGTTTAAGACTCCCTAATAATAATTAAGTTAAAAAAAACTGAAGTCTATTGGACAAGCAGTGGCGGGGCGTGACTTCAAAAGCTCCAGGTAATAATTTTCGTTAAAATGTAAGAGAATAATGAATAATATGCGCAGCATATATAAAATAGCAAGCATGCCAACAAAGCAGTTTTCGCAATCCATGATACCCACGTAACCATGGAACTGTATCACACATATGTTCATTAAAGAGGCGCATAAATGTTACCTTTGCTTTGCATGTCGATATCATTATTAAGAAGTTTGTCACTTTTAACTATAGTTAGTTCTTCCTCATAACTCAAGGAACTTAAGCTATGTACTCTTCAGTTATCTTTCTATTGTACAGTCACACGTAGGCCTTTTCTTGCATTGGTAACTGCTCACACTAAAAGCAGACGTATTCCTGTTTTCCCTCTCCATTCAGGCGTTTTCCCATTTCTCCAAGAGCTGGTCCACACGGCGTGTGAACGTATGCAATTCACACACTTGCTAATAACTTAAAACTTCACTATCACTTCCTATTTTACACCACTAAATACCAATGTACATGCTATTGAAATATACTTACAGTTGTATTTAAAAGCATCATATAATACAAAAAATAATTGAAGGTTAATTACATTAAATGTTTGAGGATTTTGTATAACTTTTGTGTTAATAATCGCTCATGGTTTACGTTTATCTGGTTTATTTTGTTAGCGAATATTAGTTATGAACGCTTAGGAAGTCGAAGTCTGTTAATTAATAAGGGATTATAAAATTTGATACCTAGTATGGCTTTTTTATTATTTTTATTTTCTTCACAAGTTACAGAGATTTCACGTGACAACTGTCAGTGCTTCTTAACTATTGCAGAGTCACGATTGCTTCCGGAAACCTACGGCGCATAGTACTCAAGTTTACAAATGCGAAAATACAGAAATATTCGGTATTGAATGAGGTCGCGGAACTGGTCACTCGAGCATTAAGCAGCAGCTGCCCAATTGTTCCAGCACCGCAGATATTTGCGCATAAATTTTGAAAACAAATATAAATATTGTTTGGCATGACTTTTGTTTGTTTCTTCTTTTTCTCCTGAAATTCTTGAGGAAGCGGTGCTTCTAGCGTTTCATTGCAAGTTTCGCCACTATGGACCCGTGTAAAAGTTTAAGGGATAAATTATCAAATTATGGGGAACGCCGGGTTGTTATTCTGCAGCTAGTAACTCTGTAAATAAATGAATAACCATGCGACCAGAATTAAAGCGGTGCTGAGTTGTACCTCGCGTTAGCAGAAATAAGTATAGATTCAGTAACAAGCAAGTATTTTAGATACCTCTCTCTCTCTCTCTCTCTCTCTCTCTCTCTCTCTCTCTCTCTCTCTCTCTCTCTCTCTCTCTCTCTCTCTCTCTCTCTCTCTCTCTCTCTCTCTCTCTCTCTCGCTCTCTCTCTCTTTCCCTCTCTCTCTCGCACACACCGATCAAGGTGGTGCAGATGGTAGGCGTGACTTGCTTTCGGGAGGTCATAGTTCGAACCTTATCGATACACGCACTCAGGCTGGGGTTTTCCATGGTTTGCTTCTTGTCATTAGGTGAATGTTGCGGTGCTCATGCTCATACTACAGCTTTCATGTCCACCATTAGTCGTTGCGATTATTTCATTCTCGATTTCATCGTTCTAGGATCAGACGACGTTGTTCGGCGAGTTGCGGCTGGGCGGTGGCTGTGCGTTCTGTGGAAGTTCCCTTCCTGGTCAGGCCCTGCCTCTGCAGTGGGCCCTTGGTGGACACCACCAAGTTTGAGAGGCTTGTGAGGGTCGATTAGTGCATCGTCGCTTGGTTCGTACTGTAAACGTCGGGAACGGTCCATGTTCCACCAATCGTCATCCGGATCTGGCCGCCCTTTGGGTCTCTCTTCCCATCCTCCCTTTTAGACGTGGCGGTGCCTGCACGAAGGGTCTTCTGGCTTATGTCCACAGCTTGCGTGGGGCCCTCAGTTTTCTATTTACCTCTCTGTCTAACGCAGCTATCATTGACATTAGATGTCGTAAGTAATTTAACAATAAGGATGGAAACAAAACTACTGTTATATATGCATTACTGTACCCTAAGGTTTGTTTCAGATAACCTTGCCCCGCTGACAAGCATCCCTCCGCGTGTTACTGCCTTCCCCTTTACCACAATTGGCTAATGCTTTCGGCGCCATAGGCGGTGCTTTCACACCACGTGGAATAAATGGCATGTAAACAAACATGTCACCAGTCACCACTACTTATAAGTACCGTCAGTCATCCCGAGAGGCAGGTTTGAAGCAAAGGATCCTCCTGTTTATTTCATTTAAGAATTAGCATACACTCCAGGTAAAATAACTCTGTTGCGTAATATATTTAATTCATACGGTTATGAATATATAAATTTGACAATTCTCTTAGAACATATTAAACTACACTCCTGGAAATGGAAATAAGAACACATTGACGCCGGTGTGTCAGACCCACCATACTTGCTACGGACACTGCGAGAGGGCTGTACAAGCAATGATCACACGCACGGCACAGCGGACACACCAGGAACCGCGGTGTTGGCCGTCGAATGGCGCTAGCTGCGCAACGTTTGGGCACATCCAACGTCAGTGTCAGCCAGTTTGCCGTGGCATACGGAGCTCCATCGCAGTCTTTAAAACTGGTAGCATGCTGCGACAGCGTAGACGTGAACCGTATGGGCAGTTGACGGACTTTGAGCGAGGGCGTATAGTGGGCATGCGGGAGGCCGGGTGGACGTACCGCTGAATTGCTCAACACGTGGGGCTTGAGGTCTCCACAGTACATCGATGTTGTCGCCAGTGGTCGGCGGAAGGTGCACGTGCCCGTCGACCTGGGACCGGACCGCAGCGACGCACGGATGCAGGCCAAGACCGTCGGATCCTACGCAGTGCCGTAGGGGACCGCACCGCCACTTCCCATCAAATTAGGGACACTGTTGCTCCTGGGGTGTCGGCGAGGACAATTCGCAACCGTCTCCATGAAGCTGGGCTACGGTCCCGCGCACCGTTAGGCCGTCTTCCGCTCACGCCCCAACATCGTGCAGCCCGCCTTCAGTGGTGTCGCGACAGGCCTGAATGGAGGGACGAATGGAGACGTGTCGTCTTCAGCGATGAGAGTCGCTTCTGCCTTGGTGCCAATGACGGTCGTATGCGTGTTTGACGCCGTGCAGGTGAGCGCCACAATCAGGACTGCATACGACCGAGGCACACAGGGCCAAAACCCGGCATCATGATGTGGGGAGCGACCTCGTACACTGGCCGTACACCTCTGGTGATCGTCGAGGGGACACTGAATAGTGCACGATACATCCAAACCGTCATCGAACCCATCGTTCTACCATTCCTAGACCGGCAAGGGAACTTGCTGTTCCAACAGGACAATGCACGTCCGCATGTATCCCGTGCCACCCAACGTGCTGTAGAAGGTGTAAGTCAACTACCCTGGCCAGCAAGATCTCCGGATCTGCCCCCGATTGAGCATGTTTGGGACTGGATGAAACGTCGTCTCACGCGGTCTGCACGTCCAGCACGAACGCTGGTCCAACTGAGGCGCCAGCTGGAAATGGCATGGCAAGCCGTTCCACAGGACTACATCCAGCATCTCTACGATCATCTCCATGTGAGAATAGCAGCCGAAAGGTGGATATACATGGTACTAGTGCCGACATTGCGCATGCTCTGTTGCCTGTGTCTATGTACCTATGGTTCTGTCAGTGTGATCATGTGATGTATCTGACCCCAGGAATGTGTCAATAAAGTTTCCCCTTCCTGGGACAATGAATTCATGGTGTTCTTATTTCAATTTCCAGGAGTGTATATCATGTCAAATAACGAACTCATTTTTACCGCACAACAGTCTATAGCACGACAGCAGCCAATGGGAGGTGATTAGGTCACATGCACGTAAAGAGTTACGGGACAAGCTTATTTGAAACAAGGATTAACAAATGCGACAATCTTCCCATTTGCCTCATTTTATGTGGGTATTCTTAGGTGACAGTTAAATCGAAAACCTCTACAATTAAAGGAAGCATGGAGCAAGGTAAGTGTAAATCAATTTCCAATAACATCCAAAATGAACTGCAGTATTTACATTTAAGATAAATGCTTTAAGATTGTTTCTAATGTTCTCATTTAGTTGCTATTGTATATACCTACTTTGATAGGTTGAATTCTTAAAACAAACAGTAGTTTTGTGGGTTGCACGGTGAAACCTCAGTAAATTATAGTAAAGAGAGCCATAGAGCAAACATACAGTTTCGGAATTATCGCATTGTTTCCAAGGTGAGATATATTGCTAGGCGCTGGAATGAAAGCTCTCATATCCTTCTCGTAACGCTTTTCTTGGCTGTACAGCCCAGAAAATAAAATTACTTATATTATGGCAGGAGGAAGTAGTAATGTTAGTACTTTACCATGATCTCTAAATCTTAGCATCTTTTAATTGAAAAAAAAAAGTGCGTGTTGCATGCAAACATTAACTTATTGCAAGGTGGTGTTGAAAAAGAGCAAGTAATAAAACTTTGTTTCAAGGGTTCCTTCACTTGGTCGTTTACAGAGTGAATCAAAAGTGTGATTTGGTTTATAAAAGTTCGTGTCACTGTATGATTCTAGGCAAAATTTATTCCGCGTTTAACTCCAATTGAGAGAAATCGTATTTTCCATCCAGTGGTATGTGTTTTCCTGATTATTATAGGTAATTTAATATTGATTTTGTATGTGTTCATTTGTTTAAAATCCCTTTCACTTGTATTCATAAAATTTCTTTCTGTGAGATAATTTAAGGCAGTGCACCCGTGAAAAATCTGAGACATGAAACTGTTATCAACTTATCAAATGTGGTAATGTGACGAATACATACAATATTTGAATCAGGTATCTGCATAGTTTATCGTAGATAACAACTTTTGGTTTTTGATTTTGTTAATTTGTGTTAATTAAAATGTCATCTCTGGCTTTTACATACTAAGAGGGCTGTTCAATAAAGAATGATCACAATTTCTTTTTTTGACAACGTACCTTTACTCATCCTCATAATTTTGATGGTCCTTCTCAAAATAGTCTCCCCTGAATGCGATGCACTTGTCCCAGCATTTCTGCCAGTCTTCAAAGTCATACTGGAAACCATTTTTTGAGAGATCCTTCAAAATTGCCTCCGCAGCCTTCAGCGCTGCTTCTGATAATGGATAATGCCTCCCACGAAGGCGTTTCTTCAAGTTAGGGAATAGAAAAATGTCGTAGGGGGCTAAATCCGGACTATAGGGAGGGTGAGGGATGTACTTCACGTTGATTTTTGCAAGATATTCAGCAACATTGGCAAATGCGCGGCGCAGCATTCAGTCTGGTTCAGGGAA
Organism: Mantis religiosa; assembly: GCA_030765055.1. Taxonomy (NCBI): domain Eukaryota; kingdom Metazoa; phylum Arthropoda; class Insecta; order Mantodea; family Mantidae; genus Mantis; species Mantis religiosa. The sequence goes on along the minus strand of JAUKNK010000021.1, from coordinate 1,391,682 downwards.
ATGTGGTCTTTTGCGCCTGATATGTTTTCAGGACATACCTGTTGTATTCAGTTACTGATGTGTGTGCAGGTACAGCATGCTGATAAACCATTCCATGAATATCAAAGAATGAGATGACCATAACTTTCCCAGCAGAAGCAACCACTTTTGCCTTTTTTGCGGGGTTGTTGCTGATGAAGGAGATTTCCACACTGAGCTTTGCTGTTTGCTCTCAGGATCAAAATGATGTAGCCAAGTTTCATCAGCAGTGATTACGTTTGAAAGAAACTCCGGATCTTCCTCTAACATCAACTTTAACTGCATGTTACCTCCATTACAGCGGTAGGCGATACTGAACATGTCTGAACTTGCCTGGTTCTCACAGGCGGGAATCAGGAGTACCAACAGTGAAACTACTACGGCGTGTTTGTTTCATATTAAGCTAATAGAATGTAATAAGATTGAATTTTAGTGCGAACAATTATGGCTGTAAAAAAATTATGATCATTCTTTACTGAACAGCCCTCGTACGAAGCATTCTATTCTCCCTTACAATCATTTTTTGGTCATTATAAACATCACAGTGGATGTTACTCTCTTTTTTAAGTTGGAACTGTGCACGTGCTCCGATTTTAAGAATTACAGGCTATGAAAATATTTAATAACAAGTAATGCAATTATAACATTTCAGAAATGGCGGTGTGAATCTTCAAGTAGTAATTCGTCAAGTTGGAGAATTTTAAATAATGAAAAGTATTGAACAAATTTTAAGACGAAAAGAAAAGGAAATTTATAATGGAAATGTACATTACAGTACTGTATTAAAGTGTTTCAAAGGCTGCACGTATTGATAAATATTGCTGATATTAGTGAATCAAAAGTAGTTTTCGCATTTTTTCTTGAAATTTTAATCCAATTTCATGGGTGGATTGGCTTAAGAAAACTGTTAAATTGTACTTCATTTTCAAATTATTTTACTGTAATATATTTTGTATTTTCTTTCAGTAGAAAACCCGTAGCTTCGCTTGCATTATGAACCTATTTTCGGCGTATGAAGATTGTTTTACGTTACTACATAAGTAACTAATACTTTTATGCTTCTAAACAATCCCTGTTGATGGATATTTAAATTAAACCAAACACTAGCCTACTGCTTATTGGAGCAGACAAGTCTGGTCACCATGGCAGTGATTAAAAACACATGGGAGCATTTAAAAGTTTAATTACTTTTTCAAAAACCTAATACCACGCCAAGAATTGAACTACACATCTACAACTTGCCATGCCAACACAAAAATGTAATACAACTTGACCTACAGACGACAGATGTGAAATAATTAAGAGGCAAACCTTTGTTTTACTCATTAGAGATGAAGAACACAAATTGATTTGCACATTAATCACAACTTCATGACAGAAAGTAATTAAAATTCCTGATTCCATAACAAATTTAGCCAAAATTGGTTCGAGCCTCTGTGACAAGATGTAATTAAAAGCTTTAATTATGTTACCAATGCCGTTTTCGCTTAATTAGCCAAAGAGAGGTTCAAACGTGCCAAATCTAGTACCATTTATCATTTCTGGACGTGAAATTAGAACAAGGGCGTGACATTAGCAAAGGTCACATGGAGTTAAAAGCAATCATCGCGTGCTGCATATGTAATTAGATGCACAATTGCTGAGTAAATCCATGCTTTTACGGTAGATTATCCCACAAAGTTGATTAGGTTAGAGTTTAAGTTGTTAACGTATTCGAACAATCGCTTTATGCTGAACGGCTTCCTCGCGATTTAATATCGGCCGCATTTATATATTACCTTTCTCCTATAAAACTGTCGAACAAGCAGAATACGTTCGTCTTATAATCAGATTGACACTTAACTAATCCTTGTTTCACATAAGCTTGCCCCGTATCTCTTAACGGTCACGTGACTTTATCACCTCTCATTGGCTGCTATTGCAGTATAGACTTTCGTGCGGTAAAAATTAGTTCGTTATTTAACATGGTGATATATCTTCATATGTTGGAATAGAACTGTCAAATTTATATTTTCGTAACTGTTTGAATTAAATATATTACGCAACAGAGTTCTTTTTATCTGAAATGCATGTTAATTCTTAAACGAAGTAAGAGGAGGTTCCTGTGCTCTCAAGCACATGGCACGATAGCACGTGATTTAGCGGTAGTGATGACATATTTGTTTATATGACTTTTATCACTGACCTTGTTTTGAACTGGATTAGTCATATCGCCATTCGAAGGTGTGTTGTGCCGAGTACGAGAGCTAAATTATTTTATTGATCGTTTATTGCGCGTGTACTTATTATATGTATAATGGCAGAGTCTACCGGCAGTTTTTCGCTGAAGCATCGCAATGGCAAACCTTTACAAAGCAGCGAAAAAAGAATTGTGTTGCATTTGTTTAATGCACTCACAGAGAAGAATCCGTCTTTGTCAGTGAGAGAAGTCAAACAGCTGTGCTCTGAACTTACAGGTGTAAGTGTTAGATGCGTAGAAACATCGCGACATGAAATTGAGACAATACGAAAACTTACCACTCCAGGAGCGATATTGCTGTGTGGCGAAGACTTATTTAAGGACAATCAGACTGTACCGGGATACAAGTCACAAGTCCTTGACAAGACTTGGGTGAATGAAGGACACACGACAAGTATGGCGTGACACGACTTTAGAGACTGAAAGACAAGCAGTTTTGCAAGGTATGTGTGCTGGTTTTAAAAAATGCCGGTGGAAAAGACCGAAGGCCTTTCATTATAAACTTGTTTCATTTTCATCGCTCATTCATTCTGTTTCAACTTGCTCAGTTTCATTATAAACTTCATTATTTTTGCATGCCTTCATATTCTTATTTGTATGATTTTATCTATCTTCCTGGCAATTATTATGCCGTTTACAGCAGTTTTAAGTGTGACGGGAAGGCACCGCCTATGGCGCGAAAGCATTAGGCAATTTGGATGAGGGGGAAGGTAGTTGCACGCAGAGTGATACATGTCAGAGGGGCAAGGTTATATGAAATAGAGATTAAGGTGTTCGCAGCGGTAAAGCGGAATCAGCTCCTATCGCGTGATTTACTCCACGCGAGAAAGTTACTTTGATGCCTGTGACAGACCACCTCGATAGCATAGATGGTAGCGTGTCTGCCTCACGCTCAAGAGGTCCCGAGTTCGAATCTCGGTAGGGTGAGTTATCTGGATAAGGTTTTTCCGGGGTTTTCCCTTATCCTTAAAGACGAATGTCGGGTAACTCTAAGCTCTATGGACCTCGGACTTATTTGAATTCATCGTCCGATATGACTTGATGTTGGAGGATGTAAAAATTACAACAAAAAATGCCTCTGACTGCTTATACCGGGACCGTCCTTAGTTTATATGGCGATGTAAACAAATGCGCTTGTACGTGCGCAACATCATTTTTGCTTAGCTTTGTATCTCTATGCGGATAAAAAATATAGTTCGTATATCATTTTTAAAGACTTTACATCTGGTGTAAAATATAAAACAACTTCAAATTATTACAAATGTAACAGTCAAACAGTAATTAATTTGTATTTTATTTGGTATATGTAAACCTAATATGTATGTATTAATCAGAGTGCAAGTTGCGCTTGCGCAGTTTAAAAGCAGAAGGAAGGGGGGAATCAGTTGTACAACATGGCTGTTTCTGTGAAATATACAAACATCACAGCCGGAAATCGTTAAGAAGTGGAGAAAAACAAATTATTTTAATGTATTTTGCAAGTTGTGTGAAAAATACCCGACTTTAGCAATGGGGGACATTAATTTGTCAGCAGAATAAACCTGCGCCGCTCAAAGTTAGGTTGTGAAAACGACCTTTTCTATGGCATCGGGAGAAAAAGCTGAATAGCGAGAGCACGTTAAAATTACAACAAATATACAAAGGTATTTAAAAAAGTAAAATAATAACAAATTTCTCGGGATCACCAACCAGAAAACCTTATTTGAAATAAGTTGTTCGTTTTAAACTACTAACATTCTTTTGCCTGCATATAGCAAGTTATACTCTCATACAGAATACCTTCGGAATGCAGAGCTTTCACAGGCTTTTATCAGAAAATTCAGGATGCACAGTTTACTTGTCATGCAAATACAATAAATGTATAGTATTTTAACAAAAACATCAAAACCATTATTGCGGAAAAATAAAAACCATTTTCTACGTAAAATCTAGTTTGAGGTGGAGTTATTTTCTTCAAAATCTTCGTCACATCTTTGGACAAAATTAAACTGAGATAATAATACTCGAAATTATTCGAATTTTTATTTTTGAATTCACACACATGCAGGCACGCGCACGCACACGCACACACACACACACACACGTTTTAATAAATACCATGCGTTTGAATTAATTGGTCTCAAAACATGTATTTCCTTGAAATATTGACATGGAATTTTTGGAAGGAATGCAATACTTCCTCTACCTGTCCGAAATTTTGTTGTGCAAATAAAATTTCCTTTAACAATGTTGAGTAAAGTAATATATCCAGGTGGACTACAGGTTAAATATTTCTATAACAGGAATTCGACATAGTATTTAATTGGTTGTTGCAACTGTAAACTTCATGTTAAGGTAAGTATCCAATGTCTTCCTGGTCGAGGTACCAATTTACAATAAACGATCATAATACTGCACTGACCGATTCTTGTTATTAAGCGGTATCATAATGCATACAGGTTCTGTAAGCTCCCTAACCTGAATCCAAAACATGCGCAAGGTTTCAACATACTAATTGCTTAAGTTCAATGGCCATTTGCTCATTAAACCGTTCAATAACACGGTTTAATAATTCAAGGCATACTAATGCACCATGGACATCAGGGTTATTTCAAGGAAAATAGTGGCTGCAGCAGTTTCCTTTTTTTTTTTTTTTTAAATCTTTTTATTTTGTTTCCCGACTTTAACTACGATAAGTGCATGCAACCACAATGATACAAGTAACTATCCTCGTTACTTATGTAATATTATAAAATGTAATCGTTGAAAGCAGCTGTTACTTTAATTTCCTGTGACTTGAATATCTTTAAAGGTTGTGATAACCCTGACCAAGATTTTTAATAGACACCATATACAAGTATCTGCTCTATTACTGGTACCGGTTGACACTCAGTCATATACTTTTACTAAGTATCGAGCGGAATGGCCCAAGCGGTGGTGTTTGCGTTTCGCATTCATGCGTTCGATTCCCGTGGCCGAACTACCTGAACCATTTTTGGAAAGTTTCCTGGAAAACCGGCAAATGCTGGGAAGAGGCGAATGCTTAGTGTTTCAAGATATTAAGTGTCGATGGGAGTCTCGGAATTGCATGGCAAGGAAAAAGGATACAGTTTGTAAACCCTCGCCCTACTGATCGGTGTCAATCTCGAAGAGTTCCGGGCATCCCATTAAGATGAATCTGCAGGGAGAGAGGAGCCGATTGTACAACCTACTGCCGTAGAAATCCATATCTGAAAACTGTAGCTACTTTGTCCTCCGCTGTCGTGTCTCCTCTCACCTCATCCCTCCCTCCAAGTACGAAAGATCTTCTCTAGGTCCAGATGCTATGTATCTTCTTCAAAACTGGCCATATCTCATACCTCATCATCATCTTCAAGGATTGGGCCCTGTGACCCGTTGCGTTCTCTTCAAGAGCCTACTGATTCTTCCAGCGTAGAGCTGGGCGTCCCACGTGTCTCTTTCCCTTCGGCATATAATCTAAAACTCTTTTTGGAAGTCGTCCCGCGTCCATTCATAAAATATGATTTTTCCATTCATTTTTGTTCTTTATTATTTTACTGTTTAAATTAAAAATCCCAAGCTCTTCTCTTATTTCTTCGTTTCTTACGTGGTCTATTCCTTTATAACCTGCCACGCTTCTTAAAAATCTCATCTCTGCCGATTATAGCTGTTTGCGTTGGTTCTTTGCCACTGTCCATATTTTGGAATCGTATGTTAACGTTGGGACTGCCATTATCTTATAAAATTTCATCTGTTTCCTTTCGTGTTTTCCTGTTCAGCGTTCTTATTATAGTCCCACATATTTGATTGAATATGCTTAATTTCACCTCCATAACCTTGTTGTTATTTGCTACTGTGTAGCCTAGATAGCTAAAACTTTTAACCTGTTCTAATATTTTATTGTTTATAACTATTTTTGCTCTTATGTTGTTCTTTCCTCTAAAAGCCATTTCTTTACTTTTGTGTTCTGAGATTGAAAGGTTATATGTTTCCGCTAAGCTGTTTAAACTATATACTGCTCTTTGCATGTCATCTTCTGAGTGGGATATTATCACTTGATCATCAGCAAATAATTCTGTATTTAAAATTATGTTTCTATTTAGTACATTTTGTTTTATACTTTGCTGCCATTCTTGTACCATATTATCAATATAGATATTAAAGAGTATAGACGATAGAGGGCATCTTTGTCGTACTCCTTTATTTATGTCCACTGCTTCTGTTTTCCTTCCATTCTTTATTATTGCTATTGTAGTGTTTTTATGCATACCTTGTACAGTCCCTATTAAATGTGCTAGTATTCCATAATTGTCCAAGTTTATCCCTTAAACCGAATCGAAGGCTTTAACATAGTCAACAAAGGCATGAATATGTCAACATTAAATTCTTTGTGTTTTTCAATTAGTTGTTAAATTATAAATATTCTATCAGTGCATTATCTTCCTTTTCTAAATCAGTTTTGGGCCTCATGAAGCCGTGCTTCCGCTATTGTTCCTATTCTTCTTGCAACTATTTTAGCATATAGTTTGTACACTGAGCACAGCAGACTAATTCCTCATAATTTGTGTGTTTATTTATAAGTACCTGATATCGATGAGCTTCCTCAGCAGCATCACGTGGGCGTCTCAGTCGATGAAGATGGCGAACAGTCAGTTCCAGAATATCAGCCTTTTCCAACTTGCTTACATTTTCTCCGTCTGCCTGTAAAGATTAAGGAGAGTTAGTCTTTGTTTGTACCTTGTTACTTCCTCTACCATTTAGTACAGTCACATTTGGTGCAAGAGTAGACTTACTTCCGTGTAAATACTCGGGCAATTGTAAAGGGGAACAAGAAAATAAAATCTTGCAGCATGCATTCCTTTCTATTCCAATGTACGCATTTTTGGCCATTGTATTTGCAGCAAGACCTGTGCTACTATGATTTGAATTTTAGAAATTCAACTTACAATAAATAATACATACAAAATGTTACTCAAATGCACCAAAATAATTTCATTAATTGCGGACGTGTTCAATATAAGCAATCTGATATACGCAATGTATTTTTCTGTCCTGTACACTAAACTTAGTTCTGGAAACTTGATTTCCCAAATATAATTTTATTTCATATATTATCAGTGCCCATTGCCCGTGGTGCAATGTGCAGTAGCAACGGGTGTTAAACGGTACTGAAATAACAAAAAATAATCGCCATTATTTTGTATAAACAACCGACACTGTTGACAGAACACTGGATGAAAGTTTAATACTACTTTTAAGGCAATGCATCTCCAAACAACATAAAAATCAATAATTTCTATTTGAACGACCTGAAATTTGTATAGCAATATGGTAAAGTAACGATCGCATAGAAAATTTCAATCGCTATCCTTATTTAAGATTAATTTCTTTTGTTATTTAGGCCTTAATGATTTTAATTGTGCTGATTTAAAATGCTCCATGTATCATAGTGTATTTTACATCCTGTTAAAGACTTATAAGGATTCCCCACATTGGAAAACTTTTAAATTCAAATAAAGATATAAATTTTGGCATTCTTCAGTTTTGTAAATATCACGTTATAAAAATGTTGAATAAAAATAACGTAATTATAAACTTCTAAAAATTCCTATGTAGGTCTTTAATGTGATCGTTCTTAACCTTTTGCCGCAAATTATAAGTTAATCGGCCGAACACATTGACCTACCAGATCAAGTGCCTGAAGAGAGATTATTGGCCAAAATTGTGGAAAATGCGCTCAAAATGATTGAAATGTGCATTAAATTAGGTGCTGTGTTCATGAATGTTTTAAAAGTCCACATAGAGTGATGAATATTACCGGTATTAATAAATACGTAAAAGGTGTCAAATTAAAGAATTGCATGTAAATTCCTACCAAAAATGCATTTCTCCCTCAGATTTTCATATCATTTCACCGGTAAACTTCTCTCCATCCGGTGATGCATGGTTGCTTTTCTGTCTGTGTTTTAAATTTTCGTAGGTATAAAGACTCTAAATCAGTTCATTTTAATCAGTGTATTTCTACCTACAGAACTAGATCATAACAGCCGCGCCGTGACTCAGTGGTTAGACCGCTTGGCTCTCACCAAGGCGGCCCGGGTTCGATCCCAGGCGACCGCAAAGTGAGATTTTTGGTGGACAACACGGCGCTGGGGCGGGTTTTCTCCGGGACCTCCAGTTTCCCCCGCCATCTCATTCCACCGGTGCTCCATCATCATCTTATATATCATCAGTGTCACCGCCTGCGGTGCCGTATGTAGTAAAAGCGGGCGTTAAACACTACACATTTCATTTCATATATAGACCATAACATAGGCTGCTAAACCATAATATAATATTATTAAACTTTCCACCAAAATACACTTTCGTGAACCAAAATAAATACACATTTTTAAATCTGGAATTTTACTTTCCTTAATGCTTATTTACAGTAAGTAGGGAAAGTATAGATTCTAACAGAAACGTCTATGTCAAGTTATCACCGGAAATAACACGTTTTGGGGCCCCTGAATCCAAAGCAAAGTGTTTTTTTGGAAAAGAATGCTTCTATAGATGTGCATTTGTGAACAGTATTACTCAAAACTAAAGTTATGTTAAATACTAAATTATCTTCCAAATGTGCAACAAGAAAGATTTCCAAGAAATCCCCCCATGGAACAAATTTTTATATTTTATTTTTGTTTTTGAAAAAAGTTTTAAGGATTTTGATTAAACGGTCATATATTAAAGATACTTACATGACAAATAAAAGTATATATTGAATTTTTTTGGGAATACCCTATAAAGTCCTCTTTATTGGTAAGGAATTTTTGTACAGCCTTAGAGGGGGGAGTAGCTACCAGAAACAAAGTTCGATTCGGAAAACATCGGAAGCATTCGATGATGCTGCATTCACAATGCCTTATGTCACTCTGGCGTCATTTCAAAGCTATGCGATAAGAGGGAGATGCTTTGCGGCTTGGCCATATGCATGGTAGCCGAGTGGTGAAACGCATGTGTCTCGTAAGTAGACCCAACATGAGTTCGAAACCTTGTGTGCATGTTTCTGTTTTCTTATTGTCACTTTAATAGCAGTGCCTTATGCTTTTCTTGCAGAAGATGAATAATATTTTAAACACATTCATTTATAAAAACGCAAATAACATTTTTGTATTTTTCAAAAAATAGATAAAATATAAAATTGTTTTAATATTGATTGCGTGAACATTCATGACCTGCAGAAAGGGCAGTAATGGAAGCAGAGGAGTTATACACCCAATATTAATTTTTTTGTTTAAATATAAGAATAAAATGTTTTTCATTTAGTTTAAAAACAGTACAGTGTTTCAGATTTTATATGTGAGCATAAAATTGCCATAAAATCAAGTAAACCTTAGCAACCGAAAGTTATATTACAATGTACATAATACACATTTCGTATTTCTACAATTAAAAAAAAGATGATGTTTGGGATTCGAGCCTTTGTAGGTCGGGCTCCTACATACTGGTCTATAACCGCTCGGTTATCAGTAAATGTTTAGCAACTGAGACTTAATTAAGAGAGGATTCGGTAGGACGAAGCTAAAGAGACGCGTTCCGTGACAACATTGTAAACCGGCCGTGGAAACGACGTGGATTACAAAAAAATATACGCTTCCAGAATCTGCAAACTACAGTTTACCTTATATAACTCCCTGTACCGTAAGCCATTTCCAAGATACCTTCATAAAAAGTTTGCATTTCTCAATTCTTTGTTATTCTTTTAAAGCTCTTTCGATATTCAGTTGTTTCTCATTGTTGCAAGAAAAGGTATGGTATTTTAAGGCCAACATATAGCGTTCCTTTGTTAAACATATGACTATCACTTTTCGCTTTGTATTTATTACCAAATACATAGTTATAGCTACTGCAACATTTTAGCTCAATTAAAATGAGGTAGACACAAAAATAATTCTTCGTTCGAATATCTATACCCACTAATAAACGATAGAGTATAGAGAAAAGTGTGTGAATGTAAAACATCATATTTTTAATTTGATGGAACCAGAGGTTACAAAAGTGTTTATCCCATGTAAAGAATGGTTAATTTAAAAACAATTTGGGATATTGTCATATTTGAGATGCCTACAAAACGACCATTTTATGTTTGAGAAATTGCTTACAAACGAGAACCATAACCATACACAATAGTCACGAATATAATGAGAGTAAAGTAAGTATATCTCGTGTTACCTTAGTTACTTTAGAGGTATTCCTGGAAGTTGTCGTACAATATGAAATGAGAAGTGTCACATTATTTTTCCCATGGAACAATGGCACATTCTATTGTTTCACAGTCTCCTAACTTAATTAAAAATACCGAGCGAGATTATGCCACCGTAACTTGGAGTTTGCGGATTCGATTCTCATCGACTGTACATTCTGACATAAGACTTTCTTAGTTTCATTTTGTCACTTAGGCGTCCCGTAGGGGAGGGGCTCTGTCTCCTTCAGCTGCCGTGGTGCGGGCGCTGCGGACCCCTAGCACTCGTGGTACTTCTGACGTTACTAGAGGAACCTCGGGCCGAACATTCGAGCCCCTCCCTGATTGGGAGTTGTTCGGATTGGGTTGGACTCGAGGGGTCAGTGGTTTCCGATACCCGTGGGAGATCGGGTACGTCTCCGGACGGGGTTGAGAGAAGCTATTAATATTCCCGCGCCTTTGTGGGACAGCTTGGTAACTCCCTGGTCGAAGAAGGCCCGGATCCTTGGTCCCACGGGTCCAGGACTAATGGGAGTAGAACCTCTGGGATTAACGTTGTCACTTAGGCGAATGTTGGGATGCTTACTTCCAGAATTTCACTTTATTCCATTTCCTTACCATTTTTCAAGAAAGCTTTCAGACTCGTGGTGTATGGTGGTGCCAAACAGATGACGCGGATGCTTGCGATTGTAACTGCTGTTGTCGACATTAGATGGCGTTGTGTAGTTGCTGAACATTAAGGGGGGGGGGTTGTCAACACCGGACACCGGACCCGGTAGGTGCGCAGTGGGTTTTAGAACCAGGATAAGTAACTCTCACCAGTTGTTAGGGACTTCTGCACGCCTCAGTGACCTGTGGCGTGCAATCCTGTGGCCTTTGCTGTTCCACACTTCATCCATTCCTCCTAAGGGATGTTACGAATAGATCTGTGTGGAGGTGCATATGAATTGCTGAGAAACTCTGGTAGATGGAGAAACTAGCAAAACTCCTATAGATAGGACCGCTTTTGTTTTTAAAGAGATCCTAATGTATTCATAACACTGTATGCGTGTGTATGAATGTGTGCGTGTGTGTGTGTGTGTGTGTGTGTGTGCGCGCGCGCGCGCGTTCCTTATATACTTCTACGTCGTTATATTGATTTCTGTCAAACTTGATACAGATTACCTAGCACCAAGAGCAAATTACTGTCTAGTTTAGAATCCGAAATCCCACTCCATTTCATTAAATTGGTTGTTTAATTGTATGTAATGTCCTTATAAGCTTACAAGATCACCTACATAATTGTTAAAGATATACAAGTTAATTAAAGATAAGATAATTTGAACATTGCCAACTTAGGAATACTTACTTAGAATTTCACGACATCACAAAATAGCAAAGGAACGAGTTAATGTAATATTCATTTAAATGGTTACATAGACTTCCACGGCCTTTGTCCATTACCAGAATATAAAAGCAGTGACCATTTGAAACATTCGCCCAATGAAAAAGTCTCTCACGGCGAAACTTCGGCAAGATTTTAAGATTTTTAAGCCAACAGGACGTGGACCAAACCGGAAGCCAAGTAATGAAGTTATATTCATTTATCTGCTCTCTGACAACAATCATGGCGTAATAAGTCTTCTTTTTTTTTAACTTTCCTGTATGTTAGTAGTTATTATTGTGAATAAACTAACTTCAAGTGCGACAAGGTGGAAGTGGCTAAATTGGATTAACGAGAAATTATTACATACCTGTGGTATTTGTGGTTGGTAGCAGTGCGTTTACGTGGTATTTTCTCGGAATTTTTATTGTATATGTAGCGTAGTCTTTAGGGTGTTTTTTCGAGTTTTAGTTAGCTCTTTAAGTGTACTGGGTCTTCATTTTAGGTGTCTTCAAAGAAATGTACGACTATTGGACAAGTGTAGCTTTAAGTCTAAATGTTGTAGGGTTAAACTGTCAAACGATGGACAAGGTAAATTACGATAATAATTTTAATTATCCAACTTTCTATAAACGGCCAGATAAAGCAAACTTTCATATTTTTAAGGGCTTTAGCATATCATTGGGAAACTGAATAAACAAACGACTACTATAAATTCTGGGTTAGTTACACTTTGTTTCTGCAAAAATGATCGCTTGATTCAGAGATACATGGTACCCTGCTGCTTTACCAATAACTTACACCTTCCAAATTGTTTTCTCGGAGATTTTATTCATTTGGTTTAGATTTTGTTGTTTCTAGTGTATCCTGAATGTTTTAATTAACTCTTTAGGTGTATTGAGTACCAATTTTAGGTGCTTCCAAAGAAACGCCAGGCTATTGGTTAAATGCAACCTAACTCTATAACTTGTCAAATCAAGGACAAGGCCCGTTATTTCAACTAGTTAACCATAAATACAAAATATATAGATAATTAAACTTGTAATTATCTGGAATTTTCAGAGTGTCTCGTTTTCTCGCATATTTATTTGCACGATAAACAAAAACTGCAATTACTTTTAAATTCACTTGCAAACTTTGTTGAAGTAAAAGTAAACAGAGCACTTGATTTTATTTTTAAGCTATTAAAATCAATTTCAAAGTGTGATATTAATCTCGATTTCGTGAATATATTTCATCCTCTGCAGGAATTTGGGAGAGAAAATAATATGTACCTACTCTTCTGTTATATTGAATTGTGCATCTAAGTCTAAAATCTGCACGAGGTTAATTATGAAATTGAGCTGTATGCTCTGTTAACATTTAAATCTAAACTTAACCCTTTTATACTTTGAGCTTGCGGGCATCCGAGGTAACCACGGAGCAATTCCAGCAGCAGCAGCAGCAAAAGCTGAGCTCCCATAATCTACCAAGAGTTGTTGGTCTCAAAATTAACAAAAATCAATTAAGTAAATCCTTCAACGCCAGGGTGCTGGAAAGCATTCTATCCTTCTTAGAGGAGTACGAAACTACCTCGAAATCAATCCACCATCCTCAAACAAAAACAGTCATCCTAAACCATCCCGAAAAGAAAATCCTTTCTCTGGTTAATCCCTATCCTGGGTTGGCACACAGCAACAGTCTTCGGGCTAACACAGCCTGCCAGTACCTGCGATGCGATATAAACTTTGAGGTATCTGTTGAAGCTTTATAAAGTTATAGAGTCATCAAATGGGGACAGTGAAATATTCTTTGGGCTCTATAATTTAATAGAGATAGTCAATGGCCTGAAAACAGTTTAATTTCTCGTATGTTGCAATTTGATGGCATGGAATAAACAGTTAGGCTAAATAATATTTAGCTTTATATTTATTTATAACAAACTTTAAAATCCGTTCGAAACATCACCTGTGTTAACCCTCGCGTAATCTATTGGTGTGTTGAATTTTACACATCATACATTAGTAGTGCATAAGATAATTTAGAAATTTTTGTCGAAACTAATTGTAAAGGACGTTATTACATGAACGGCATGCATATATATTTTCCATGTCTTTATTTTTTAGGAGACATAGCGGAATGTTGTATTATTAACCGAAAATTCAAAGATGTTAAAATGAAACTGAAAACAGGAATTGAAAGTATGACAAACGAGACTCTGCTTATAAATAATATTTCCTTTTATGTGTGCTTAAGTTTTTTTCTACTTTGGTATTTATTTCTCAAAACTAGATTTGTGTTAGTGGTACATGGAGCAGAAAGTTTTATTGTATGAGACATTAAGTGCTTATTTATATAAATGTCGCATACTTTCTGGGTTACAGTCTCGAACTAACAACCTGAAGAAAGTCGCTCATAAAATACGTTGCTGAGAATGTTGCCATTAAGAATTCCTAAAGGTAATAAAAAGGACTGATGGGCTGACATGACAAGGTAAAAAACAAAACCCAACAGATTGTGAATGTCACAGCACAAGTTCCCACAATGCATTTACTTTTTACCCTTCTGTTTTCTGCAGTCATTCGGCATTCATTCCCGATTTCTCTGGTAATTTACACCGTGCGAACCAGTTAAGGAGTGGTTGCACGTTTGTCGGTTTATTTTCTTTCCCTCAGTACTTGTTTGTTGATTGTTAAAGCGTAGCGTGACAAAGTTCTGCATGAATGAGTTCCATCGCTTCATTCAGGTGGTCACATCACCAAATGAACCCACGCAATCAGGACGATCAAACATCAACATCTGTGGACATTTTCAGGAACTGCACACAAAAAGTGTCGTTGTAATGCTCGTTATATCCTACTAACCTTACAACTTTGACCTGTACTTGGATAGAAAATCTACTTCAGAAACGGAATAATTGAAGTTGGTATTGAAAAGTCAAAATTTACCCTCTTCAAACGTAACCCTTCTATCTTCCAAGGAGCTAGTTTGACAAATTGCTTATGTCATACCAACATATGCGGAAGGCATTCGACACTGCACTTTTGTTTTAACTTTATAACAGAGCTCCAGTAAAATCAGTTCCATTATCGTCTTCTTAAACAACGCAAGACATGTTAGTTGCAGAGAGAGAGAGAGAGAGAGAGAGAGAGAGAGAGAGAGAGAGAGAGAGAGAGAGAGAGAGAGAGAGAGAGAGAGAGAGAGAGAGAGAGAGAGAGAGAGAGAGAGAGAGTTCGATGGAGGTAGAAACTAAGAGAAGCATGATAGTAAGAACAGAGCAGATTTCTTCCATTTCCTTTCCAAATTATCTTTTCTTTTCACGTACCACTGGTGTCACTACCTTTAGGGCAGTATGTAACAAGCAGGACGTTTAACTCTACTAACACAATAAAATAAAAACTGTGAATCTCCCATTCAGAATACGTGACCTCGGCCTACTAATTCCCTTCTACCTTTTAAGTACATTCTACTGTAATGCTGTAATAATATTACGGTTTCAGTAGAGTTATTTGGAATTCTACGAAAAGAGCATTTTAAAATAAACTTCTTAAAAAGACGTACACGGATCACAGATTGAAAATTGTCGCAGTAAACCTGCTGATGACTTCTAACTTGAGCAAAAATGCTTCAATTCTCTTGCACCAATATGGAAGATTCCGTTTCCTTTATAAGAGTATTCAGTGCTTCTTGACATAGCAATATAGCAGGAGCATTACCAGTACTTAAATGTCTGCAATAATGTCAAACGTTAATCTTTAAATAAACAAGATCGTAAATTTACGTAAAGGCACAATGAAAAGCAGAATACCATTAATTGTGCACACAAAATCTTTTTATTTTCTCCTATTTGAAACGTTACTACAGCTATACCACACAGGCAGAACTGCAGGTTTGCGTTGTTATATTAATTGCAGTCAGTTTTCTGTTTCTCTCCTCTCATTCTCTCCCTCTTTACTTTCTTCTCTCCCTTTCTTTCCCCCTCTGATTTCTTCCCTCTCCTTCTCTGTCTACTCACATCCATTACCCAAAGCACTTCTTCACTGCAAAACTTACAATCTATGTCATGTTTTAAAAATCAGTATTAAAACATTGATTTCTAGGGTTTTAAAATTTAAAATGAAATTAAAAAATTTAACAGTACACAGAAGTCTCTATTTCATATGAGTACAATTTGAGTATAACTACTTTTAGTCGTAGTACACGAGTAATGGTAAATAAAAAAATATATAACTTAAATATTTGTCCTGACATTTTGTAAACCAAAAAGAGGATTTTAAGTTTTCAAAAATCCGAATGAGGGAAAATATTTGGAGTATCTGTGGTAGGTGAAATGTGGAGGCAATACCCTGTTTCATAAACATTATGACTGTTGTCAGAAAAGGTAGAAAATGCATTTATTCCAAAAAGTATCAATGATTTATCCAGGATGAATTTTGGCAAACAAATTTGCGTTACCTTTATTACATACAAGAATATTCAAATATGATAAAGGAATTATAACTTTTTCCATGTTGGAATATTAGATGTATGTATCTCTATCAAGTGCTTTGTCCTGAGGGCCATGGTCAGAATACACTTCCCCAGAAGGTCCTAGCGGGCGAAGCTGGCTTGGCACGCCCAGGTCAAAAGTTATACAGTTTTCTCTGTGTTACGTTGAAATAGTTTTCAAACTGCAAGTTAATAGCAATGATGCATAACCAAAATATTCACACCGAAGCTATGCGTGGTTCCAGTTGATTCGTTTTTACGCTCCAGTCGTTTTCTAAGGTTGTAGTTCATGGCACGTACTGTCGCTTGCTTTCATGTGGAACCAAGCATCTCTGATGTAATTTGTCATGGCTTACGGAAGCTGATGTATTATCCAACTGCTAACAACAAAATGTCTGCGGTTATTTGAGCTATTCCTTATTTCTCTTTAAATACCTCCCTCTGGAGCAGCACTTTACAAAACTGTTACTTCCGCATCCTGTACAAGTATTAGAGACAGCAGGTGGCAAATTGCTTTTATCATCTTTCAAACACCTACCTTCCGCTCCTACAGTATAATCCTAATGCCTTTCTCTACAGTCCCGTATAAAAGGACGTTCACAGGTTGCTTATGAGAAATCTCATATTTCCGTTCATTTCGTGTTCGCGAGTCATTCGTGAACCGTTAATTTAAATTGATTTCACAACGAACTTCAGCGATAGATGGGAAAGGCAGGAACCAACTGGGAATTACCAGCTGACCAGCAACAATTTGTCAGTAATTTATTCTGTAATGTCTTCCTGTGAAAAAAAAATGCGATATTGATGAATGGTGCTGCTTCAGTGATGGCTAGTTTGTGCAAGAACACGAGGAATCATCTACACTGGAACCACATAAATGCATATAAAACTCACACTGACACGGATGGTTACAAATCCACAGGAAATTAGGGGCAGTTTAAGATTTTTTGCCATAAATATCCATTAGTTTCAGTATCCTTTCCTCTGGCCATTATTCAAATTGACAACGGTGGAACAAAATAATTATACATAAAAGTGAAATATATATTAGGTGCTTGGAGGTTCGAAAGAAAAGCAACACACTACGCACGATACCGCCCCATTGTCAACTGAAAACCCCTTTAAGTTTCAGAAAAACTGACAGGAGGGGGGTGACTATTAATGGCTCACCAGCATTTCTTTTGGCGGTGCAAACTTCGTCGCAAATAGAATTAGCCACTCACGAACGGTTCTGCTCGCAATGTATATTCGCACAATAATGACAATACTTAATTTGCGAGCATAGCGCAGTGGATACCGGGCTCCCGGGCAACGTTTTAAGGCTAACTTGTATATGACTGCAAGTTAATATTTCAATGAGTTCCTTATTAGTGACAGCGTTTTGTGTATAGAAATTGATACAATATCGAAATGTAATTAGAAGCAAATTTAATAATTGCACAAATGTAAGAAGTCGCCTTCCTGTAGTGCGGTAGCTGAACGAATGTTGGATACTCGTTTTTTTTTTAAATACATTTTCAAAATCAATATGGGACATTGTGATAAAGCTTTTTTAGTATCTGCTACTCTCTAATATCCGGTCCGACAGAGATCTTTATTATGCAGCTTGCCACCAAATTTTGGTTTATTTCTTAACTCTGCCATCACTTAATTCCAGTAGGTATATGCATATATAAGCCTTCCTTTCAAAGACGCACCATGTTGAAACCTGGAACTACACTACTGTCTGTTTGGCTCAAAGACGGCTCATGGAAGGTTGCTTGGGAATTTTTTCAACATGACAGGCCGTAAAATGCAACGATATACTTTTCTCTATAGCGACTGTAGCACTTCTTGTGGGGGGAAAAGATTCCGTCAATTGTTCTTTCATTTAGATTTAATTTTAATTCATTTCCTTCCCGCTCGGTATGCCAAGACCGTCATTACGAGTCAACTACTTGGACCGTTCAGGGTTGCCTTAGAGAGAGAGAGAGCAGATTCCCCTAATTTGTTCTTCGTTCTGCCTTCCAGCACAGAAGCTTCTGTTTTATTAGCACTGTGTCACCTTATGGTCGGACCACGCTATAAAGGTGACAGAAACATCTTCACCTTCAACGGGCCCTAAAACACCACTAATCAATCAATAAATCTTTACCTTCAAAGACAATAAATGATAACTTCATGGCCAAGAAAGACTTTTGTCAATTCTGTTCATTACTTACTGAAATGCAGCAATGTAACTAAATAGATATTGGTGTGAATTCACATAGGTTATTTGTACAGTATGGCAGCAATAATGCTTTACAGTGATGAAACAGATATTCAGTGTCCAGTGACATTCCATAAAAGGGCCATACAACTACTAGAAACGGTAGTGTGCAATTTGTACTTAACATTGGATTAAAAGTACCCAAAACATTTTACGTAAGTCATAGCTAAATACTTCGAAAATGTTAATAACTCTAGATATTTATACTGTATATTCCCCACAAATAAATATTGTTTGGAAAAATTATATACGCTTGTAAGTGAAATATTCCGGAGCTCATCGTGCTATGTACGAGGGCTGTTTTTTTTTTCAACCTCCGATCGCTGCATGCCGACGCTACGCGGGAAGCAGAAAGCGGGTATGCGCTGTCGGCGACTGCGCAGCTCTCGCACTACACACTCCGCCATTTTTGACATTCAGTCGTCAGTCGGCGTTGTGCTACAGCCACGTAAACATGGCCGCCATTATTGATGCTCCCGCCAAGTGCGAATTGCGAAGTGTAATTCGTTTTCTACAGGCTGAAGGCCATGGTGCTGCAGAAATCCATCGGAGGATGAGTCGTGTGTATGGCGAAAACTTCATGAGTGATGGTGTTGTTCGTGAATGGTGTCGAAAGTTTAAAGATGGTCGTAATTATGTGCATGATGAAGGAGGTCAAGGACGCAAATCATCCGCCATACAGTCCTGACTTAGCACCCAGTGACTTTCAACTTTTTCCTCAACTGAAGACGTGGCTTGGTGGGAAGCGATTTCAAACCAATGAGGACCTTCAAACGAACGTCAAGGACTACTTGAATTCACTGGCGGCAACTTTCTTTGAAGAGGGAATTGAAAAGCTTGTCCACAGATATGACAAGTGTCTCAATCTCTTCGGTGATTATGTCAAAAAGTAACCATAAGTGTACTATTCTTTTGGTAATAAAATTATTGTTTTATATGAACTTGTGTTTTATTTATAGCCTATCGGAGGTTGAAAAAAAAAACGGCCCTGTATTTGTACAAATGTTTAGGTCATTCAGTAATTAGTGGCAGCAAATTTAATTAGAATTTTATTAGGTTGAGATGGGTTAGGTTTAGTATCTTATTGTTTAGTAATTTATTATCAAAATGTAAAGTTTTATAATGCTGGAATATTAACTGCTTTGTCAAATCAGGTTGGAGATGTAGCATTACTTATAGCTATGAATTAACAATAAAAAATATTTTTGGAACAGTCACATTATTGCAGTGCTTAGAGGTAATCTTCCCCAACATGAAGAACTCGCCTCCGCACATGAAGGAGCCGACGGATGCCATCCACAGCCCCTGGTCCTAATATTCGAACAGGCTGCTCTATTGGTGCTATAATTGCTTGTCTGGTTCTACAGCGAACTCTAAGTGGTAATTTCATTTTCGCAAAAAGGTTGATATCACAATTGGCTCATATCTGGGGAGTATGGAGGATGCTCCAGAATTTCTCAGTTCCATCTACGAAGTAAATTAACAACAGGGGCAGACGTGTGAGACTGAACACCATCATGTAACACAATGGGATGAGAATTCAGGAGATTTGGACGTTTAGGGCACACACCTGATTGTAAATGGTGTTCCGTAAAGTGACTATAGTATGCACCATTCACACAATTTCCTTGAGGAACACCGTCAAAATCATAAACAACAATGAACATGACTAAAAGTGGATGGTGTTCTTGTCGATAATTTTTGGCCGTGGCGAATCAATCTAAGTGTAATCAATCTGTTTCCGTACTCTGTCACATTGTTTCCTCTGTAAGATTGTGTGGAACCCATCGAGCACAGATTTTCTTAATCTTTAACTTCTTATTAAGTATATGGAGAATCGTACCAGGAGCAACTCCAACTTCCCTTGCTAGTTCAATACAAGTCCAACAACGATGTTCTTCCAGCGTGCTCTAACAGCATTCACATGCATGCATCACTTGCTGATTGCGGTCTACCAGATCCACGCTTTTTATTAACATCTTTCCTTCCTCTACGAAATGCATTCGCCCATCTAGGGCCCAAATGACCTTGTTGTCGACGGGCCCTTAAACACCAACCACTCACTCACTCACTCACTCACTCACTCACTCACTCACTCACTCACTCGCCCATCTAGCCACGGTACGATATGATAAAGTCTGTCTACCATAAGCATACAATAATTCTGTTTGGCATTGTCAAGCATTAATACCTCTTGCAACCTGAATGTTAAGGAATCATCTTTGTTCGTATTTATTAAACATATTTAGGGCACTAAAGATAACAGCCTACAATTAAACTGACTAAAAATGTCTTATTAAATACAAGTATTGACTTCAAACTCACAGCTAACAAACATTAGATGCTCTTATTTTTTCATTGTTATCAACTTACATGAATTACCGCTGATAGCGCCAAATGCAGGCAGTGTTGTCACTTATTTTTGAATGACCCATGTATTTTGAAGTTAAAAACGTGTTTTTGCAGCACTTTGTAAAAAAATTTCAAATATATCATAATTCTTGTAATTATTTCAAGTAGCGTGATCCGTATATTTAGACAAGTAATGTAAAATTGCCTTAAATTAGGAGAAGACGGGTACCAGGTACTCAGTATGGAATAGCGTGATAAACAGGTTTCTCGGGTAACTTGTATAATTGCCATAGTTATATATATGTGTGTGTGTGTGTGTGTGTGTGTGTGTGTGTGTGTGTGTGTGTGTGTGTGTGTGTGTGTGTGTGTGTGTGTGTGTGTGTGTGTGTGTATAGGTTAGATAAACCACGGAAGAAGACCTACAGGACGGGCCAAAAGTCGCCATCGGATATTTTCTAATTTTGTGTAGCAATAACACAATTTTACAACATACACGTTATTTATTGATTGCTGCAATAATAAATAATATATAAAAAGATAAACATAACTGGAACAGTCAGCGACATTATTAAACATATAATATTTGGGCGTGTTCATCATCATATTCAACCGTTGAAAGTACAGCCATGTCCGTCTGCTCGCCCGCCTGAGCATTACGGGAGTGATCGTTTTGTTCAGTTGTTCAACAGCAGCCATCCATATGTTTGCAAGATTTGTTTGCAAGACCACAGCCAGTTGTCGCACGTTGTCAGGTCGGGGCTTCTCGTCCAATCCATATAGGAAAGCTGGTACTTAACCATTCTCGAACTGGAGCCCAGAAATGTCAGGGGGGCATAATAATTCAGACAGAAAGTTACTAACATCATCACCAAATTATTTTTAGGTCTTCCGCTGTGTTTTGCATGCAATACAGAGCATATTCAGAAGGTCCTCTTTTCCAGGTTATGGAGATGGTCTTCACTGGAACCTGCTTTATTAAAACGAAGTTAGAAGTTTTCTCTGATTTCTTTGTTCGTTTCGTCAGTTCGTTTTTTCTTTTTTTCCATAAACCCACACACTAACGATGAGACGTTCAAAAATCGTATATTTGCTTGTATCAGCCACGGCTTACAACACAAACAACCTTTCACATTGATAACATCAACTAATAACCCGCGAAATATCTGACTTACCGCTATGACATAATAATGTCCTCGCTCAATTGGAAGATTGATAAACTAATACAACAAAAAGCATATGAAGGAGAAAATATCCCTCTCAACCTATGAATACTTCTTAATTAGATTTCGTTATCGGAAACCGAGTTATTTCAATGTAAACATTACCCGATCACGACTTTTGGTCCAGCCTGTACATAGTTCAACTATGGCTGACACCCTTAGGAGGAAGAGATGAAGGGAAGGAATCACAGGAAACTATAGACGACAGGCAGATCTGCTAGAGACGCGCGGAAATTCATAACACTTCCAGGATCGAAGACTGTAGAAAAACTCAGATGAAATGCATTCCTACTGGATTAGACTGCATTTCTACTCGAAATGCTTAAAGCGGGCAACCTTCTAGTGTCCACAGGGACCCAAGCATTCGTGACAATCGTGACAATCAGCATACACCCAAAACCTATCGCTTGTGTCAACCTTAAAAGACAGTATGGAAGTAAATGGGAGATATATATATATATATATAATACAAGATAGAAGTAAATGGGATATATATCTCTCTCTGTCTAATACAAGGGGATTTTCATTAGCTTCGTCCTTTTTTACCCTCGCGTTGTTGCCCCTTGCTAATAACATGGTATAATTAATTAATTGTAGATAATAATTTGCAGCTATTGAACACACTATCTTATGCAGAATATTTTCTCTGTGAGAATATGTCATTATTACAATCATATTGTGTTTCTGTGGGTCCAAATTTCTCGAAAATGCTTGTTTTTCGGTAAAAGTCCGATATTTGCTATTTGTATGTTCATCATGCGGTAGCTATAAAGCTTACTGCTATAATAATACAACAAATTTTTCTTAGGTAGAGTACACTACTGTGCTCCTACCTGCCAAGTTTTAATTTTCTATCTTAAATCAGACGAGTGTTATAATTTTTTACATTAAATAATTTCGGAAATGTTTATATATATGCACTAGAAAATGTAGGCAGCGAGAAACTTTTTTGTTATTCGGTTTACATCGGGGGTCAAAGCGAGAGAAATATAAAGGAGGTTTGAGAAATATAAAGGAGGGTTGAAGACAATTTTTAAAAGAAACCACAATCCTCTAACTTCTTGCTTTCGTCGTATGTGTCAAATAAACAAAAGACATTCATATCTTCAAAGAAACGGCGACATGCAAGGCAGGCACCATCCTGGCAATGCGCAGGCAATGTAATGTAGTAAAAGTGAAGCCATTTGCAAGAAGAGTTCATATGAGTATGTTTATAGCGTGTGATAGATTGTAGAGTGTTACATGAAGCTATTTAACAGTTTTGTAAATACTTATAGTTATGGAAGGGGAAGCTAAGGAAAAACGAAATATTGGTAAACTAAGAAGTAAGGACCGCACAGTAGTATTGAATGTCTTATGCTATTTTTAAAGTAAAATTAGTATCAGTAAGGCAACGAAAGAAACAGCTAAGGCCACCGGTTGTTCAGAAACATTAGTATATAGAATAAAAAAGGAAGGAATGTGAGGCCCCCTATGAACTCTATAAAAAAGCGGCGGGAAACAAAAGAACGCTAGGTTAACGTAATATGATGGAATAATGCAAAACGGAGTGCGGCGTATTGTTCATTCTTTGCTGCTTGAAAACATACCACCCATGCTGAATCTAGTTTTGGCAAGGGTAAACAGTGATAACGACATCCTACCTGATTTCTCAATGACCGCTTTGAATCGGTTTCTACACGATTTGGGGTTCGAATATGAAAGAAGGTGTAACAAATGTATACCAATACAAGGAGGCTACTGGACGACGAAATGGAAGGAATTGCACCCTTATCAGATGACAGTGAAGAAGCATAAAAGTAACCGACATATTCAACGCTTTTATCACTGCATGCCTCCATTTGGTTTGTTGTAATATATATTTTTGTCTGCAAAATCTTGTTTTGCATTACTAAAGTAACAAGTAAACGGAAGAGTAAAAATTGAAATGATTGCACTCAGAAATTGAATCTCTTAAAATAGAATATGATAGAAGTGTGGATAGTTCCGTATTAATGTTGTGTCATTTAGAATACAATATCAAACCGGCAGACCGGTCGCTGCCATAGCCAAAGTTGCAATTGTACGTATAGTACATGTGGCAACAGGGCGCCGCGTAAGACCTGTACTGTCTTCTAACCGTGAGACGCGATGTAGTATTCCCAGCATTCACCTACCGACCAGTGAAAACCACGAAAACCCAAGTTCAGATTGGGCGTCGACGAGAATCACATTCCAGAACTCCCGAGTATAGCTTCTCAGTTTATAGCTTCTCAGTTAACCGTTGCAAGTTAAGTTTATAAACAAATCGTTACCGTAAGCGCAAAGTGCTTATGTACCACTATTTCAAATAAATATATTTTACTCTGTATTATAACGGCGGAAAATCAAATTATCCACCTTAACAATTAAAATAAAATCTCAGATAAGTGTTACCTTGTTAATGTGTTGCTTATTTCTTAACTGACGCAATTCTATACGAAAATATTTTATTTCTGTATAAATCATATTTTGCATAATTGCCTGTACATGGGAAGTAGTGCCGTCATTAAATTGGACAGTTCTATTTACGTTTATACAGTTCACAACTAAAATAATTGACCATTTTGGAAGAGAGACAAAAGACAAGCTACATCGTATTCTAAATTCTTACTTTACGTGCTGCAACATTTGTTGTTGTTGTAATTTACGTCCTTTAACTTTTCAAGTCATATCGGGCGATGAATGGAATGGGTGAAATGATGCTCAACTGGGCCCAGGGTCCATGGAGCTTAGAGTTACCGACTTTCGTCTTTTAGGAAAAACCCTAGGAAAAAAACCTTATCCAAGTAAATCACCCTGACCGAGATTCGAACTCGGGACCTCTTGGCTGCAGCACTTAAGTTAATATCAGGTCACAATGGTATAATATAACAATAGTGCAACATTATCTTATAGCCTATTGTTACCCTTGCAACATCAAAGAAAGTAGGAATAATATAATTTCTGCGAACTTTTTATTATGATTAACTTTCAGTAGGGGAAAGGGTATTTGAAGGAGTAGTTTGTGAAAGAGTAGATAAAGTCACGCGCAGATTGATTTAACTTAGATTATTTATTAGTGTCCATTATTTTAGACATCCCTAAACCAAATACTACGTTCGTCTCAAACTTTACAATATCAAGTAGCTAAATTCCTGTTGCTATGCATTTAACCTCGTATTTCGAAGAAATAATTAAAAATGTTTGATATACCTACAAGGGTGGAGAGGAGGATTTAACGTTCAACTCGTCTCACAAACTCCACAATTGGTAATAAATTGCACTACCAACAATATATTGCCCCTGTAACATCGTGGTAACGATTTATAGTAAACCCTACTCTCAAAGTATATTTTCATTCACAGCGGTTGCTTCCACGTTGGTGCTTATTCGCTCCATATAAGGTTTGTAATTACTTGGTATTCGTTTTCCGTTTTTTAATGCAAGACTTGTTTAAATAACCAACATATTTACGTACATTTCTTCAGAAATATTGAAAATAAATAGAAAAGTTGTTTCTTGCTATTTAATAAGATCTCGAGCGTCAACTCCGAATGTCTTTCTCAAGAGCCCGACTGGGGGAGGCAAAGGGTCTTAGTTATGTGCAAAGGAACTACTCCCATTTAGTCCTGGACCCGTAGGACCAAGGACCCGGGCCTCCTTCTACCCGGGAGCGATGGATACTCCGGGGCTCTTTCCATAGGGCAATACCTGATTTCTTAAAAAGCCGCTCCGCTGAGCACAACGTGCATCGCGGCGCTGAATTTTGGTGTGCCTTTATCTTTGGGTCCGTTAAAATAATGGAATACTTTCTAATTTTTTTTTTCAAATCAACGTTGTCATATCGGATGATGAATGAACTGATGCTCAAATGACTCCAGGGTCCATAGAGCTTAGAATTACCAAACATTATTTTTCAGATAAGGGAGAACCCCGGTAAACCTCTATCCAGATAACGCACCCTGGCCGAGATTCGAACTCGGGACCTCTTGAACGCAAGGCCGAACATGCTACCATCTACGGTACAGAGGAGGGCGTAACCCTCAGTGTATCCAGTGTTTAGGCTTACCTCGAAAGCTCCAACCATGAGATCCTTTAGTTCGTCCAGGCACCTGTTGATCCTGGCTCGTCGCTTTCGCTCCAGCAGTGGTTTGGTCACCTACAAAATAACCATTGTAATGGAGTCAAATTACAGATGAGTTTCTGCCTGTTTTACTTCTAAGTTATATGAGACGTAAACACTTAATATACCAGTGCAGTTCAGTAAAGTATTAGGAATGAGGACACCAATTTTTCAAACTCAAACCAGTCACATAGTTCCCTTTTAGGGATACAAAATTCTCCCAACGTTCCTGTCATTAATTCCTAAAAAAAAAAAAAAAAAAAAAAAAAAAAAAAAAAAAAAAAAAAAAAGTCAAGCTCTGCAATATACCTACGACTATCTCGACGATGACGCCATTTCATCTAAGTTTGTTCCTGCGAGCCATTCCTTATGTTTCGGAACATGAAAAATTCTAGTTAATCAGGTCGAGCGAATATGGGCGTATGGCAGTAAATTCATAACGCAACTTTTGCAGTTTGGCGGTGACATCAGATGAATGTGTTGGTGGATTCTCATGGTGAAATAGGCTGTGCCGTGGCTGAGTGGTCAGACCGCTTGGCTCTCCCCAGGCGGCCCGTGTTCGATCCCAGGCGACCACAAAGTGAGATTTGGGTGGACAACACGGCACTGGAGCGGGTTTTCTTCGGGATCTCCGGTTTCCCCCGTTATCTCATTCCACCGGTGGTACATCTTCATCTCATCTATCATCAGTGTCACCGCCTGCGGTGCCGCATGTAGTAAAAGCAGACGTTTAACACTACACATTTCACATTTTGTCATGAAACATCACTTTCTTCATCGCCAAATAGCGCCGTGTCTCCAATTTCTTTCAAACCGTGTATTGACAACCCTTCGCATCCTATAAAATTTTGGCCATCATATTTTTTGTCTTCTTTGGAGCAGATTCACCGTAAGCAAACACATCGGACAAATAACTTTTCATCTCCAATTTATTGTGCAAAATATGAATTGCACCAAATTGAAGCCGGAACAGATTGTAAAGCACAAATGAAAAATCATACTGAGAACTTTTTCAATGACTTAATCACTGACCACATTTGCTGTGTGTCCTGAGCGATCTCATTAAACATTCTCGACCACGTTTAAAGTTATTGAACCAATATATTAACTGTTGTCAAAGATAACGAAAGAAAACAGCAGTTTTCCCTTTTGGCGAAAATACGATGGACGACTAACCCAAATGCCTATGAATCAGCACCAAGTTTGTTTTGGCGACGTCCAGCAAGGTTAGTAAAAGATAACACAGCATGCTTTAGCAACACCGTCTCTTTTGAGATACAGGTACTGTCCCTGACAGGAATGTGCCATCCTTATACAGTGCGACAAGCACAGCGAATATGTGTCACAGAGAACACATGCTACACTAGGAGTAGAACCATTAAAAATGCGCCCTATTCAGTCAATACACTAAAACCGAGAAGATTTATTCATAAAAATAGAAGGCGTTAGAATGTTTTTGAATGGGCTGTAACAGAACTGACACAACTGTCATAAACATATCAAGGCAGAGTGTTGGAACCTTCTCCAACCCCCTGCGTCTCATTCCCTTTCTTTGCTGAGCCGCACTAGCACTAAAGGAGCGCTCCCCCCAAATGGGGCAGAGCGTCGTACTTATGCTGTCCAGTCCTTGCTTCTATCGTGATCCTTGAGATAGTGGACGAAGGAAGAAACCCGAATGACGACCAGGTCCGAATGACAACGTGAGCAAACATGGACGGGGAGCCTAAAGATTCAAGTTCAAATATCTCCTGAACTTTCCCACAAGTTCTTAATCTCCGGGGGGGGGGGGGTGTCACTCTAAGGGACGCCAGACCAAGAACATCCGGAGCAGTCCATCCGACCGACCAACCGACCAACCGACCGACCGACCGACCGACCGACCGACCGACCGACCAACCGACCGACCGACGACCAGTCGATACCAGAAAGAAATCTCCACATAGCACACCTTCAAGGCCCAACCCCAACGCCTAGAATACCATCACCTTGTCCTTGACCCCGA
This sequence comes from Mantis religiosa, assembly GCA_030765055.1. NCBI lineage: Eukaryota > Metazoa > Arthropoda > Insecta > Mantodea > Mantidae > Mantis > Mantis religiosa. The sequence goes on along the minus strand of JAUKNK010000021.1, from coordinate 1,363,450 downwards.
AACTAATGAAAGACGTGAAAGTCTTGACTGAAAAGCAACCACTTGTGCATTCGCCTACGACTCGGTCTCCAAGCAGAAGTTTGGTGTATATTTAATGATCAAATAGAAGGACATTTATTTTTTACAAAATGACGCAGTCGATCGCATCCTGGATGCGATTAGAATTTCTTGCTATCTCGCTTCCGTCCAGTAGGACTCGATTCATATCTAACTTCAGCCAATCAGGGACATCTTCCCCACGTGAAGTAAATCGCATGATAGGAACTGGATTTGCTTTACTACTGTGAACACCTTAGTTGTGAGGTCAATTGTTAATTATAAAATGAACTATACCGAGAAATGTATAGATTAATATATGAAATATTCTTGTGGGGTAGAGGTAGCAAAGTTAAGCTGAACTTAAGTGATTTATTTAACTATGTTATTGAGGCCTCTGAACAAAACTAAGGGTATTCATTCCCAATATGGACTGGGACGCTGAGAACCAGAGCACAAAGACCGCATAATATCATAATGATAAAACAAGATACAATCATGATTTGCCTACTACAAGGCAGACGAAAACTAAGCATATTTTTGAAGCACATGGATACTACTGGTTTTAATAATCGCTTATGGAAACTCTTATGTGACCTTTAAGAGATTTAAATCTCCTTTATTATAGTAGTTATTAAACTACCACATTTTTAATGTTAATCATTTTTTTAAATTCTAACCTTCATTTGCGTTTTTATTGATGGCAGTTATAGATGGTATTCCAGTATTTTTAGTTCTTTTCTATTTCACTGTTCCATACATCAACTGCAATGTTCGTGATATATTTTATGAAATAAGTTCTACATAAATACCTACAAAAGCTACGCCAAAATCACCCAAATTAATGGAGAGAAAATTCTCATTTTAATATGTAGAAGTTACCAGAACTGCATTACCACTTGTTTTTCCTTTTATTTTTTTATTGTATTCAAAATTATATTATTTTTATTTACGCCCTCCAACGTTAGGCAAGTCATATCGGACGATCAATGAACTGGGTGAAATGATGCCCAGAGTCCACAGAGCTTACAGTTACCTCACATTTGTCTTTCAGACTAAGGGAAAAATCTTATCCAGGTAACTCACCGTGAGAGAGATTCGAATTCGAGACGTCTTGGACGTGAGGCAGACGCTATGAAAATGCACTGTCGTGACTCCCTGGGACGGCGGACCTCTGTCTTCTCGCCTCATCCTTCCTCCCGGGGATGTCCCATTTGGGAGCATAGGTACAATAGATCAAGACTAGTCCAAGTGCCGAATCCCTTTCGTAGTAATCTTAATCCTAATATAATAACTGAACACCTTCGGAATCCATTGCAAGTAAATTGTAATATTAAGTTGTATCATAAGTAATGTCGGTTTTTGATTCTGGTGTTTTGGAAAATTGGGTTTCTTTGGTTTGAAAATGCTATTTACAGGCTGACATGGCTAGTGTTGCATACATTGCGAGTATATATCAGTCCTCAGTTGTTAATAATCAATCACAAAATGGAGATAACAATGTTTGAACTTAGTCTTTCTAAAACACTACTGGAAACAAGATTATAAAGCCGCTGTCACAGCTCGGTGAAGTGGAAGGAGAAGGTGTCGTTACTGAACGTGTGACACAACGATGGTTCCAACATTTCAACAATGGAAACGAAAAATCTAAACATTTACCACGTTCTGGAAGAATAAAGTATGAAATATTGAGGATACACGCCATGTTTGCGAGAAAATCCACAAAAAGGAACCCGTAGGCTTTCAGAAGCATCAAAAGATACCATATTTCGCCAATTAAGATACTTAGAAAATCATTCAGAAGTTGTAGATCTGTACCTCATGAACTGATACCTCAACAGGCTGAACGTAGTTTATATCTGTCGTCAGCTTATCCGTAATCCCATGGATGGTAGATCTGTCAGGAGTACTGTCACTTGTGATTAAAAATGGGTATATTACCGAAACCCTAATGCCTCGAAACAGTGGTTTGATCCCCGGCAACCTGCCAAAGTCATCGTTAAAAAGATAAGTTCGGTCCCAAAGTAATGTTGTGTGTCTGGTGGAATTTTAAAGGTGCGATTCACTGAGAGCTTGTTCCAAACGGGCGGGCGAATTGATGCGGATCTTTATTCTCAACAACTGGAACAAGTTCATGATATTTTGAGACGGAGATACCCAGCATTAGTTAAGCGAAATAGAGTTCCATTGCAACAGGACAACAGCCCATACTGCACGAAAGACCACGGAAAAAAAAAGTTCAGGAATTGGGAGGAATAGAACTGCTACCACACCCAGCATACAGCCCAAACCCTCGGACCATCAGGTTATCATCTTTTTCGAACCATTGCCCATTTTCTACGTGGAAGAAATTTTGACAGCATTATAGCAGTGCAAATGGGTGTCACAGAATTCTTCGCATCATAAACCAGAGACAGATACCACCGTGGAATAATAAACTTCGCTGAGCAATGGCTCAAAGGCCACAGACTCTAATGGCCTACACTTTGAAAATTAGTTAATTGCTTGTCAGGACATATTTTTTCTTTAAAAAAACATTACTTTTGAGACGGCATCTATATTATAGTTAAAGTATATTAAAAATCTGGTTGTTACGTTCACATATCTTGCTGTGTCCAGTAGGTTTATATGTATTCTACAAAGTATTCTTGCGAAAGCTTAATGTTAGCTTTGCTCTATTTAAATTTACCTAATCAAACTTTTGACGAATTTGCTTCACTATAAATTTCATTGTGGGTACAAACAAGATAGTGGAGGCTGGCTCCGTAGCTCAGTCGGTGGAGCAACTGCCTGCTGCGCTAGGGGTCTCGGGTTCGATTCCAGGCCGTGCGGCTGCGGATTTTTCTCCGTCCAAGATAATTTCTCATCTTCCCCAGAATCTGGAAGTATGAATGAGAGTGCGAATGTGTGGGTGATCTAACGATTAAAACCTAACGAATACGAGTTAACACCTACGAGATGTACCAAAGGAGAACAGCCGCCGATATGACCATTTAAGTTAAAGGTGGGGTATACATGAGGGAAAAAAAAAGATAGTGGAATGGAATCAATAGTCAGATGTTTAAAATCTAGTTTCTGTATGCTGGCCTATATTCTCCATACTGTTTCCATGACATTTCTTTTTTTTTTATTATCCATCGATCAGCAAATATGCTTTACAGATGTTTGTTATTGAGACACTTAGTAACAGTACACTTAACAATTGTGGTAGCCGTGAACGACTCCTCTAGCTAAATATGGCAGGATCACTATAACACAAATTGAGAACTTTTAAGTTTGATAGGCATCACTCGTCTGGGTCGTCTGTACTGGAGAGGTCACTCAGCAGAAGATCTTGTGGCAGTCTGCTCTTGAGGCGAGGTGGTTGGCGTGTGCGAGCGCCGAGATTGTGCCTAACAGCTCCAGGGACCTCCTGGAGATGGTAAAAGAAAGGTCGTGCCAGCCGGCGGCTGTACTGGTAAACGGGTAGAAGACCAAACTCGTGATGAAGTTGTTGGTTTCTGATGAACCATGGAGCATTTGTAGCTGTACGCAGCACCCTGTTTTGTAATACCTGCAGTCGGCGGGGATTAGTCTGCAGACTGGAGCTGCATAGGTAAAAATGGGACGGACTAGAGATTTGTAAAGAAGAAGGGAGGATTCATAACCAAGTGAGGTGCGCCTGTTGAGTAAAGGGTACAGTTTTGAGAGCCATGCAGACGCGAGTGTAACAGACCGACAGATGTGGGCGTTCCAAGTTAGTGGAGTGTCTAGTAGCACCCCAAGATACTTCACTGGCACATTGGTTGGTAACCATGAGAGTTGTTCCCCGAGCAGCTGTAGTGAAGGAGGATCCCTATAAAGACGTAAAGAGAAGATCTTAACCTCTGCCTTGTTAGTGTTGAGGGAAATGCGCCAGTTAGAGAACCAGTGAGCTAGTCGATCCAGGGCAGTTTGTAGTTCATGAATAGCATGACGGATATCGGATTGAGAATAAAAGAGAGTAGTGTCATCGGCATATAAAGCTATGCAAATTGGAGCCATAGCAGTAAGATCATACGTATAGATATTAAAGAGTGGTGCTAGTACTGAACCTTGAGGGACACCTGCTAAGATGGGCCGTCGGATGAATGTGAAACCAGCAATGCCCACCACAAAAGTTCTATCTGTGAGAAAACTTGCAATGATTTGTAGAAGATCCATGACATTTCGAGAAACAACAATTATACAATATTGCTTCAGTCATTTAAGAAAAGCTTTGAAAAGTTCAAACCAATAGTAATACCGGATGTCTTCCAAATTGCTAATGCAATTGTAAAAATTATTTGGAATTTATTATGTTTTGAGGAAATCTGCATTTCTATGTAGTAGTTTTGTCGTGTCTTGTGATTAAGCTGTTATACAAAATTCCTTCCGAGTGAACTTCATAAGCGGTTTCCAAAACATTCAATGTATTTGTGGTGGGAAATTTTCTTGTAGATCTTCGTGTGGAAGACCACGTTATGTGTGATATTTATCAGATTCTTCGTTTTCGAGTTAGGTAGCTGTTCATACAAGCGCGCGGAACTTCCATAAAAATGCTTTTCTCGCGTTCAGGAATATCTAATAAAATCTCAACATTGAACTTCTGTGGGGAATACAACGCTTCCTCTACTTACTATAAGCAGTATTAGATAAAGAAAAAAGAAAAATTTTCTTTCCAGTTATTTGGCTACTAGAACTTTCTCAAAATGGGGACTAATACCTACTTTCCGCAGTTACTTTACGTTTCACCAGTACAATTATTTGCTTCCGTGGTTCATCTTTGCGTGTTGAAATGCACGAACAAAGGTAGCTTTAGAAGACCAGCAGCCTGCGGTCTTGGTACTTATGTTCTTGCGTTTGTGACAAATAAGATGGGTTAGACCAGGCACTCAAGCGTGAAGTCATCCTTCTGCAAGAAGCAAAATCGCTGAGTAGCTGAGAACAAATTGGCAGATTCGTGGTTCAGTTTCCAACTGTGGTCGACACAAATACATGCGACTAATTCCCGTAACTTCTTCGAGATCCTCGTGCTCTTCTTGTGAAGATACTTGACTGACCTACTCCTTCGTTGCCTATTTTTGGTAACAAACAGTGCTGTAAATGAATTAAGAGATAAAAATTACAAGTGTGACTGAACACAACTTCCATGTTTGTTCTCCAACATGGTCCCTCTCCCCCCCCCCCGTAAAAGGCAGTTGCTTACTACAGTAAAACCTCCCTAAAACGGACACCTTATATGCCGGAAACCTGGTAAAACGGAAAATAAATAATAAATTTTGGAACGGAGCCTATTCCCAAATAAAATTATACTTTAAGCCGGAAAACTGCCTAACGCAGAAATGGAAACATTATTGGGAACCATTTGCGTAAATAACGTGACTAAAAGGGATTAATTTTACTTTTAAAAGGGTTACAATGTAAGTATTTATAAAAGTGCAGTAATTTTGTGGGCGACGGTGCTTGCACCGAAGTTCCAATCCTTCCAACACATAGTCATAATCTCTTCCAACACACATGATAAGGGTACGACTGTTTTGCAGTGTGTTCATTCTCAGTTTCGTTGTTACAAGTGATCAAGTACGAGTGGAAAAAAAAACTGTGAACTTTGGTGATTTTTAAAAACATAGTTTGTGTGTACAAAAAGTTTGTAAAATGAGTTTTAATCATAAGACATTATCACTGGAGGAACAGTTTAAGGTTACTGAAGAACACGAAAAGAATAAACGTCCAGCCAAAGAATTAACTATTATTGTTTAAAGTGGGGAAAACTCAGATTTATGAGATTTCAAAAAAAAAAAAAAAAATGAATGATGGGTGGTTAAAGCGAACAGAAGCGCATGTGAAACGCATCATAAAATCTACAGAGTATGAAGATCTAAATCGTGCTGTGTTCTTGTGGTTTGTTAATGTACGCGCCAAAGGAATTTCATTTTTTTCTGGACCATTGCTTCAGACTCAAGCTTTAGAGACAGCAAGAAAATTAGGCAAAGACAGTCATTTGTTTCAACTATAGCTTGAGAGTTTCAAACATTGCCATAACATTGTTTTGAATGCTGTGTGTAGTGAAGCAAATGATGTTTATACAGACAGTTGCAGATCGGAAAGCGAAAATTGAAAACAGACAGAGAAACTAGGCGATAAACTACAATTATTATATGCAAGTTGAAAAAATATTACATAATACATATCATTTATTTACACTTCGTTCTATATTATTCCTTCACTGTAAACCTGTGTGACTATTTCGTAATTTCTTTGTATTCAAATAAATCCCCGAACGATCGCGTTCCGTTTTAGAGAGGTTTTACTGTTTACGTACTGAGATGACACCTAAATGAAATGTTACACTAAGGCTACTATCCTTTTTGTTTCTTCTGACCATCCAAGTATCTTACCACTATATTTGAATGGAGCATTTATTAGTAATTACTTGTGACACTGACATAAATAAGAAAATGGAACAGTTGGCATAAATAAAATGGACTTTTCTGCACCACTTTCTGTGATCGGAGTGTCCTCAGAATTGAAGATTTAATGGTGCACAATATCTGGTGATGCCAGAGAGCAATACCTTTTACTCGTGGTCTCAAGTCATGTTGCATTGTTTTGGGGTTCTAGCATAAGTTATTTGCGCCGGAGTGAAACTGGGTTAGATGCAGCGGTGTTCTAAATGTCAACTATTAAGCCTTTCGCATATTTAAAATGCATAGCATCTTTGTAATGTACACGTAAACATGAGACGTGGCTCCAGAGAAGTAGGTAAAATTTATCGAATGAAATTGTACAGAGGAAGGTTCTGTAGATCGTGATGCTATTTCCCCAAGTTCTAGTGTTCTAGAAAAATACCACAGCGATATTCCAATAATAGATATTAAATAAATATATGGTAGTCAATGAATACTCAGAATCCATGTATATCTTAGTAATGGTTGAGAGCTGCGGTGGAGAGAATGTGTCGCTTTGTATTTTCAAAAAGGGTATGCTGCTGAATGACAGGTGTATTTACTTCATTTTATTTTTCCGTTAAAATGTTTGTTAATATATAATCTGAGCCTGTATTTTGTTTCACTGAGAAGTTTGTCATGATTAAATATCAGTGCCTACAGTTAGGTTTAAAAGTTAACATTTCAAAAATATTACCCGAACAAGAGCAATATTAAGCGGTCTTTCACACATAGGTAGTACCTACTGCGTATAGCCGAAGTTGGAAAGGTAGAATGAAATTGAAATTTTCAATGCCATAGCCGGGATTTCAACCACGTAATATTCGGCTTTCCATACTGTTGTTATAAACAACCAAGCTTACAGTAGCAACATGGTGCCTTGGCATAAATGTTTACATGCTACCACCACTCAGGTATGTTCTCGAAAGATGGATTTGAGAACACCTTTTGGCTTATCGGGAACAAGAGTCATTTTGGAAACTAGTGTATATAAGCGATTACGTGACTTAGATTTTACGGTAGATAATGGAATTATTTAGGTAAGGACTATATAAAATTCTTGGACAGCTATAGCACATAGATACTCGTGGTAACCGTGCTTGCATGAAGATAACATGCTTATCTTCCAAATTACGGAACCGTCGGTAAGGATAGGCAATTTCGTTATGTGCAGAACGAGATGGCTCTGTGCGGTTCACATTTAGATGGTCCGAGTTTCGATTCCTGTCGACTGCTTAGCCTGTCCTTGTATTTTATCGAGGTTTTTCCTGGCCTAGGTGGATGCTGAATGATTCACATCCACTATAGTTTCCTCCTCATCTTTCAGGTCTGCTGCTAGATTTTGTGGCGTATGGCCCTGCCGAACAGATGTTACGAATGCTTGCTCTAACGAAAGTGTACTTCCCGCTGACGGTAGATGGCTGCTTGGCCAGTGGTTGTTAATTGCTCTCTCTGGGCAGCAGCAGACGTGCCTTCGTGTCTGGAGCTATTAGGAAATTCCATGCATATCCGGTAGCCCCTTCGTTCCCTTCACTTCATCCTGCCCTTGTGAGAGGATGGTGTTTACCCGCAAGTGCGCGAGCTGTACAGCATGTAACCCTTACAACCAAATGCTTTTCATTTTTTCTTTCTCACTGCCTCCCTAACACCCTCCCTCTCTCCATTACCGTTACTTCTTTCCCCTCCCTTTCGCTTGCAATTTAATGACGCTTGTTCAATCATTTTGAGTATCTACTCTCCTATGAGTAAAGTTAATCATCCCTGACACGTGTGGATCAGATTTCAACAATGCTAAGAGATAATAAAACCAAGCATTAAATTTTAAAGTAATGTAAAGAAAGAAATTTAGATATTATAATGTTGTGTTATGGTGGAATAAAAGAAAGGAGGGAGGTAGGAATTAATTGATTCATTCGTTCATTCATGCAGAGATATTTTTCGAATAACTACACTTATCATCCGGTTAACTACACTACCGTAGGTACTTTTCACACCGATATTTGTTGCTCATTAAGGGTATATATTACACGGAAATGTTTTAAGTAATACCAGAAACTCAGTTTACTTTAGAAAATACGTGAATTATAAGCAAAAATGTGCAGCTGGTTCACCTAAGAGGAGTGAACATAAAAGTGGAGTACTGGAAAAATTAAATCATTATAGTACTTTGCACCTGAAATTCCGTCATTCTAGTGGCACTAAAAGGGAATCAGTCATATACGTTCCTTAGTCGATTTTTTTATTCAAAACCATCTTTCTCCAAAAATGTATTTTGCACAGTCTATTTCTCTCTCTCTCTCTCTCTCTCTCTCTCTCTCTCTCTCTCTCTCTCTCTCTCTCTCTCTCTCTCTCTCTCTCTCTCTCTCTCTGTCTCTCTCTCGCTCTCTCTCGTTATATTTCTGCTGGAGCTTAAACCCAAGAAGTCAATCTTATTTTCTCATTCTAAGGGTGTAGCTGAGCCGGAGCCTCACTGACCATACAGATTTATGAGGGTAATTCTGACTACGGGTCCCAAACAAGGAAGTGGGTAGACACATGGCTAGAAAAAAACTTTGCGGTTAGTTTCTTACGAGGAAGGGGAGTACTCTTTTAAACATCTCCAGAGTTTATACGGGACTTTTACAGCCCTGCTCCGAATTCTATTCTCATAAGCCATGGCGGTTTTTACTGTATTATAATAGGATGCTCAAATACTGAACGCAAATGAACAATCAGTTCTTTAAACAACATTGCATCAGTTGCAGCGTTTTCTGTGACAAGTACCACAACTCAGCTGTACAGCACTGCAAGGAGTGATTGTGTATCACTCTTATCAAAGCTCCGCCATGTAGGACTTAAAAGTTCCGAATATGACCACTAATTCATGTAAAAGTATTAATTTATTCACTCTAAATTAAATAACTCTAATGGAAACAAACCTTTCAATTATGGCAGATACTGAAAAGAAAAAGATCAACCAGCTACGGTAACAGTTTCATTAACAGAATAGTAGATTATCATAATAAAGACATTTAAGCATGCCTTATATGTTAAAAGCAATTAAAATAGGAGATAGACCACTTTATAAATTATTTGTTTACTATTTAACATTTTTAAAAGGAATTGTTGAAATTAGTAATTGCTAGAAGGATAATAGCTGGATTATTCCTTTATTCGATGACAGATGACATCCACATTTCAGCCTTTCTTTATTCTTTCCTTAAACTTTACATTACCTTATGCTTGTACTTGGGACGTTAAATTTTTGTTGCACATCTTTATATTGTTCGCTATTTTTGGTACTACGACTATGGCTGAAGTGGAGAACTTTATTTAACAAATTTTGTTTATTACTGCCTTGAGCTCATTGGCTTTAAGGATGTTTATATCTGCGGATGTGAGATACTTAAACTTATGCAATTTTTGAACATTTTTACGTAAAAGGTCAATGATTAATAACTTATCGATATTCAGTATGATCAATCAAGTCTAAGAGCCCCATACAATCAATGTTAAATCGATCGATTCATAGTCTTTATCCCAGAAGCAATTTAAGATAGCAAACTGGATATTTTACATAATGTAGCAGCATGTCTTTCAAGCTCACTGATTTACTTTCGTAGAATAGGTTTATCATGTAAAACAGACTTTTTTTCTTAGTTTGTAAAATTATTTTGTTTCTATTTCGATTAAATTTTATCGACAAGTTTCACTTTCTCAGCACCTTGCTACAGTAAGTAAAGAAACTATTGCACTGTACTCAAGCATTGGACACCGAGATCTTATTGGAAATACACGTTTTGATGTCTCATGAATAAAAGGGAAATCATTTTTATATAAAAGACCTGTGTGCGTGTGCGTGCGTGTGTGTGCGTGCGTGTGTGTGTGTGTGTGTGTGTGAACTCAAAAACGAAAATTTTGTTTTTGTAAATTCACTTCCTCTCACGTTGTCATATCAGATGATGAATGAAATGGGTGAAATGATGCAAATGAGCCATGGATCCATACAGCTTAGATTTACCCGATGTGCTTCTCTCAGGAAAGGGAAAACTCCGGGAAAATCTTACCCATATAACTCACCTAACCGAGATTCGAACTCGTAACCTCCTGAACGTGAGACAGGCACGCTATCGCCACGTTACAGAGGCAGACTCAAAAACGAAAGATCGGTTAAATACTAAATTTGGTATTTAAGTTCAGTGTCTGCCAAAGATCCAATACGAAGATTATCAAGAGAATCCCTCCACTCCAGACTACCCTTTATATAGAGCCATTTTTTTGGAAAATCAAATTTGTCGAAAAACCTTCTAACGGTTTTGATTAAAATACCACATGTTTAAGATATTTGTATGACAAATGAAATATGTAACTTCAATTTTCTAAGAATGTCCTCAGAAGTTCCCCTATTCTGTGTCACTCTTTTATAATTGGTAAACGGCAAGAGATAGAAAATATCTTCCTACTCAGAAATGTTGATCTCGTTAAAGCA
>JAUKNK010000021.1:1065000-1347500 GCA_030765055.1 Mantis religiosa | reverse complement strand
GATGATGACGACGACGACGACGACGACGATGATGATGATGATGAGGATGATGATGATGATGATGCTAAAAGCTGACCAGGATGACTTAGATGCAGGCATTTGGATCCCAAGGTTGTGAGTTCAGACTCGGTCTTGTTCGATGGTTTCTACATGAGGTTAAAAGTGAAATGCATCATATCACTTTTACTGACATTTAAAGAACTCCTTCGTGAAAACTTCCGACATGTTGGTAACGTTAATGTGATTTTGTATATGAACTGTCATTATCAAACAAAATAATTATTTTATTTACTTCGTAGGTCTTTAAGTCAGTTGGTGTCAAGTCATTATTAGTTTTAGTAGTATGTCCATATAATCTGTTCTGAGGACTGTAACAAATGAAATAATGTATTTATTTTTGGAACAAGGTACACTTAATTTTGAGTACCACGAAGTTTAATATTATATTAATTATCGCTAACTTATGTAAGGTAGAAGTATTTCGTTCCAGATAAAACTAAAAGTTTGAATATTGGAAATGCATTTCAAAAGAGGAAAGGGAGTTCAAAATGGTTGAGGTATCTGTGTGCCAAAGAGGAAGAGAGAGAAATTGACGTCAATAAGAGAAGGATCGATAAATATCTAAGTTGATACTGGAGAATTGTATAAAACCAGCTACGTTTCATGTGGCAAAATTGTGTTTACTTTCCATTGAGGCTTAAATACCTGTGCGCCGAACTCGCTGGTCAAGTATAAGGAAACTGATCCATCCTGGCAAAAGTAACTGGTAAGAAACCTGCCTCCCTCCCGTAGGTCAGTCTGGCACGTATCGGAATACGTTTGCTCGCGCCTATACCATGTAAGTAAATAATAATACTTACAACTATGGCGCCAAAACACGTCGAACTCATGTGAACGTTCCGTGTGGTCCCATGCTGGCGTTGCAATCTGCTCCAATGTGTACGACAAATGTGCGACTACGTATTAAGTTGGTATATATTGAAACAATTTAAATAACATGTATAAGAAATAGATTTAAATATGTATAATGGGCTTCAATCATTGATATCAGCTATGATGTTACACTAACATGACTTCATCGTGAAAAACAACTGAGTAGCGACAGCATTAAAAAAGAGAAATACTGAGAAATTCATTCCAAAGGCAACAAAGGTATATTTCGAAAATGAGTAACACCACTAAAACGTTATTTGAATTAACTTGTGCGTTTCATTATTTCTACGTGAGTTGTATCAATATTTCTTATCTGTTACCGGTTGTACGAAATTATAAACTTCCTTCCCAATGAAGGCAACTTTACTTCCTAACTTCCTCCCGCAACAGCTTTTTACGGGCGAAGGCCTACCGCCTGAACACTGCGCTCCCTACCTCTGCCCGAAGGCGTCATGAGTGGGGTGCAGCATTGGAAGGTGGGACGTGGTCAACGCCCGGTCCCCCCACCGGCCGTTATATGCGGTCTTAACTACTTCTCAATCAAGTAGTTTCTCAATTGACCCTCAGGGATCTAAAAAGGAACTACATAGCGTATTTACAAAAAAAATTGAATAGATACTATTTATTTTATACGTAAATGCCCTACACTTATAGCATTTTAACATAAATCATTAGTTTTTTTATAGAAAATAAAATTGTAAAATTCACCACGTAAAGAGTAGTTTGAAGTGGGGATATTTTCTTTAAAAAGCTCGTGTCGAATCTTAAAAGGTCCTGAAGGTATATACCAAGTATGGTATAATACAATATGAAATTCGTAATATGGAACATTTGGTGTTTTCTGTATGCCGTTTAGATAGGCGCGCGCGCGGACTTTTTACTAGAAATGTTATTTTTGGGATAACTGAGAAACAAACCGTGTATTTCCGGTGAAATCTCCACATTAAAGTTTTGTCCAATGTACTACTTCTTCTATTTACTAAAGTGTGTTGTTAAGTCAGCTTCGTAATTCGGGAAATATTCCGGCTTATGATTGCACTGCTGTCTAATCCATTGTGCAGTGGAGTGATGATGCACTAATTCAACTAAAATGTTAGGTATAGTTCGATATCCTTATATGCGTGACCAAGAAGGATCGGAATTAAATTTGTAGTGTGGTCAAGTAAAACGTACGAGACAAACGCCCACTTCCGTGGAGTAATGGTTAGCGTGTCTGTATCTGGAAGTGGAACAACTGTTGGATTCTCGAGTTTTCCCACACACTGAAAGGAAAAGCAACTTTTGGACCTGCATTCATTACAGAAATCAATCACTGTTACATCATTTATCGTCTTTCCAGGCCTAATACTTTATAATTAAAACTAGGTATATAAGAAAATGACAAATTTCAAGTGAGTTCCTATTATGCTTTCAAAATCGACTTAAAACCACATTTTTAAAGCTATCCTGACAAAATCCAGTTCTTGGTTTATAATTCCCTTTATGATTTCTCTTTGTTCATAGTATATGTTTTTGGTATTTGAATTACTTTCATTTAATGATTTTTACCACAAGAAGAGAGATTACGAAATTGCACTGTTGAGGGGTAAAAACGTTTTAAAAGTTTAACTGATGTGCTCCTATTTTCTCTCAAAATAATTTGAATAGTTTATACGTTCCCTTACAGTTTATTAATGCGGTGTTTAGGAAACTTAGGTAGAATGTTTTAGCAAAGGAGCATTTCAGACGGTAAGGGTTTCCTAATTATGACTTAGAGACTATTCAACCCAAAATGTATTACAAACTGTGATAGTTTCCAAAAGTCAAATGATATTAAGCTAACGTCTTATACGTACCCTTTTCTTACGTTAAACGTTCTTTTTAAATCCCGATATTCACATTTCAAAGGACGATTAAAGATTTAATTTGACAAACTACTGTGTTGTCAAAGTACGTGTTAATTTCTACGGCATAAAGGAACATTTGTTAACATTTTCCGAAATAAGGAATTTGTTCCTGGCTTTCTTACACACACAAATGGCGTGACAAATTAGTTTTCTTACGCATTTGTGTTAATTTTCTCAAGCGTATATCTGTCTCTTTTCAGTAGACAGTAATCAACCATTGTTCATTTACTTATTAAACAATTCGCCCGTCTCGGTAGCGTGGTGGTAGCATGTCTGCTTCACGTTCAAGAGGTCCCCAGTTCGAATCTCGTTCAGGGTGAGTTGCTTGGATAAGGTTTTTCCGGGGTTTTCCCTTATCCTGAAAGGCGAATGTCGGGTAACTCTAAGCTCTATGGACCCTGGACTCATTTGAGCATCATTTCACCCATTTCATTCATCGTCCGATATGACTTAACGTTGGAGGACGTAAATTATTAAAATAAAAAAAGTATTAAGAAATTAATGTTTTGTTAACGTGTACATCGCTGTTCAAATACAACAACTGGAACTTTAACTATTTAAAACGTTTGAAAACATGCGCCTAATAAAATGACAGCATTTTTAAATTTTCTGTAAAAATCGGTTTAGAAATCTTTATTACTTGCTTTACATAGAAACCGCCCAGAGCTGTCAATTTGGAAACCGTCCATAAAAACTGAATCTAAAATTCGTTAAAACATTTCATAGTAACAGTTAGAAAAATTTCCAAGTTGTGTCGACTCTAATTTAATTAATCGAGGACATTAATACCACACATTAAATAACTCTATTACTACTTCATAAGAAAACTGAAAGGCTTACATGTTAAAAATCAAGGAACAATATTACAAGCAATGTATTTTAATTTCACTTAATTTTGAACAATAAGTACATTGTAATAACTCTAATTAATTTAATGTATTATGACACCATACTAAATTTTAGAGGCTTGAAAAAAAACACATTTTGGAAGACCATGTTTTTTTTTTATTTGCAACTTTTACTAGAATAACCTTAAAAGCATGATAAGACTACAACAATCAATGACATAATATATATAAATTGTTTATTATTCACTAATCTTTTGGCTTTTCTGAATAATATAATACAAGTTTATTAAAAATTGTCTTAGCAGAGCGTCTCTTAAATATTTAAAAGAACTTTGCATAAGTTAAAGGACTGTCGGTTTTTAATATGTACAATTAATCCAGTTCAAAGTTGTTTACGTTTTGAAGCTTACGCCCTAGGAGACTCGTTTATAAACGAATAACTACCAATTTTATGACTTTGAATTGTTATGTAACCAAATTGTTGTAATTATTTCGAAAACATATTTTTCTGTTTACCGTACTGTACAAATTGCTTTAAATTTTAAGTTATTTATTATATAATAATGAAACCACTTGAGTAGAATTGGGATAGGAAATTGTGGCATTCTATTTTTCTTTAAAGTAATTTCAGCATTTTATTCAAACTATTTAATTCTATAATTCTGTTTAAGTTCACCAATGAAATGTGTAAACTATACAGTAAACATTTCAGTTATGTAATCCTAGTTGCTTCTACAAAACGAACGTAACGTAACGAAACGAAAAAAGAGGAACATAAACATGGCTGTTTTCATCTGTTTAGATAGAACTTTTCGAATACTTAAGGGAGTTTTGAATCGTATCGTGATGACCCCTACAATGTTCGTACATACTGAAGTGGTATTTAATGAAAGATGTTCAAAACTCTTTAAAGAGCTCTTTCGTAACGTTAAGAGAAATTACATTTTGATACAGTCGTGTTTGGTGGTGCGCATTTGTCTTTTCGTTGATGAAAATATTTTCATTGAGACTTTTTCATTAAAATCATGCTTGTGATGAAATAAAAGTTTTTGTTGATAAACGCTACGCCCTCTATCCCTAACCGAAATAATTGTGTAATTTAATAAGATCATGCCAAGCAGTTCGTGGAAACTCACCTTCTTATACTGTATGGTGCGTGAGATGGGCGGTGGCGCGTGGCGGTCGTGTGGCGCTGTTTGCTGCTGATGATAATGATGGTGTTGATTATTATTATGATCATGATGGATATCGTGTGGCGCCAGCATCGCTCACTCTTGCTCTTCTCCTCACTAAACACAACACACTACTGCAGCAACGGTACGCACCTCCAAGACATCTACCGGGTAGGAGGGGCATAGGATACGTGAGAGGGGTGGGGGATAGGAGTGGAATATTTGTGTTACTTTACTACTGTACTTACCCGCAACGCTGAAATTCTGTCCTTTATTCCCGCCTCCCTTTCTAGCGCAATCGCACTTCATCCCCTCTCCAGGATTCTGACTTCGTCCTTTACAGCTGTCGGTGCACTTTGCATTAAATGAGCACCATCTCTGCGAGCTAAAGGGGTCCAAAGACACAATGTATAAAATAAGATATGAGAGCGAAACAGCTGACCCGATCTCTTTCATTTGTTTCCGACATGATATATAACTTACAAACTATTATAATGAAGGTAAACATGTACATGAGAGGTGCCTTCAAGTCATCCCTGACGATGCATTTTATATCGTTTTGCCACAGGCGGATAATTTATAGTAAAACCGTGTTCATGCTACTAAAACATCAAATTTAAAAGGCATCTCTGTTGAAATAAATTATTTCAAACATTTACTCAAAAGTTAAATTAACTTTGCATTCGAAAGAATAATCCAGAATTGTCTTTACACAGTTTATGTTGGTATTCGTGCACCACCAACGAGTTTATGAATGGTGTCTGTCCAAGATTAGTTTGTGTTAATGCATCCTTAATACACTACAATATATATAATCTGTTTTAAAACTGTCAGGTTAGAAAGCAGGTTTATAGTGACACTGAAGGGGATTCCAGTGATTCTTATTACTTTCTCCTAACTTCCTAGTCTTCAAAATGTCTCTTGTTTTTAATAAATCTGCATAATACACCAAAATAAAGAATACCATACACATAGTTATTTAATAACGCACATCGAAATTGCAAACGAGAAAAGACAACATTTAAATATTCTGAGGGATAACTGCTTTTATTGCACCAGTCGCATTTCAAAATGTACCCTACAACCACACTCAATCCTGTTATGTTTTAAACTTCCGTCCTAAGCCCGAACAATCCGTTAATAACAAAAAGCAAATGAGCTGCGTTTTAAAAATTAGGACCCGTCGCCAGATAGAAGACAAATGTTGCATCGCCCTAGATTAGATTGGATTTGGTGGTAAATGCAAAAATATATGCTATGAAGACCACTAAGAGGAGGGAGAGAGAAAAAGAGAGAGAGAGAGAGAGGGGTGGGAGGGAGGGAGGGAGGGAGGGAGAGAAAGAAGGAAAGAAAGACAAGTATATATTTGATGATGCAGGGCAGGATTTTCAAAAAGTTTCCCTAACCAAACTCAAATGTTTTGTAACTCTTACATTGTTATTATCTGTTGTTATATTAAATGTCTGAAAAATAACGTCAAACGTTTTGATTAAAAATCCAAAGTTTCGGATTAGGTTTGCAGCTATTTGCTTTTTTATGCTTTAGTTATTTTTGTTAATAATTTCATAGAACTGAGATGCGCTAAATAATTAAGAGCATTTTGTTAGCAACATTTTCGCAAATGTATTTACTGCTGTGTATTTCCAAAATATTAACTGATGTACACCTAAACCTATTCACTAGTGTATTTTCAAATAGGTTTCTAAGCATTCCAATTAGTAACGGACTCCAGGAATTCTACGTTCTCTATTCAGTATTACTGTTTCTTTTTTCTTATTTACTTTCGCTCCTTCTACACTCGATATTCGGCATTTATCTTTCTTTTTTCCATTCCGAGATTGTCAATGCACACTTATTGTTTTCATTAACTCTCTCTCTCTCTCTCTCTCTCTCTCTCTCTCTCTCTCTCTCTCTCTCTCTCTCTCTCTCTCTCTCTCTCTCTCTCTCTCTCTCTCTCTCTCTCTCTCTCTCTCTCTCTCTCTCTCTCTCTCTCTCTCTCTCTCTCTCTCTCTCTCTCTCTCTCTCTCTCTCTCTCTCTCTCTCTCTCTCCCTTTGTGTTCTGTCTACAGAATGTTTGAAATTTTCTGTCTGTTTTGAAAATTAACACTCGTTTGAAGGGGGATTAGTAAGTCCCATCCACATAACTGATGTACATATAAGAGCTTAATGCAACATTTCATCATTTTATAATTATCTATATCATTATCATCGGCAGAATAAACATGAAAAGGTAATAACTGCTCTTTTAACGCAGTCACGAGCAACAATTGAATATACAACATTTGTAATAGCAAAAAAAAAAAAAAAAAAAAAAAAAAAAAAATCAGATCTGAAAGAATGCCTTAGAATAAAACAAAAGACTCGCGCTTTAATATGCACGTCACTTTTGAATATAACGGAAACAGATAACAGAGGAATGTCGAAACAAAAGACGCCCGAACTGCGGATAACAAGTACTGAATCAATATGCGTTTGTTCAAATAGAACTTTTTAATCTAAAACGACTTCCAAGCGGTTGAAAAGCATTGAGATATGTTAAAGTAAACTAGGTTGTATTAGATATACATAAGGGCGACCTTTAACATTACCACACTCTACAAATGTTCCGTCTATTTAATACTTTGTAATACAAAGTAATCACTTGTTTGTTATTTGTTAAGATGAAATGTTGCACACTTACAGCTTGTGTAATACAAAGTAATCACTTGTTTGTTAATTGTTAAGATAAAATGTTGCACACTTACAGCTTGTGTAATACAAAGTAATCACTTGTTTGTTAATTGTTAAGATAAAATGTTGCACACTTACAGCTTGTGTTTCTCTTCTGTGAAACTGCGATCTCCTGTTTTCTTGGAACTGATCCTCGCTACGAGCTGTTCAGTATACCTCGGCCCTAATGGAGACATATGTATTGTACTTAACCCAAAAATTCGATACCCAGATTTCACCGGAATTACAATTCTATGGTCCCTGAGTAAAAGAGCAATTTATAAAAGTATCCGTATGTGTTATCCCTTTGGACAGCACAACTCAAAAAGTATAATAATACACTTGGCGCTGTCAGCACTTTACAAGGATATGAAACAAAAGTGTTCAAGAAAATGCCCCACCCCAACTATCCTTAAAAAGGATTTTTTTTTTGTTATTTTTATTTTCTCAAAACAGCTTTCATGATAGTGATTAAAATATCGCATATGTATCGAAGATAAATAAAATTCGTATTACAAATAAGATGTAAATATATCCTGAATTTTATGAGAATAGCCTGAAGGTCGTTCATTTGTAAATACACGTTTATATTACTTAGTATAAATCATAAGAGAAATACCAGATCTCGCTCACAGCAAATGTTGGTAAAAATGTATAGCAACCAATATTTGCGACATATGATTTGAAATGTTCAGTACTTTGTCATATCCTAAAGTGATGTAGATATTTCACTTGTTTCAGAGTATGGAAGGAATTTTATGGCCAACATACAACGACCAGCTTTAAATATTTGACTCGCTAGTAAGTTGTGTACATATAAGCTTGTGCTAAATGAGTTTGTAGATGTCATATAAAAATAAGCGATAATTGATAGAGGAACTATGTGAATGTAGCACAGATACCGAGCGAGGTAGCGCACGGGAGGTCGCGGTTCGATCCCCGCCAATCGCCTACTCTCGTGTAGTTTTCTGAAATTTTCTCCTTGTCACTTAGAGGAATTCTGACGTCCTCATCTTCATATCATGGTTCTCTTGTCTTCACCAACTAACTTTCTTAAGCTATACTTTTTTTCCTACCAGTTTCATTTTCATTGAGGTCATTCCTTTTCTCCTATAACTGGAACTTCTGTCGCTAATATCCCAGTCGCATATGAAACATGCATATTTTGGCCATATTGTACACCCAGATCAGGCCAATAATTTGAGATCATCAGTTTTCAATTTACATTCATTTTACTTAATGTATGAGCACAAATTCCAAAATGGCATATGATTCTTAAGCCATATGTACTAGCATGAACAACTAGGACAGAAGGCATTAATTTGTACTGCAGAGTGAAACTGCCACTAAATAATTTTGAGTCATTATCTATAAAAAGTTTTTGTGTCTTTGCTGAATGTCAGTTTGTCATCTGGAAAGGGGAACCAATGGCGCTTTCTCTATTGTTATAAAAGTAATTTTTGTTGCTGGAAACATCCATATGTTTTAGGAACATGTATTCGCTTATATGAAAAAATCTTCTTTGTAGAACAATGTGATGGAAAAAGAAATTAATGCTTTCGTATGTGTTCGAAACAGGTAAAAACCTGAAAGTAAATTCCAGGATTTTCAGAAAAGCATTGCTTTAAAGTATGCACATGTTGACTATTCAACTGAGCTACACGGCGCATTCTTCACTTACAGTCTTGGTAAGAATCGCATTCCTATTAATTTAGTAATGGTTACTTGCTGGTGGAAGGGAAGCAGATATTTTCGCAGCTATGAATTCTAGATCCCCAAACTAGGGATGAGTCGGGTTAATCTTCCAACCTTCGCGACAAGTGTGCGCACAGTCAATTGCTATTGAGGCTTTCTTTGTTTCATGCCAAATACTGTAAAGTCCTTTTCGTGTGAAAAGAATTTTGTACAGCCGTAACTCCAAAGAGTTGATGCTACAGCAAGACCTGTTTCAATAAAGAAATTCGTAACTTCCTTCTCAGATCTTTTAACCTGATCGTGGAAAATATATATAGGACATGTAAGGAAAATCCCACACCCTGAACTCCCCTTTCAAAGGAAAATTTTCGAAAATTATTTTCTCAAATACAGCTATAACGATTTTGATTGAATAGCACAGTTCAGGATATTTTATAACAAATGAAATTTATATTTTGAGTTTTCTGGAATTGAGTTTGAAGTCCTCTTTAATATGATGATTTTTGTATAATTGGTAATCCATATGAGATAGACAAAGCCTTACTTCACAAAAATGTGGATCTCGTTAAAGCTCATAATTTATGACAAATAATATTTTGTTCTGTGGAGTTAACTGTTCCCGAGATATTACTTGTTATTGATTTTCATTTTGAAATATTTATACTTTTCTTAAATGCAAAGTCATTATTGTTCCCTTTTCCTTTCTCCCCCCCCCCCCTCTCTCTCTGCTGTAGAAAGTACAGAATTTGAAATCCCATACATAACAACCCGCTCTTAAAACATTTGAGTATCGTTTAAGTATTATTGTATTCTCCTAATCCTCTTGTAGCTACATGGAAAGATGCAATAAGGTAATTACTACAAACTTGTATCTCCATTAACATGGATTACATAAAGTTGAGCTTCGTAAGAGTAGTTATGCAAGTTGAGCAGATGTCATGTGAATGCATATATCAGATTTGTTATAATAAAAATTTGCGGCAGTTAGCAACAGCACACTTTTTGACTCCCCGTTAAAGGTTTAGATGTACGTTGAAACTTAGCACTATAGCACAAATAATCGCCAACGGGCGAAGTTATTTCCATCTCTACCTCCTCCAAATCCTCCTGTAATTTTGAGGCAACATTATATTTAAAAAACCTTTTTTGACAACCTGAATGAAAAACAGAATCGAAATTCAGAAAAAGAAAATTTGTATCTATTCTCTCAGATCTGTAAAGCATATATTATTGCTGACCGATCTAATAAATATATTAAAAAAGAAAAAGAAAATAACACAGTAGTAAAACTGAAGGAAATTAACCAATTCTATGCAATTCGAGTTGTTAAACCACCTTCATGCATATGAAGTCGATAGAATATCCGCAAAGGTTGTCGAAATTATTTTCCTTTTCCTTAATATTACTTATTGTTACAACAGAGTTGATGAAGCATTCGTCCCTTTCCCCCTTTATAATACAGGCACAGAAAATGTCACTTACTGCAAGTGACATTGAAACTTTGTATAACCGTTATTTTCGTGGTTTAAACTTGTAAAAGTAAACAAAAATTGTGACGAATACTATTTTAATCAATAATAAAGGTTACAGGAGAATGTGTATATGATACAGATACTAAAATCATTAGAAGACCAGCTAATACCTTCAAGTATAAAATTAACCCTCTTCCTTTAAAAGAAATTTCCTATGTTTATTAGCTTTTCGATGCTCTTGTTCCTGATCCTTGGGGTGTAAACATTTGCCAATCGCTTTGAACATATTAGCTAGGGGTCATAAGATCGAAATGCAATGTATTATTATTCCTTATAAATGTCATATAAAGTAATAACTGTCAGAAAAGTAAAGATTTGTTTTAGAATAGCTTTTGTTGATTAAAAAACACGTAAATGCAAAAGTCGTGTATGCTTTCAAATTTTGCTTTCTAAAGTAGGTTTAGGTTATGTTTTATATGTTCTAAGTTTGTAAGATAAAATTAGAGTCTGATTAAAATGTGTTTATACTCCATAAAGGGAAATCATTAGATCGTTAAAACAAAACAAATCGTGTTATTTCCAGTAACTTCTCCAGGATTCCATGTGATAATTTGTTAGTTAGAATACATAAATATATATTGTAGAAACTCAATGTAATTAGAGATTTTACCATTTTTCCATCTTGTGATCCCTTTGAGGTTCGTGAGAATTTTTTCAGACTAATCATTTCAAAGTTCAATAAAAGAATCTGGATGTTAAGCGGGTATAAATATTCTTCCTTTTCTGGAACAAAGTAAGATATCAGCACGTTCTTATTCAGTTAACACTCTTATTAATTCTAAAATAATTAAAGTCAACATTAGAACAGAGAAAACAACGTAATGATGCAACTGAAAAGAGGTCATTTCGTGCACGTTAACTGGTGTTTTAATTCCCAGAACGTGAAACCTGGAAGAGATTCGGCGAACAATTTGCTTGTAACCAGAGCAGAAGAAAAATAACAGCAATAAGAAGTGGATATTATACAAGTGTGTACTAGAGTTACGTTTCGTAAAAGGCAGAGCTAGAGAATGCTCCAAATTAAACAACCCTATTGGTGACTACATTTTAGCAAGATAAAAAATAGTTTATTTATGTCAGTGGAGGTGGAAATAAGTGAGAAAGATAGGAAAATATATAGAAACAGGGGATTTGGGCAGTACATGAGAATAAGAATCCTTAAAATATTTTTAAAATAACAAAAGTAATTGGGCGACAGGAGAAATAGAAAATTATGATCAATTTGAAAGAAGTCTTGCATTAGACATTATTTATATGTTTATTTCTTTATTTATACGTGTGTATTACGAAAACAATCTCATCAGCCCAATTACAATGCTCATTATAAAATGCAGTCATTTACAGTAATATGTACATATACTCATTTACTAATAAATAATCATTAACTGTAGTATCTTTGAACTTAATTTCAAGCAAATAGAAAATAATTACATCAAACTAATGGACTTGGTATTTATAAGTGCGCAGTTCTGTTCAGTGATGAACTTTTACGAATTTCGTACTTTTTCTGAGGTTATAATGTTGTTTTTTTTCAGTTTACTTATTTTGAATAGCCAATGAAAGAATATGCTTGTATTAATATACAGAAATATTAATTACATAATGTCTCTTCTAAATTGTAAAGCTGTAAATTTAATTAATTCTAAAAGGGATTTGCAATTAATATATGTACGGTAATATATTCCAAATTCTTGTATATATAATATACTTTAAAAACTGTGATTATGCATTTTGACATGTTTTATTGTCCTAGTATCCCATATGATGGATGCATATTCAATATTGTGTCTGACGAAACAGTTGTAAATTGGAGTTGATGTTCTTTTTTTTCTCTCTCTCTTTCCTTCTTTAAATGTGTACGAGTTACAAAGTGTAAGAACCTGAACTATTTAACGACGTTGTTATAATTTATTGAATGGTCTGTTGAATCTATATCTTGTGCAAAATGTACTCCAAACTTATATTTTCAACCATTTCAACGAAAGGTTTACTATTAACATTATAAATATAAGTACACATTTAAACGGATTTTTGCTTTTAATGAAATACAGTTTTACACATTTACTGATATTAAATGAACATTTGTTCATTATTCTCACTATTCAATATGTTGGTTATGCTCATGTTTAGTATTCCTAAATGAATTAAGGATAAACGTAGCATCATCTAATTGTATAATTACATGACGCGCTTTATTGTTTTAATAGTGTAAAATGATACAAAATATTGCGGAGAAAGTGTCTGGAATGGGAAAGGAGATACATTAGACCTCAAGGTGCAGTAGTGATTAAAATGTTGGCAGATAGAAAAGTAGACATTGGTGCTTTTCTAAGAAAAGTAAGGGATAAGTGGATGAGAAGTTGAATCTCTTAAGCCACATGTTTTAGTATCTTGACAAAGTGAAACACTGTACAGTAATATAGCAACAAATAAACTAATTTGTATGTGTTTAAGTGTAGGAATTTTGATCTATGGATATCTTCATATTAAAATTCCGAATAAATACACTGAACTCTTGGTCTCTCTATATCTTTATAATGCGCGAGGGAGCAATACGCGAGAAAACTGCGCGAACCGGTTGAAATGGAGACCTCTAGTGGAATAAAACACGTGGGAAAAAATTGACTGAACAAGTTAAGACGCTTGTTCGAGATAAATAAACATGTCAAAAAATGAGATTACTTCGAAATCTAGAAGAGGTATCATGGAAGACAGAACGGGTAAATTGGGCCTTCAGAAATACTTGTATCTATCTATATACCTCTCGGAAATATTTTACTCATATACATTAGAGATTTTATAATTGCAAACCTGACTATACCAAAAATGTTATATTCAAAAGTAAAAAAGAGCATAAAAATTGAAATTGAGTTTTTATTTATAGACGTTCTTCAAGTGCTATGGTTCTCAGCATCCATATTGATGCTCAGATGCCTCTTTACTCGCTTGACGTGACGTAAATCCACGACACAGGAACACAGCTTTGCTGTCCCTCCCAGGTAAAGCTTTGCTAAGGATAAAAGGAAACATTAAAGCACACATAGTTTGGGAAATGATACAGTTTTGTTTTGTGGAGTGAACCATTTCGGAGATATCCCTTGTCATTTGTATGAATGTTATGAATTATACCTTTATAGTTTCTTAATTTGGAATTATTTATTAGCTTTTTTATCTCTTGGCCATGCAAAGAGAATGGACCAGTTCACATGGCGACCAGTTCCTTGAAAGATTTGCATCATTCCCATATCCTCTTGTGTGTGTATATACACGGAAAGGATTATTTCTGCAAATGTTTATCTCGATCAACATATAGTAGATAGTGAAATAAGCATTTGTAAGAAAAGTTTGTACAAGAGTAGAGACAGCTATGAGACTGTTTTAGTTTGCTGGTCTTTTTGTTGGTTGTGCTTTGTTGGAGTTGCAGGCACATTGTTTACTTTCATATCATCTGAAAGATATAGAAGTAGAGGCCTGTATATTAATAACTAACTTAAAAGTTCTTAATAACTGGTGGATGAATATAGAAGGAACCTACAGCTGACATTTGGTCAAAATGTTCAAAACATTCTAAAATTTCCTATAAATACACTGAACCTTTGGCTTCAATGAAATACTATGGCTTTTGCTCTCAGATACCCTGTATATTAATAACTAACTTAAAAGTTCGTAATAACTGGTGGATGAATATAGAAGGAACCTACAGCTGACATTTGGTCAAAATGTTCAAAACATTCTAAAATTTCCTATAAATACACTGAACCTTTGGCTTCAATGAAATACTATGGTTTTGCTCTCAGATACCCTTAAAGATTGAACACGTGACCATTTAAATGCCCAGAACACACGGTCTAATGACATACATAATTACTTCCAATGTTTTTAATCGACTCTGACTTTTCTTGCACTTTCCACATTAAAAGTGCTTTATGTCATGTAGTTTGAAACCTTTATGGTCAAATTTTCAGCAGAAACTCGGGGAGATTCAATTTTAAAATCTGACATAGAGCTTTTGCCATAATTTTAAATTACTTAATATTAACTAATTACCTAATTCGGTTTTCAGAGATAAATTATTTCAACTACTATTTTTACGGATGTCATTAATTTTTTTGTGAAAAACCGGAGGAGTAGAAAAACATTTCTGTGTATGCGATTTGTGTATTTATATTTAAACGATGCTTTATTTTTTCAAAATTATGATTTGTACATGTCCCATACCCAATTATTTACTATAATAAAATATTTTTATCAGAAACCTTTTAAAGATAACTGCATGAAGTTATTTTATAAATAAATACTGTTATATGCAGTTAAATAAATAAAACTGCGTTAAATATAATTTATATTTATTTTTTCTTTGAAGGGAGATTAATTCCTACATTATTTTCAATATAATTCAAAATAATTTATTATGCAATCTAAATAAGAAATATTATTTAATCTGCTTTGAAAGAGAGAATCGAATCGAAGAAAATTTTATATCAGTTCTATCAGTTTTTGGAATACAGTGTTATGTGTGGTGGAATAGCATCTGTTACAATTTTGAAAGCCTACAGATAAAAACTGTTACATTTAGAAATTTCATATGCATGTGAATATCATTGAATCAGAGAGAACGCAATGGGTATATCAAAACAGAAAATAAAATGCCTTTCATGTGTTCTAAAAAACACTTAACAAGACGCGTTCACATTCTTTATTGGCTAGAGTGGAGTTGGTTGTCTTTCCCATAAATTCAGTAGAAATATTTTTATCTACATCTAACATTGGCCAATCAAGATATCTTCCCCACGTGGAGTAAATCACGTGATAGGAGCTGGTGTCCCTTTATTGCTGTGAACACCGCAGTTGCTATATCAGTCTAATTATAAAATGGACTATAAATGAATTTTCCCGTCCGTTTAGTTAGTCTTTTTAAGATTTCAATTAGTCGATGAGAATATGTATATTTAAGCCGGAAACGAGACGGGTTCTTGCAATAAAGAAACATTTTGAAGTCGGTGACGCGACAGGCTGTTTACAGACCAGGGAGTGAGGTGGTGAGTAAAACTCCGTAGCCGAAAGCAAACAGGCTGGTGAAAAGAACAAATATTTCATCAAGCACTGAATTATCTCACGTCTGAAGTTCTAATTCCTTTCTGTTTGTGAAACCTGCAACCCCCTCAACACTTTCCACCCTTGTTTAACATTAAACTGTAACGGAGCAGCTGCAAACACAAGTATTTTAAACTCTGGTTTGTTGAAAAGTAGCGAATGATTATCTCCAAGTTTCAAACAGTTTCTTTAGCACAGAATTGAGTATGAGGTCCTTTGTATAATACGTTTACTTCTACTACTACCAACCGAATAGAAAAGTATACAATATATGTCGAAGTTTCCCCGGAAATATATTTTTGTGACCCCTTGAATAAAAAGAAGTATTTTTATAAGAAGCTTCGTATAAGAAGCGCATTATATGTTCGAGAAAATTGGATATTTATGTGTTGAATTTTCTTAGAACAGCTTGTGAAATTGTCTTCATTCGACGGAATTTTGTATAACTTTGTATAACTGGTTAACGTTAAGAGATAAACAAAAATGACTGCACAAAAGTGTAGATACCTTTCATACGCACAATTTATTTAAGATTACTTTTCCGGTTGCCATCAACCGCTTCTACATATCCATTGTTATTTGTTTAAGTTTCCTGTACCTTGTAATTGTTTTTAAATCCGTCGTTATTCACTTGTTTGACGCGATGTTTTGAGATGCAGTTAACTAAACTATCGATTGGGACCTTGTAATTGTTTTTAAATCCGTTGTTATTCACTTGTTTGACGCGATGTTTTGAGATGCAGTTAACTAAACTATCGATTGGGACCTTGTAATTGTTTTTAAATCCGTCGTTATTCACTTGTTTGACGCGATGTTTTGAGATGCAGTTAACTAAACAACTATCGATTGGGGTTTCCATATTCCCTTCTACCTACAATGAAAAGTGTAGTGTAGGATTGGGCTGACTACTGAAGGGATTCGACACCGAAACCTGTGGTTTATTGTACTTTTGCCCCAAGTGTAGCATCCACGGGAGAAAGGATGACGTGAGAGGAGACAGAGGGTGGTCGACCCAAGGAGATACGACAGTGCAGAGGCCCGAGTCTCTACTAAACCAGTTAGAAAATCACCTGCAAGGCAGCATGACCGGCACCCCACCCGCCGTGGTCCGGAAACGGGTCACCAGGTCTGCCCGTAGACCGGAAGCCACCTTACCAAAAAAGGAAGTGTACCAGAATCATTTCACCTTGCCATGCAGCGCCGAGACACCCACCGACACATCTACCCTGAAAGAGACACTAGATAAGAGATGATATGAAATGATAATGGAGATGAAATGGCGGAACAGGAAATTCGGGGGTTGTAATTAACCTACCAGTATTCGCCTGGCTACCCGGGAAAACCCCCTAAAAAGCCCACGGGTCAGGTAGGTCGGCCACGGGAATCGAACACGACCACCCGAATGAGGGTCATAGACAAAACCGCCTGAGCCATTCCACTTGGTATGTGTGAAAATGAAATGTATAATGTTTAACGCCCGCTTTTGCTACATGCGGCGCCACTGGCGGCACTCGGTATGTGTAGTGTAACTGTTCAGCAAATGTTTACCTCTCTGGATTAACGTTAAATATAAGAAAAAGAATTTATTTGAATGTAATTAGTAAATTTTATAAACAATAAGCGATACTGAGTAGAGAAAGTCTTGTGAATGTACCAGAAGTGTTCTAAGGGGATGTATTCGTCTTTTCGCTGCTGGGCAAAGAAATGCTAGAGGGAGGAATTGTTTCAATTCTCCGTTTCATTAAAACCATGCTTTTATTCTTTTGTTTAATTTTACCAACTCACAAAAAATTAATTATCGAGTATGAAAACAGTAGTTGAATGCATACGTTATAAAGGTGTAGGAGGGAGAGTCTGAGTACCGTTCTTAACTGGTGAAACACAGTGTTTCCCTTTTTTAACACATGTCAGTGCTTGTTTACTTGTCGCAGATATGATATACATGACACTAACCAGATCTGCTTAGCTCCTAATGTTTACGGCGGAACGGCGTCTAGCTTAACTCAAAGTTCCACTAAAAATATTTTGAATTGCCATACTGTTTTGGCTGTGGGAAGGCAGAATAAACATTAGTCTTTCAAATAATGGCTAGCATAATGGTTGGTCGAAGTGAATTCTGTTTTATATTAAATTGTGTTTGGATTGTAAGTTTGCATCAGGTATCGTTTAAGTTATTTACATACAGTGCAGAATATATAGATTCGAGATTGTTTACTCTCTACTTGAAGGCACAAAACATCATCTATGGTAAATCTTTGCTTTCAGGGAGGAGTTGTGTATAGAATGGGAAAAATAGTTATTTTTAGTTGAGTTCCAATAATTCCAGTTTAAAAATGTTTTATTTCAAGTAGTGTTTCCAAAGTAATAGTCAAGTATGTACGTTTGGAGAACGGTAAATTAAAAAATAAAAGGTCAGTTTCTACAGAAAAAAAATCGGAGTGACAGAATCGTAAGACCTTTATACACGTCTGTTTTCTAAAGATGCACTTAAAATTAGTCTTACAGAGACGTTCTTGATATGTTATTTATAATGAGATCATAACGAACCAAATGTTTCAAAGTTTGCTTAGTATATTCGATAATACAAACTAATCACAACAATATTTCGGAAATGGTTAGTGCCACAAGTTTTGATTTACCTAAATTCTGTGTCCTAATGAGGTCCACATGTTACCCAAATGAACAGCTTTATACCTCTATCTTTTCATTCATGAAGATCAAATAAGAATAAGTACCTAAAACTTAGGTTCAGGTATTAATGCACGATAATTTGCCATACTCCCACAAATATTTGATAACATATCAAGCTATTTCCAAATCTTCCAAATCATATACAGTTATAAAAACAAAAAGATTTTCGAACATTGGGTTGTTTGGGATACAAAAAAGTTCTTGAAAATCTTGAGCAATCACTATTAAGCGATGCCAGGCTTAAGTTATATGGCTATTCACTTTATTTCTAGTTATATCGAGCACATAAAGAACTTTTTTTTTTTTTTTTTTTTTTTTTTTTTTTTTTTTTTTTTTTTTTTAATAAAGGAGAAGGCTCGATTGGAGTTTGTCCTCTCGGTATAAAGAATACATAATATAAATTCATTTGGATCTGATCTGAAACTGTAGTATAAATGTTAAAATTTGCCAAGCAGAAGATTTTGAGTTCTAGGAAATCTGCAAGTTCAAGTGCAGTACATTTGCTAACTTCTAAAAATTAATAACTTCTTATTAATGACGTGGGGTTTAACACTGATTAAAAAATCAACCTATGGAATACCGTTAATATCTCCCTCAATGTAAAAGGTACATTTACAGCAAAATATGACGTCATATGGAATATAAGTGAGCATTTTCTGAATACCAATTTAAATTGCGAGTATTCTAAGCATAAGTAGACAGACACAACAACGAAAATAACCAGTGCAACCTAAAAAGAATGTTTCATTTATTATTAAAGATCTTGTTACTCCGTAATGAATTCGAATAGGTTATGGAATAATGTATAAGAAATGTTAATATAATTGAAAATATTCACAGGATGAAGACCAAAACTTCATGCTTATAAAATACACAAAACATCATATATGGGTATGGGAGGCGGGGGGGGGGGGGGGGGCCGTCGCCTCTCTCGCATTTATCGGTTGGGGTAACTTCAGATTTATCGATGGACTAAATAAACAGTTGTTTTCAACTTATTCTGGCGATCAAACTAATTTTTTATTCATTTTCTCACTTTAATTTCTAATATTGTTTTAATCCTTTGCCTATTAATATAGCTATCCGAATTTTTATATTACTTTTATAAGGCACATTTATTAATTTTAAACTGTAATTGTTGCAATTTGACCTACACCTTTTTTCCGACGCATTCGTTTAAATCTTCCGTTAGAATAAGATATCTTACGCATCGAAATTACAAATATTATAAACAATTTCGAATTGCATAAAGATTCTGCAACAAAGAGCTGTAAGAAATTGTAATAATGTTTCTAAATTATAAATACCATTTTATAATATAGATTTTTCATACATCTTTATGTATGTAGCGAACACTAAGAAAAAGAAATGGTTGAAAACAACTTGTCCTACATTTGGTTCTAATGATAACACGTTTTTAAAAAAATGTTGTGCTAAAATGATAATTGAGTGTTGGCTCATAATATCCAACTGGATATGATATAATGTCTTTAAGCTGGAAGTTAATTTTTGAAATTGTAAGTTAACATTTAAAATTGACATTAGATTTCTGTATATTAATGCAAAATATTCAGATGATATATGTGTTTACTTAAGTATTAATTTTAAATATAACCTTACTTTAAAACAAATAATTTCGAGATTCTAGTGAAGAACATTAGGATGGTGCTAAGTGAATTCATTAGCATAAAGTGTCCGATACTATTTTCATTAATTATCTCCTCACTTTTATATAAACTGTAAAACTTATATTCCTTTAAATGAAACACAATTTTATTACTATTCAACATTTTTGCTATCATTTTTAACGAAAAATCTCCTTTAGGTACACCACTTAATTATAGTCAGTTCTTTGTAACTAAATGACTCATAACGACACTAAATTTTAACTTTGACAAAGTAGGCCATTTTTCTTCCTTTATAGGGATTTAGTTGTGTTGGAATTCGGAGTAAATGCAGAAATGTTTCCAACATAAGCAAGGAATGCATTTAAAGTTAAAGGGTATAGGAATTTAAATTAGATTCATAATTGTTTTCAACACTTAACTACAAGCGTAATGTAACGGTGAGGGTTTCAGGATACAAACTAGTTTCGCAGTTGTTTTCAGTACTAGCTGCAACTACCATGAAAGGGATTTAAACCAGATTCACGGTTGTTTTCGATGCTTGAACGAGTGCAGTCAGAGGTAAGAATGGCGGAATTCATGCAAGATTCATTTGTTTTGCTACCAGCAAGGAGTAAAGTTAAAGGGAAGGAAAGCTGAATTCAAACGAGAGTCAGCTGTTTTGTCACCAGTTTCAAGTACAATTAAAGGGAAGAGTAGCGGAATTCAAACGAGATTCAGTTCTTTTGTCACCAGCTACGAGTGCAATTAAAGGGATAGAGTAGCGGAATTCAAAGCGGGACCAGCTGGAGGTGGTCAGATCTGCAACCCCGGCCAGGTGAATATGATTTCCCCCCTTGCTCTTGTTTATCTTGTTGTCTCTTTCACTCTTGCTCCCGCCCCGTGCCCGGCAGGCCGTGGGAACTTCCCTCTATGCTGCGTTCCCACACAGCAAGGCTGCTTGCCGTTCGCCTGCCAGCCACTCGCCAGCCCCGCGACCGTCACCTGTCCCTTCATTATCATCATCAGCAGCCGTCACGCAGGGATTACGATGCTCTTCCTCTTCTTCTTCAACAAATTCGCAAACACGCAAACAGTTTCCCAGTACATACACAAAATGTTCGAATTTTTGATTGCTTCTTCTGGTGGTACATATAAGCCTATAATCTCTTTTATTACAGAGTTTTGCATAATAAACACTGCATTGGTAATTAGGGTAATTGAAAAAAAAACATGACTTAATCTGAACATGCACCTAGCCCAGGTGGGAAATAACTGTTATGTGAAAATACCACTGTAAGGTTCTAAAAACTGAATAACTTTGTTGTGTAATGCAAATATCAAAACCTAAAATTTCAAAATTTCCTTTTATTTTTAAAATTTGAATGCCTACTTTTAAGGCAATAACAAGTAAATTAAAATTAAAATTCTTTGAAGTTTTAAAATTAAAAAATTAAAATTTAAAAAACTAAAATTTAAAAAAGCACAACTTTTGTACATAATTTTACTATTACTTTCACTCGTTCAAAATGTTCCATTGAGTTTTCATATAAATCCTCTCACATTTTTCACGTATATTCTGAACTGTTTAACAATTTAGTTATACTCATATCTAGAATTGCTAATATCTATAAATTTCAACCAACTTAATTAAATATTTTTTCAACATTTTTTTTAAAATAATCATACTAGACAATTGCTCAGCGTACCTAACTTTACAGGAATATAAGTTTCAGCAAAGGAATGTGTAGTCATAGATATGAAGTTACAGAGAATGAAAATTGTAAAGCTTTAAGTTTTACACATTGTTCCTTCCAACATTCAATATGATCGACTGTGTAAGGTTAAAGGTTTTCATGCAAAAATAGGTGCGAGTGTTTATTTAATTTATATTTAAAATTATAAACTGTGCTCGATAGTAAGGAAATCCTTCTTGGATCTTTTCATTCACCTTCAGAAAACGTATACTGGAAATTTGAAAGAAATTTAAGATAAACCCGCATCTCAAGGAATATTTTTAGTTGACAAAAATGTAAGAAATGAGATAACGAAAAATTAAGTTTCAAAATTTAACGCTTATTGTACTGTTCTTCGCACATCCATTTAAACTTCCGGTTTGGGTATCTGAATGGCCAGAGTGGCAATACCGCAATTATACGCTGTTTTCAAAGTGGTGGATTTTTAATATAAGGGTGGAATTTTTAAAAAAAGTTATAGAAAATACAAGTAAAATTCTAATTTGAATTTCCCTTGTTTTAAATCATTTTTAAATTAAAAGATTTTAAGAACAGGAAATGTAGGATTATATTTTATTGAAGAATGGTTGGTTTTCTTTGGAACCGAGATTGTTAAAAAGACTATGGCTATTTTGTGTGCCATTGTCCAATTATATTCATAGATTTAAAAGAGAGATTATATTTGCATGCTATTTTATAGAAGCCAATTACTTGAGAACAATGAAACTGAATTAGAAAACGAATAAGTGCTTACGTAAGACGAACTTATTTAATTTTCAAGTGAACTGACTGAAAGATTTTGAAAATGGTATTTTTCAATAGCATGGAGAAAAGTTAAGCTTTATTAATCCATGCACCCAATTTCGTAAGTTCGGTTAGTAAAATATTCAATTATATTCTTTAAATGTGTGCAATCAAATATGTTTTGCTGCCGAATATTCTAATGCATTATGGAAGGTGAATTTCCTTATTTTAGATTTTAAAGATGAAATAAATACAGCTTCCATATCTTACATAATAGTCGTCCTTGTGCAATGAAATATTAAAATGATCACGTAAACTGTATACAAAATGTCCAGTAATATTTTCAGGGCTTCGTGCACTATAAAGATTGACGCATGGATAATCTTAGGTCCCACCAAAATGTAGAAAATAGGAATTATTTTTCCGGTGACAGTGGTGTTTCTGTAACATATGTTTACAGCAGCAATCAACCCATCAGTTTAATTTACTTTTTCTTTCACACCTCTAACATTGCTTATTAAAACCGGCAACTAAATTTGTAACTACGAAAATTAAATTATAAATTTCACTGAAATTGATTCCTAAGGAGCGGTTGTGTTTGAAGATTTTGTGTTTACACTTTCTGTACTTAACAAGAATAAGTTGTACTTCAGAGTATGGTATTTTTATATAACTCCTGGGTCCTTAGAAATACACTGTCTCGTCTCTTATAAGGCCCAGTTCAGTGCACATGTGAGAAATTAAAGTCACTTTTCTTTTTATTAATTGGAAACGTTTACCATATAAAAATATACATAAATGAAATTATACAGCATTTTAACATGATGTACACATAAGGTTTGAATATTATTTTAACTGTTATGAATTTTGGACCCAAATACAAAATTATAGCTGTATGAAACGTTTATTAGGTACATGCACAGGCAAGAGTTTTTGTTTTTTACCATTTTTTCGCGAAATTTCGCGATTTTTCCCCTTTTTTCGAGAGTAATTTTTTTTTTTTAGCGTTAGATGAGAAAATTTCTATTATTTTAGTCTGCATAGAAAAATACACATTTCTAACAAACAACATTCATGTCTTCATAGCATGAAGCTAGAAGTCGTGAAAAATGTTAACAAATTTAACGAAGGCAAGATAAAGTTTAACAGTTGACATAGGCAATACAGTGACATCATGCGTACTGAAATAACAGCTACGTGATGCAACAATAAACTGACACCACAGCACCCTGCTGGTCCTTGATACTGAGAACTGTTTGTCGTATGCTAACTGGAAATGTTTATTGAATAGCACACCGTGCACAGCAACAAACTGCTATTATGCTGACTAAAGGTACTGAGAAGATTGAACTTCTTGGAAATTACTCTAAGATATTACGAGTACTCTAAGATATTTCACATAAAATATGAAAATATTTTCCCTCAGGTCTTATGAATATGTTCCAAGATGCCCGCAAGTTAAAAGTGAATACAAAAAATACCTCACTGAAAACACCCAGATTTAAAGAAGCTAAATTGTTCCCATTGCCTGTACTGTCACGCTGGCCTAGCTGGTTTAGTTCAGTAGTTTATATTGCCAGCTATTTTGATGCAATTGTGGATTTCTTTCTAAAAAGGGAAAGCTTTCAGTTCCTGCGCAAAATTGTTAAATGATCATATTTGCGATGACAAGTGCTACAAAATTGTAAAGGCAAAGGCAAAATTTGTTTCTGAAAATTGCAGATTGATAACAGATCCAATATTAGAATTTCAATCCAAAAAGAAAATTTGGCTCATCTTGTCTTATCCCGAATTAACTGGCTGATAGCCAAATGTGAAATATTAGGGAGTGGTCACTTTGGAAACAGAGTAAGTGCACTTGTAGATCATATTATGCATTCCAGTGTTAGAAAAGCAGTAGAAGAAAATCTAAAAGTTTGCTGCCGTATGACTTTATCAAAATTAAACTCCATTATGGAAAAGAAACTGATGATGTAATAACCATAAAAGTTATATCATTTGTTTGAACCTCCTGGGCTAGTTACTAAATGAAGTATATGCGATTTAAATCATGTAATGACAGCATTTAAACAACTAAATGCATTTAAAACCAGTGGTATTACCTGTGATTCTGATTTGCTTCTTTATTACAAAGAGCTTTGTGACATTGTTGAACAGCAACGCCATAATGGTAACAATAACAGATTAGATAAAAATAAAAAATAGAATAAAAATAAAATAAAATCTGCATATGTGATAGCCCGGTTTCTGGAATCTATACCAGGCCTTATTATACAAACTCCATTTTTAACTTTATTAACTTCTGAATCACATTTCACAAAACAATTTACAAATTTTGCAGATATAATCTACTTTCTACCTTAACGAACTAACTAAATCTAAATATTACTGGATTCCAGTAACCTTACAAATATATTCATTTAATATATCTAAAACAGTCTTTTTTTCTACTTTACTTCTACTCCAACAATATAAATCAAATCTACATTTCTACTACAGCTTTAATTCTTATAACAAGCTACGAAAGACTGTTTCCTACATTTTTAAAATTTCCTCTTCTGCAACTGGTATCCAGAGCTTCCTCCTACTCGTATCCACCTCCTAAAGGAACTGAAATCAGTAGATGGAGCTGGTTCGTCAGTTCCAGACATCCGGGTAGACATCTCTCCGCTTCTGCATAATCAGTTGCATCTGTCCGCTCTGATACTCTCCATATATATCTTCTCTCTCCTGATATTTTCTTTCTGTCGATGGTCTTTCTGTCTTTCTGGCTTCTTTCTGATGTCCAGACGCTGTGTGTCTCAAATCAGGTCTTCAAGTCTGGTAATCTGTATCTTCAGTTTCTCTTGGTCCTATTTCCCTCCGACGATATCTTAAGTTATATTCTTTTCTCGTAGATTGATATTTTCTTACATTTCTTTCTTGAAATATTTTGTCCCGGGTCATATATTCCTCCAACGCCTTAACAGATATTATCTGAGACATATTTTCTAAATGTACATAATCTTCTGCATCTCTCAAGATGTTCCATAAACATTTTCCTTGAAGTTTCCTTCGACTGTCTTCTACTAGTTCACTATATTTATTGCACTCAAAAATAACATGTTCAGGCGAATCTTAACAGTTACATTGCTCACATAAATCGGAGTTCTTCTTCCCCATTCTCTTTAAATATACATTGTATGGGCCATGTTCTGTAACAAAGTAAAAAATCCTTTTCTTGGTTTTATATGTTCCAATTTTAGCCTCTCTTTAATGTTCGGAAATAAATCATGTACTCTTCTTCCTACGTGTGCATTATCCCACTCTTCTTGCCATTCTTGTAATAAATAATTCTTCGCTTCTTTCTTAATATATCATCTTTTCCCCATAATTTTAAAAAAATTCCCATATTATTCCTTTTTTAGCCAATAAGCTGCACCCCTTACTCTAATGATATAGTCAATCGGCCAAATTCCCGCTACTATTAGTAAGGCCAAAGTAGATGTCGTAACAGATTAGATGTAGTAACAGCACTCCTGGCATTGAAGGCAAAAGCTGATTCTTACCCCAATTTCTGTGAAAAGTCCCTTCAATATCTTTCGTTGCCGATATCAAACGCCGCCCGCCTCGGCGGCGTAGATGGTAGAGTGTCTGCCTCACGTTCAAGATGTCCCGAGTTCCAAACTCGGATAGGGTGAGTTACCTGGATAAGGTTTCTTCCAGGGTTTTCCCTTATCCTGAAAGACGAATGTCGGGTAACTAACTCTAAGCTCCATGGACCCTGGGCTCATTTGAGCATCATTTCACCCATTCCATTCATCGTCCGATATGACTTAACGTTGGAAGACGAACATTAAAACAAAAAATCTCAAACGCCGACAGTGAGAGATTTTTCTCTACATATAACTTAGTTGTGACAGACAAAAGAAGTATGAACAGCGAAAATATCACAACTTGTATGCTGAATTTTAGCGGTGTCTGTTGTGTGATATTTGATTTTATTCATGTTACCTACTATCTGCTGATTTCAAATAAAATATTTTAATTAGAAGAAAGGGTTTTAAAAAGTTTTGTTACTCTAGTTGCCTGTTACTTTGCATTTCAGCCATGTAATTACTCATTAATTCTTCCCGAAATTTTGCGCGAAATTAATGCGAATTTATGGTAAAAAGCACAAAACACCACCAATTAAAATTATTAACGCGAATTTTATAAATAATTGTCACCACAAAATATTGCATCTGGATATATGTTTCCTAGTTTTTCTTGAGACTAAGAAAATAAATTAACAAATTACTGTGTATAATTGACAAATTTTAATAAGTATACCTGATTGAACAAATTGTTATATTATGCTACGTGTCATTGAATCCAATTTTCCGAACCTTCAAAACAGCTCTTATTTTTTATAATTGCAGAAAAATACTTGAGGTTTTACACTATATATTTCAATAGCATGGCATATTTAAATTGCCATTACTTTAAAGAACAACAATAATATATTAAAAATTTGAGAAACAAAACATTTAAAGTTTGATCAGGTTTTTTTTCCCCATTCAAATTTCACAGATGCATTGACTTAAGGCAAGATTAAACTAACTTTTCGTTATAAGAGTCACTATTTCCGTCTTTAATCAATACTACTTTTTAAATAAATCCAGTACATAACATTCTTTGTTTGGAAACAAAGACGTATTCCATAGAATTAGCTAAGAATAGTTCTTGCCTAAAGAAGAACGTGAATTTAACAAGGTCCTTGAGTGTTGCTAAGATATATAAATTGAAGTTATCACCACCACATTCTACTGATACCAATGTCGCAGGTTTTAGCTTAACTTAGACCGATGATTTTTAAGTGTGCTTAAAAGCGACAGTCCCTAGCACGTTGAACTCCTGCGAGGTGAAATTCTGATACAACGGCGACACTCGTATGAATCTGGCGATTGACAGGGTCACTAACAAACAAAATCTTTTTATCAATGTCATGATTTAGGACTGGGCTGCACTGGCGGTAATTTTCTGAATTAATGAGCAGTAAAAAATCTATATCATGCTTTCACCGTGATGGGGCTCCATACAGTATTTTATTGTAATAGTATGAATGCCGAGAACAGGCCAACTTAACATTTTCTTGCACTAATTTGTTGTCCTCGCTCTTGCTCAATTGGCAGTAGAAAACTGCGACTGTTTCATTACCGTATGATATGCCTCTCTTAGCTTGTTTAATTTTATTTACATTTTTTGTTTGTTAAAATGGAGCTAAACAATTGATAACGAAAATCAAAGAATTTGTTCTCTATAATGCTGAAAAACAAAAGACGAGCAATGAGGAAGTTTGAACAACGTCTGAAAGAAAATGAAGCTATTCAAACAACATTTACAACAAATGGCAGCGTTGTCACTTTTGCGTATAGTACGACTTGAATCAAATATAAAATTTATGCAATGTAGGTAATAATGTCACCCTCCATGGTCTAGGGGTAACATGCTAAACATTGGTTCCTCAGGTCGCGGGTTTAAACCCTTCGGAGGGCGACGTTCTTTTCTGTCTTTTTTTAACATAAAAATCCTGAACATAGCTTCTTGCGGAAGAAAACTAACGCCGGTGATTCCCATGTTGTAGGTTTACGGCAGTTAAAGCTTAAGTCTGATAAAGAGACCTCTGAGCAAAATTAAGCGTTCTTTCACGCCCAACATAGAATGAAAACCATAACAGCTAAAGATCGCCCGAAACTAAACGTTTAATTTAATTTTAATGTAAGTAAGATAACGTTCATACTTTATAGTACCTGTTATCGCAGTGGAGCTGGACTCAGTGAAAGTGATTTTACAAAACACTAAATTTAGTCAATGTGTTTTCTTGCAAAAAATATGCAGCACAGCACTGCTCATAAAAGCAGTAAATTACTGTCAATGGAGCTCTAGCGTGAAGCCTTAGTCCATTATTGAACTCTTGCGTCCCTTTGAAGAAATGTCTGGTGTCCATATCTCTGATAGGGTGGTGCAAACCGTCCTTTCCATCTTTCCCGATTCGGTAAGGGTGAGTTACCTGGATAAGGTTTTTTTCGGGTTTTTCCCTTATCCTTCAAGACGAATGTCGGGTAACTCTAAGCTCCATGGACCCTGGACTCATTTGATCATCATTTACCCCAATTCATTCACCGTCCGATATGACTTAACGTTGCAGGGCGTAAATTACAAAAAAAAAAAAAAAAAAAAAAAAAAAAGAACATCTTTCCCGATGTTCTTGAATCTATTATTTTCATTAAATGTCCTTTCCTATATTTTGACAATTGTTTCTTTTAAGTTAAAATATTCATCTCTCTTACAGATCCTGTGTTACTCTTTTTATTAATTCAAACTGCTTATTAGATATTTTAAATAAAATAACGTAATTTATTAATATATGTTTATATTCTATTTTATTGATAGTTGTAATGTACGGAGAGTTTATTAAAAGTGACAGGTTGGAATCAGATAAAGGTACTTGAAGTAAACAATCTGTGACTTTTTTAACACCAAAGTACATTTCTGGGTGTTAACCTTTTACTACAGCCTATCTCTGTATAAAGAAGTATGGTTGTAATGTTTGACATATATATATATATATATATATATATATATATATATATATATATATATATGTATATATATACATATATTCATTCTCACCTTCAGGTGTGCTTGTCTTTCCGTGGCGTATGATGGTGCCGGACAGATGGCTTGGATGCTTGCTGAAAGGAAAGAGTACTTCTCTTACATACGTGAGGGCAGCTTGTTCGATGGGTCGTTCTTCTTCTACGGGTAGGTACAGCATTGGGACGGGACTTCTGGCCAGGAACCCCCATCGTCTTTGTAGCCCGTCCGCCTACAAAGCTTCATTTGCTTCCTTCACTTCATCTTTTCCTCCTGGGGGTGTTAGCTATAATCTATGTAGGTCGCAATGCACGAGTTGTCCCCTCTGTTGCTCCAAGTGTATTTTCCGTACAAGTTAGGACCTTGATATTTGGTAGATTCCTTCTGATAAAAACTGAATGGCCAGTAACTTTTCGATTGTACGTCAACTTGGAAACTATATATGTTTGAGAAATCATCATATTTTGGAAATCGAAATTTAGGAGGCAAAACGAAACAAAGAAAATTAGATACTCTTGTTACCATAGGACACATAAGCGACACTTACTTTAATTTACATGTTATTCACATCCTGCAGATGTGAATACTTAGGATTAAATTGTCAGCATCACTTTTAAAGATTACAATGCAGTTTCTGAGCACAAAAATGTTTTAATAACCGATATTTTAGATACTTTACCCGTATTTTTTCTGCATGTTGCAACAGAGTTGATTACCAGAGTTGGTGGTAAATATCTTATATTTACATAAGGAAACTCTACTATGTAGGCACTTAGAGTAGACAAGTAGAGGAAGGTATTGCTGTCTATCCAAAAATTCGATATCGAAATTTTGACGAAAATATAGATATATTTGAGGTCACTTAAACCCGAGCCTTTGAGAGGCATTTCCTTTAGAAAAAAGTCATATTTTGTTGAAGATTTCACTACCATCTATAGACGCGATATGAAAATTTTTATGAATATTCTCTCACCTCAAACTATATACTCTATGTACTAATATTTTTTTTTTATTAATTTT
Source organism: Mantis religiosa (assembly GCA_030765055.1). Taxonomy (NCBI): domain Eukaryota; kingdom Metazoa; phylum Arthropoda; class Insecta; order Mantodea; family Mantidae; genus Mantis; species Mantis religiosa. The sequence goes on along the minus strand of JAUKNK010000021.1, from coordinate 1,317,218 downwards.
TGAATGTTTTTGAGAATAACCTGTAATGTTTGCTCCATTCAGAATGATGAAAAACAAAGAAACAAAATATTACTACACAGGAAATCCAGAAATATTTTAAACATTCAATTTATTTCAAACAGTAACCTATTTTTTGACATCGGTTGTGTCCGGATATCCATTATTATTGGCAGAATTTTTCAGTAAAAATGTCAAGTTTAATGCTGTCGCTATTTAATTTTTCCTCACGATATAATAGAAGGACTAAGGAAATTCAAGGCCAGCTTTCAGCCGCAACCTTTTTACATATCTGACCATCTATTTTGTTTCATCTTTCGTCCTTGTATCTACAAAGATACAGTAACACCATTTCTATAAACGCTTATCGTGATTAACATGAATAGAAAAACGAATTTATTAGAAATAGTTTGTTGAAGTAATGTATGAAGTAATGAATCTAACGGGGCATATAAAGTTCTCTGTAACTATGATTCTCATATTGGTAGAAGCACTGGCTGCTACGAACATAGGATTATAACGTCCTGCGAGCTAAAATAAATATGTTCGGCTGACGTACGTATTTCATAAAACGTAATGTAGATAAGTAATATGAAGTTCATATGTTTAAAGAGGATACTGAAAGAGATCACCATTTTCATGAAGATATAAATTCACTCGCTTTAATTTATTTTGAAACATTATAATTAAAGTCTCTCTCATTACGGATGTTTCGTAATCTATAATTGCTGTTTACAGATAAATTGTTTTGGGATTGTTCTTATACAGAATAGGAGATCGCGGCGGCCAGAGATTTTTAGAAATGAGTCTTCCTCCAAACATTTCTACTAACAATTCTATAGACTGGTGTGTTGTCTTATTGAAAAACTGAACTGCTCCTCTCATTTTCAGTTAGTACTGCAATAAACGGGAATGAAATATCCGAGCAGTAAACATCAGAATTAACTGAGGTGTTGAAAAAGTTGGCCCAATAATTCGCGAGCGATATATTCCAATATTTGGAATCAAAGCAACTTCCTGGGCGGCTTTAGAGTTGTCAGTATACAATATGCCTGTATTTTGTTAATTGATGCATTCGGCTAAGTGAAGCCAAGCTGCGCCGGTACAAATATCCTATCTAGACGTCAATCCCATGGCGTATAATAAATCTCTGAAACCATTCACAATACTGCACTCTTTTCCCGTAGTCTGCGAGCTTTAATTCGTAGACGACTGACATTTTATATGAAACAACCCGAGTTTTTTTTTATTGCTTTAAGTGGGCTTGAAAGCGTTCTACGTTTGCTTTGTTGGGACACATTTTGCAGCGTCGTGCACGTAACCGGTCGCACAAAATTTATAGCAATTAAATCAGGCGCAGTATCTCGGTGCGGTAGTTTTGAGTTGGGGAACCTAGCAACGAAATATTGTTATTACACTTTTATAGATATGTTCTGGACTCGTGACCTCCGCGGGATGAGGTGTGGGGGAAAGGGGAACCGTTGTCCGGTTACGCAGTGAGTGAGCAATACAGTAAACATTCAGCAATCACCTGCAGAAAGTCACTTAGCCTACTTGGGTAGCAAGATGCAGAACTAGTTCAGTAGATTTACTAGCCTTCTCACCATGTCTGAAGATCTTAACAAATTTAAGGTTGTGCATTCGGAAGGGCGTGAAATTATAAGAAGCGTTATAGATAAATGTGACGAAGAAGCTTTGAAAAAACAATATTCATATTCAGTGTCACAAGCTACACAACGGGCTGCCGCTTGTGTAATAAGTAGGCTGCATGTTATCTTCTATGCGTTCCTATCTGTGCGCGATTCGTATATCATTACGTCACCTTGTCTATACGTGTGTATGTCTGTAGTAAACGCATTCCTTTCAGAGTTCATAAGGCCAGATAATAACAATATTGTGTAATTTTCAGGTTTATTAGGGTTTTCCATTAAGGAAACATACGTTCCTTTGTAGAATAGAATTGCTGTCACATTATAAGCACGCCAATACTATCAATACTGTAGACCCACGACAAGAAGGCAAACTAGAGGAATGTGTAGGGTAATCACTTTATCGCCCAACAGTGTTTATGCTCACCTACCCAAAACGACAAGCATGGACGTTTCGTTTAAAGTACACAGTGTTGTCACTAACTCACCCATACATAATACCTATCGTTGCATTTACTGCAACAAACATTAGATCTGGCAGCATGGGTGACTCATATGCACTCTCATAAACTCATTTCCTAGTAAACATATCCGTTACCGGAGCAGATAAATAGTTCAAGCTCCTCTGCCCTTCATTCCCCTCTAGCCTTCTTGTCGTGGGCATACAGTACTCGCATGACAAAAAATCTCATGTATCGACAGCCAGTAATTATAAGTGCGATAAACGTGCTATAAACAAAACAATTTTTCGATCGGTTGGGGTGGAATGGGGTGCGGTTGAAGTTGTTGATTACCCTATATTTCTGTGAAGATTTATCTCATTTAACAGAAAGTAGATAGAAAAATAAGCTATTGTACAGTTTGGCCACCCGTTCTCTGGCTCTAACATTTCTCAAGAGTGGGAAGCGGGCTGTTGCCAGTTCTTTAGCGGGAATTACAAGCAGAGGAACATGCATATTTTAAATATTTCACGCATTTATATATTTCGCGAACCAGTAGCCATATTATTATAATAGCGATAGTAATAGGACTTACAGACACTAAAAATCGGAATTCATACACGCACAAAATACAAAAGAAACTTCACCAGCAACTAAAGCCACGTGATCCAAACAAAATTAAACTGGCAACACGGTGTTGGATACGGAAGCTGCGTAGCAGCGACAATGCTGATTGGCGCTAGCAGACAGTTTTAACTTCCTGACCCCACGACACCGGATGTAGAGACTCTCAGTACTACCAACAGAAGCAGTTGGTGCACCTAAAAGGTGTGAAGGAAATATTCGAATGGGGTGATGTTGAAATGAATATCTTGCATAATAATGAAATTGCAAGTTTGATTTCAGTGTTTTAAAACTAATATAGTCCTATACTTTCATTCTAAAGATAATTCTGAAGGTATGTTTTCAATTGCTCATTACTGTATGTTGGTACTTTTAACCTTCCCCCTTCACCTCCTGCAGCCGCAAAACGTCAGAGCCGGAGATCCAACGGCCCTACTGTAGATAATACTATTACGAAGCTATGCAAACTACTCAATAATAAGTAGAGAAACTCATATGGATGTAACGCCAGCTCTTTTTTATGATTTATCATAGATTAATAATTGATTCTAATGTCCATATTGGGCTATATTGAAAACAAAAATATATTTTTTAAGAGCTTCACAAATGTGATGTGGTCTATTTTACACAAGAATGCTTAGACTGATTGTTACGAAACTTTGTAGATATATGATACATGCTAGGTATCACTTATTAAATATGCTATAGGATGGCACCTCGGTTAAGTGCCCCAAAGGTAGGAGGGTTCTAATGGAATGCAGCTAACTGTAAAAACGTTATATACGAGGGGCATTATTTATACATGGTGTTCATTTTTATCTGTGATTTACCGCGCAAAATTTGACGTCATCAATAGCATTGCTGATGGAGCGAGTTTGTATACAATTCCCCTAGCGGCTTGACATCGTATTTGATCTGCTGACAGCTGCTTTGAGGCCTCCTTCTACCGTCAGTTAAATACACTATTTGAGAGGTAGGCCATGTCCGCGTAATTTCGCCTGGTGCGTAGATACGATAACCGTTGTAGTTCGTCTTAATGCATGTGAACACTATTATATAATGGGTAAACACAAACAATATCTTGCAATTTTGTGTTTCTCTGTGAAGATATATCACTTAATATAATTTAACAAAGAAATGCCAACTTAATAACAGTATTAGTTTTAAAGCACTTTAGGAAAGAATATATATTTTTTATCCTTTCAAGAGGGCACGTTAAATCGAACGATGAATGAATAAATGAATGAATGAAACGGGTGATATAGTACTCAAATGAGTTCAGGTTCCCTAGAGTTATCCGACATTAGTCTTCATGGCATTAGTGAAAACCGTGGAAAAACCTTATCCAGGTAACTCATCCTTAGCGAGATTCGAACTCGCGAACTGTTGAGTGTGAGGCGCGCAGATGCTTCCTTACACCACGGAGGCGAAACATATTATTTATATTATATAAATATAATATTTATTTATTATATTTATTACTTCTAGATTGGGACCACACACTTTATAGCGTCCAGTGTCTCTCATTTTGAAGTAACTGATCCTGTATCTTGGAAACGTTTGATGCACCTGTTGGTTTTAAGACATAAGGATATCAACATTAATAAAGACATTTTAATTAAGCGTGAGAAAGACAAAAAAATTCATATCATATACTGATAAAACGTAAGACGTCTATCTTGAAAAGAAAAGTATGTCAATTTGACGGTACCTGGACACTTTTGACAACATTACGCTCCGAGGGACTTATATGAATGGCGGATAGCGTTGCATAAACTCTTCTATGCAGCGGTTTAAATTATATTTACGAGGGCTGTTCAATAAAGAATGAACACAATTTTTTTTGGACAATGCACCTTTACTCATCCTCATAATTTTGATAGTCCTCAAAATAGTGTCCCCTGAATGCGACGCACTTATCCCAGCGTTTCTGACAGTCTTCAAAGACATACTGGAAACCATTTTTAAGATATCCTTCAAAATCGCCTCCGCAGCCTTCACCACTGCTTCTAATGATGGATAATGCCTCCCATGAAGGCATTTCTTCAAGTTAGGGAATATAAAAATGTCACATGGGACTAAATCCGGACTATAGGGAGGGTGAGGGATGAACTTCACGATGATTTTTGCAAGATATTCAACAACAACATTGGCAATATGCAGCCACGCATTATCATGGTGCAGCATTCAGCCTGCTTCACGGAAATGTGGTCTTTTACGCCTGATATGGACTTGCTATGTTTTCAGGACATCCTGTTGTATTGTCCAGTTACTGATGTGTGTGCAGGTACAACCATTCCATGAATATCAAAGAATGAGATGACCATATCTTTCCCAGCAAAAGCAACCACTTTTGCTATTTGGGGGTTGGTGATGAAGGAGATTTCCACACTGAGCTTTGCTCTCAGGATCAAACTGATGTAGCCAAGTTTCATCAGCAGTGATTACGTTTGAAAAAACTCCGTATCTTCCTCTAACATCAACTTTAACTGCATGTTACATCCACTGCAGCGGTATGCGATGCTGAACATGTCTGAACTTTTTGGTTCTCACAGGCCAACCAGGAGTACCAACAATGAAACTACTACGGCGTGTTTGTTTCACATTAAGCTAATAGTATATAATAAGATTGAATTTTAGTACGAAAAATTATGACCGTAAAACATTATGATCATTCTTTATTGAACAGCCCTCGTATATGTCGCACCAATTTTAATGCTGGTACGAAAGTAGCATTCAACCATGAAGACGCGGTGCTGGTCTTCATATCAATGATGCTAACATTTAGAGTAGAAACTTGCTACTTATACATATCTATTAGAATGTTAATCACGATTACCGTAAGAGGGGAGAAAGGGGAGGCTGGTTGTATCAGTTATATGCGCAACCACAATCAGAGCGCTGTAATTTGCTTACTATTCCACAAAAATTACTGCTTCTTCTCCGTATTGGGCACTATGATTTCAAGATATACTCACCAGTCAACTATAACATCATTCTTGCTCTATCGGAGTTCGGGAAATCACGAATAAAAATGAACACCGCGTATTTTGAGCCTAATAATTATAGCAAAGTAACTTCTCTTAGAAAACTGCTTTATTCATTTTCAAGATATTCTCCTATATGATCAATACACTTGCATCCGTTTTAACCATTTGCCAAAGCATTAATTCCATATATTCCATTTTGAAGGGATCAACGGCTTCTTCTGCCCACAAAATCGTTGTTCACGCAATTTATTCTTGATGTTTGGGAACAAAAAGAAGTCATTGGATGCCAAATCAGAACTGTATGGCGGATGACCCATCAGTTGTATTTTTGAACCTTCAAATACTCTGTTGTTAGACGAGATGTGTGTGCGCTTTGAAGAAGAACAATCCTACAGTTCTTATTGGTTTTCCTTACTTCACCGAAGACATCTGGCAAACAAATGGTTGTGAACCATTCGGCACTGACCGTTTTCCGTTCCTCTAGAGACACTGTTGCGACATGGCCAGGTTTGCTGAAAAAGCAAGCGACCATTTGCTTCGAAGTGCGAATAACTCTTGTTGGATTTTTATCATCTCGAAACACCCATACAGTCGACTGCTGTTTACGTTACGGCTCATACGCATAGATCCATGATTCGTCATCTGTTACAATCTTATATACATCTTTTGAGGCACCGCCATTGTATTTCTTGAGCATTTTTGTACACCAATCGACACGAGCATCTTCTTGAGATTGCATCAAATTATGTGGGATCCAACAAGAACAAACGTTTTCCACGGCTAAATAATCATTCAATATTTTATATAAGCTGGTGCAATTAATACCTAAGTTTGCCTCAAACTCACAATATTTCACATGACGATCTTGCATTATTAATTTTTGCACAGCATCAATATTTTTTGGCACAAGTGATTTTGGACGACCTGGACGAACTTCATCATTGAGCGAACGGCGACCACGATTAACTTCGTTATACCAGCATTTTACAGTAGCAAAGGATGGAACTTCGTCGTCAAATGTGCAAGTTAGTTGATCGATGCACTTGAACTGTACCCGGAGGCTAAGGTACAATTACACAACTTACTTTGATAAATTAAAAGCTTTAATAAATCTCTTATTCACACTGACAGCTTACTTGCACAATTAGACTTAACTTAAACTTCCTCGAAAAGTTCAACTTTGTACACATTAAAACTTCACTCTAACACCTGCTATTACATGATTTTGAACTGCACTCGGGAGCTAAGGCAGTTATAAATCACCTTGCGAGTGCTATGAAAGGAGAACCCCGACTACCTTATCTCGTCAGCCCTGAGAGCTGTCCGAGAGAGGAACCAAAAGCAACCTTCACGCGCTCACACGGAGAAAAAGGGAAACACAAAACAACTGAGGCACACGCCTCGTAAAGGAAAGGTACAATCAGCACACACTCTTGTCTTGATAATCCACGTCGAAAGTCGTAATAAATCATTGCACGAACATTTTCACGAGTTAATTCTATGTTTTTGTTGAGACACAATTTTTAAGACAATGTAAAGAAAACAAATGATGCTCTATTGAAAAAAAGTCTGAAGTAGATTATGGTGAACAGTGTTAAACTTTCGACTGGAAACGTTAGATAGTACCCACAACATTCAGGGTTGCCAAGGCTCAAAATATAAATAGTGCCCTCTTAACGAAATTTTACAAGCATAACGTTTCTTATAAAATGTTCTATGTTTCAATATTCGACAGTTCCATTTAAATTTTACAACCCAGAAAAACAAATTACCTATTACCAATTTTCGAAATGTCGAATGATACGTGCACTAAACAGGGAGATGGACAAAAGGCAATAGAGGAAGAGAGGTGTAAATGAGAGGCGAATTGGAAAGAGAAAGAGGGGAAGATGGCTTGGGGTGGGAGGGTAATGTGGAGAAGATGGAAAAAGAGGGGTAAAAAGTGAGAGAGGCAGCAAAACCCGAAGATTCTCCGCAGACAGCGCAATAACACGAGCACATTCGCGTGTTGTATAAGGGAAAAAGTTGGCTCGGCATGTTAAAGAAGCTGCTTGAAATAGCAAACGAGAAACCTATTTTCTCAGCGATTGGTCTCGTATTATTTTAAAATGTTTACATTGATATCCTTGGATTGGAGAACGTTTAAATTTGTCAGTTACATATTTTGTCTTTGAATATTAATGTCATGATTTTCTGTATTATATGGAAACTGTGAAGCCCTTATGGTGTTCAATATCTAGAGAATACACAAAAAGTATACCGATACTAATTTTCATTTTCTGTAATTACCTAAGAACAATCGGACTTAACAAAATTATGGTTATAAGGGGTAAAGTGGAGGAAGAGGAATCCCTTAAAAGCTGACGAACAAGCTACTTCTATATCCTGTACAATGATTTCATAAATGGTAGGTACATGGGAAGGTAAATGTAATTAATTCAATAATTAGTTGATGTTTAAAAGGCAACTGTGCAATGCCGAGTACGAAGATAATGTACTAAAATAGCATATTGCTGTACAAGTGCGGTCAAGTACTTCATCCAGTACTTTCTTCTTCTGAGATTGTCTAATGATCCTAACGCATATGAATGCATGTTTTCAGCGATAGTAAGTAAACAGAAATAGCTTATACCCGAAAATAACATTACTACCTACTGTTTACTACTTAGGCAGTAAGGTCAGCAACGTTAGCATTAATGGTAAAATTGCTATTATTGAGGCCTGGTTGTATTATATTGTATTCGATCCTGTTATGAAATAAATCATAAATAAATGCTAACAAATAAAAAGGGAGTACAAATTCAGGTAAGTTGGTAACATTGAACTATCAAATACGATTATATACAATTGCTGGAATAATAAGTGTAGGTGGTTTTGGGATTGAATGCAGTTCAGTCACACACGTACAGTGAAATATGCAAAACACGGAGCTAGGTTATGTTACCAGTACTGCATGCAAAAAATTTAACTTTACCCCATGAAAGCATAAAAGGAAGCAAATAAAAATACTACCCACGTTTCGTTGGAAAAAGAGTTAATTTGTTTAATCATATTTCCCAATGCGATAACTCCTCGAACAAGCATTTTTGTCTTTGAAGTGTAACAGGACTGCATATCTGTATAGTGTTAAGCTCCCACGGATGATGTCGTCTATGGTAGCAACTGATAATAATGAAAAGAAATGATAATGGTAGTAAAATAAGTTTGGGAAGGAGACGTTCCAGGCCAGTTTAGGACATTTGCCAATAATGAGGACTGAGGTAAACTTAAATGAAACCTTAGTTAGGACGATCCTGGTTCAGTCTGCATGGTGGCTACTTGAAACTTAACTGTTTTTTTTCCCAAAGTAGTTCGTCTATCTATTGCTCTGTTTTCGGATCAGTCCCACTTACGGAACCGGTTCATTTCTTCTTTCTTTTTGGCCCAGCTCTACACGAACGCAGATATCTTGTGTGCCTTAAAGGAGAACTTGAATTTATCTAATTCCTACATTATTACGTGCTTAGAAAATACAGAGGTTTGCAAATTATTAGACTAAATCTAAAATTTTCGCTTTTTACTTAAAAAAGAGATAAAAATGACGTTTTTTTAAACCTAACACAGATTTACATATTGTTTTAGCTCTTGTGTGTTAATTTAGGATATATTGCATGCCAATGTTGGTAACATTTTTCAGTAAATTTGACAACAATGTATTTTAGTCAGCTGTGCCCATATTTGCTATGGTGTATGCTTAGTGTTTACAGTATCGTTTCTTTGGTGTTTTATTAAATATGTATTGAGTATTGGTAAATTTATAAAAGATACATGTTTTAAGAATAAAATTTGAACCTTGAGTGACATAATAATAGTGATGAGTGCTAGAAGTTTGAGCAAAGAGTTTGGTTATCCTGTAGTATCATAAATTTGAGGTTATGGGTAAATCCGCCGACCTTTCACCAAGAAAAGTGGCATACGTTCAACTACTTTAGGAAGAAAAGTACTTAACTCGATTATCAAGCTGTATTGATCTTTGTTTCTTAATTCGACGAATTTCCATTTTTAAGGCCGGTTTACAAGAGGAGCTGAACTGAAATCCAGTATCACGATTAAGCGTGCTCCTTTCAAAGGAAATCGCCAAGGCCTCCTTCATTCTCCGCTCCCAGTAACTGTTACATTTTGCCAAGTTGGTCGTCTCCCGAAAATTGGCTCTATGGTCATTATCACAACAATACTGTGCCAGCCCAGAGGTTTAATGCAACCTGAGAAGTTAAGTAGTTACGTTTCTTTGACACAATTTTCTATACTCACGCCATCTCCTGACCTGGCATTTAATTTACTGAAAACAGTCTTTTGTTCAGTAATACGAATTTTGATAGTGTTTTGTCTTTGTTTATAGTTGTGTTATATCCAGTATTTCATTAGAGGTTGTAACATTTTATAAATATCCTGATGATGGGAGGGATGTACACTCCCGAAACGATGATATCTAATCATCTTTTCACCTGGCTGTCTGCCCGAGAAGAAAGTGAGTGGAGATATTGTCACATTTGCAAGGTGTTCCATAAAATCATAGTTAGTAGAATCATACTTAACATATCTGCAAAATTGCAGCTATTTTATAATTCTTGTCAAATAAAATTTTATACGAGTATAATACGCCACAAATGTGATCACCTGTTTTCGTACGTTTTCCCTCAAAGCTATGCGGGAAAGTTTACTGCTTCAACACTGCAGGCAGCAGGGATAACTAACTACCAGTGCTGGCATCTAGTGGTTTAGTTTGTTCAAATGCTTCTATCTGCTTGGTGCTCATTTGTAGTACCAAAACTCAAGGATATATGCGTTTGTTACTAAGACTAAACAAGTTTAAGGGGCTACAGTTTCTACAAAATATGTTGCCTTTTATTCCTGCACTATGGTCAACTTTTTTGGTGCAATGTTTACATTGTGATTACACTATTGTGACTTTGGGTTCGTAGAATTAAAAGTCCAATTTGCCGAAATTCTAAATGTTCTTTATTTCCGTAGAAATACACTGTTCAATTCTCACGTAACAACATTACATCACATTTACAACATAATCTTCCAATAACGAACAGCGTTCTGATCACTTTACGACATCAGCTCTCGTTACAACAATACTTTACAGCTGTTGCTTCTCTCTGTTTACGACTCCGACTCACTCTCGTTTTTTTCTTCTTTTTTTGTTTTAATCATTAGATCACGCGCACATTCACACTCTCATGCATACTTCCAGACTCTGGGTAAGATGGGGAACTATCTTGGTCGGAGAAAAATCCCCACCCCTACCGCCGGGAATCGAACCCGGGACCCCTAGCACGGCAGGCAGGTGCTCTCGCAACTGTCTGCTGGCGTGTCACAAACTCTTATATATCTCATTCATAAATTTGAGGTTTCTGGAACAAATAAGAAAACAACCTTTGTCAATCAAGGTATCACTAGAACCTTCCAAACGTGAAATCCTATCTGTGCCGGCAAGCTCTTCATCTCAGCTATCTTTATTTTCCGGCTCTTTGTGTACACTAGCCGCGCTATCGTAGATAACGACTTCGCGCGAACCTTTTATGTGAGTTGCCGCGACACTGCTCCCTCCTCAAGGCTGGTCGTCCCGAAAAACACCATCGTAGCGGGCCAGACGATCCAGGTGTACCACCATCTTTCCTCGGGGTACCTTCTGGATGCGGTAGACCACGTCGATAATCCTCTTCACCACTCGGTACGGTCCTTGCCACGGCTGTTGAAGCTTCGGGCAGCGTCCCTTGGTCATTATAGGGCAATACAACCAGACTAGGTCACTCTGCTGGAACCCTTGGCTGTTGGCTTGCTGTCGTATCGGATCCTTATGCGGTCGTTCACCTTCTGGTTGTTCTGACGAGCCATCTCATGAGCGTCGTAGAGACAGTTCACCAGGTTCTCCACATACTCAGCTACTGGCTGTTTTGCGTCCTGGGGCTTGCAAAGGCCAGGCCACAAGGGAGCGCAACTCTCGGCGAACATTAAGCTTGCTGGCGTCATGCCAGTGGTGTCGTGTGTTGACGAGCGGTAGGCCAGCAAGAACAGTGGCACGTTGACGTCCCAGTCTCACTGATGGCTGGCCAGGACCTCCCTCAGGTGTTCTTCTAAGGTATTGATGTACCTTTCGACCATGCCATCCGACTGGGGATGTAGAGGTGTTGTGCAGGTCTTGTTCACCCCAAGTATTTCCAGTGCCTCCTTCATCAGATTGGACTCAAAACTGGTGCCCTGGTCGCTGTGGAGCTCTAACGGCACCCCAGAACGGCAGAACACTTGCTCCTCGAGGCAGTCTGTGATTGTCTTTGCCTCCTGGTTCGGAATGGCATACACCTTCGGCCACTTGGTGAAGTAGTCCACGACCAACATCAGGTACTTGTTTCCTCGGTCGGACACTGAGAATGGTACAGCTATGTCGACAGCGATCGTTACGAATGGCGCTCCGACGTTGTACTGCTATATGCGACCCCAGCTCCTAGTCTGGGGGCCGCGAATCGCCGCGTACACGTTACATTGACGCTACCATCTCTCAGCATCTGCTCGGAGCCTCAGCCAGTAGTAGCGCTGCCAAAGTTTGTCGATCGTCTGGTTTGTTCCCAGGTGTCTTCCTGAAGTACCGACGTGCACATCCTCAAAGAACTCTGGCACCTTACTTCAAGGAACTAGCAACTGTTCTCTCTGTGTCTTCCCATCAGGTGATTCCCATACACGGAACAGCACACCCTCTTTTGTCTTCAGTGAGTCCCATTAGGCCCAGTACGACTTGTAGGTGGCGCTCCTCGGTGCGATGTCTTCCCAGGTTGGGAAGATGGCTCGTGGCCATCCTGGACTTGGGATAGGACACCTCCAATGCAATGGTCAGTGGTGTCGGTGTCCATAATGGAGCCGCCTGGTTGTGGAAATCCCAGAATAGGAGCACTGCACATTGTTTTCTTTAGCCACTGGAAAGCGTCTTCGGTGTCCTCCGTCCACACACAGGGCCGGTGTTCTTCAGTCAGGCGGGTGAGGGGTTTGGCAATGTTGGATAATCCCTTGATAAAACGGCGGTAGTAACTGCACAGCCCCAGGAAGCTGCGCAACTCTCTCTTATCGTTTGGCCGAGGCCAACCTCTCACGGCCTGTGTCTTCTCCGTTGTCTGTGGCCACTCCGGTTGCTGAGATTATGTGGCCCAAGTAGTTGACTTCCTTGCAGTCCTTCGCGTTCAGCTTCAGGTTGGTCGCCTGCAGTCTCTGTAGTACCTTGCTCAGGTTTTCGAGATGAGCTTCAAAGGTCTTGCCGACGACGATGATATCGCCCAAGTATAGCAGGCATGCATCATATGTCAATCATCCCATTACTGATTCCACGAGGCGTTGAAATGTGGCTGGTGCGCTGCAGAGGCCAAAGGGCATTACTGTGAACTGCCAAAGTCCTTGGCTTGAGGAGAATGCAGTCTTCTTCTTGTCTCTCGGGTCTAAAGCCACCTGCAAGTAACCCAACTTCAGGTCCAGTGTGGGGAACCACTGTGCACCAGCTAGCGCGCCAGAGTGTCGTCAATCCGAGGTAAAGGGAAGCAATCCTTCCTGGTGACAGCATTCAGCTTCCTGTAGTCCACGCAGAAGCGTAGCTCACCGTTCTTCTTCGTCACCAGAACTACAGGGGAACACCAAGGGCTGCCAGACCCTTCAATCACTCCCCTGAATTTCATGCCATCTAGCATATCCCGTACGGCCGCTTGTTTTGCCAGCAGAACGCGTCCAGATGGTTGAAAACTAGGCCGGGCATCTCCGGTGTCGTTACGGTGGAGCACTCTGTCCGTGCGGCCGTAGTCGTTATCGCCTTGGCTGAAGACGCGCTGGTATCGCCTCAGCAGTTGTCAAAATTTCTCCAGGTGTTCTTCGGTCAGGTGGTGGGCCGCCCTCTCCAATAAGTCTTCCAGGTTGTTGCGTCGGCACCGGCTCCTGTGTCTTGTCGATTGCTGTCACGCTGACCATGTGCTCAAACGTCCCCAACTCCGTCCCGGCCTTGTTGTCGTTATCGGTGTCTGTCAGGTTGAGCAGCCTCACTGGTACCTCATCGCTGAACGGCAACAACGATCTGGCTACACACAGTACGTGCACAGGCGTCTTCTGGTCCAGCATCATGTTCTTCGCCCACTCGCCTTCCAGTCGCGCCGTCACCACCACCTCGCTTCTCGCTGAGCTCACCACGTCTTCCTTCAAGATGACCCTGCGGATTCCAAGGTGCTCTTTATGTTGCCGGAGTATGACCTCTTCTCCGTTAAGCCGCAGGATCTTCCTACCGATGTCGACCGTCACCTCGTGGCTCCTGAGGGCATCCAATCACAGTATAACCTCCTCAGTCCTCTTCGCGACGAACACCCACAGACGCACGACACTCCGTCCCAAGGGCAACTTCATTAGGGTCTCCTTCTCCACAGACAAGGTGTAACCCGATGCCGTCACGAGCTGGTATGGTTGGTTCGGCTTCCTAGTCGGTAAACCCTTGGCCACGACAGGTCTAATAATTGTTACGGCTGCCCCGGTGTCCACCAGCACGCGGCACGGTTTCCTTCTCACCCAACCGTCCGCAATGAGGCTGTCATACGTACGCCGGTTAACGGCGCACAGTGTCACTCGAGGGTATGGTGGTGATAGCGCCGATGTGCCCCTCGCCAAGAAGACCCTTACTGGTTCTTCCATCTGCTCTTCCTGGTGTGAGCAGTCTCTTTCCAAGTGTCCCGGCTGTCTACATCCCCAACACCGGCCGCTAGGTCTTCGCCGGCGTCCCTCGACTGGTCTTCGGTCTCCCGTGTATCGGACACTCCAGGTTTGCCACGTCGGGATAGCGGTCGCCGCCTCCATCCTTAAAGCTGCCGTTAGCGCCTCGTGGATGGTTATGTAGTCGCCGAGCATTAGGCGCTGACGAACTTCCGTGTCTCGTACCCCGTCAACAAAGTGTAGGCGGCTTCCCGGGATACGAACTCTCGTGGGAGGTCTACTAAGGCTTTACTAGCCAGTTGCTCGATTGCCAGGGCGAACTCCTGCATCGTCTCCCCTGGCAGTTGGGACCTTGAATTCACCTGGCTGCGGTACGCTGCGGTTAAGCGGTTCTCCAGGGCCTCCCAGATGTCCTCGGGCGCCGCTGCTGTCTGGACCGCGTTCAGCACTTCTGCGGCCCGTCCCTGGAAGCTGGCTATTAGCTGTGCAGCCTCTTCCTCCTGTGACCACTTGTTGTGCCTGGCCAATGTGTCGAACTGGCGGCGGAAGACTTCGAAGCTTGTCGCGCCATCGTATTTAGGAGGTTTGACGCGCGCAAATGTTGTGTTGCCTCCCGGCGAGTCGGCCTTCAAGTCCTTCAGCCTCCTGTCGACGACGTCCTCCACCATGGCGTTCAGGGACTTTGTGTTGCTGTCAGCCTTTCCCTCCAGGTCGTTAACCCGGGTCGCTAGGTGTACTAGGGATTTGGTGTTATTGTCGGCCTTTGCCTCTAGGTGGTTGATGCGCTGGTCCACTAGACCCATCCGCTTCCCAGCTCCGTGACGTCATTCCTCACGCCGGTTAGCTGCTCTTCAAACTTTACGGCGAGGGCCTCGTTTGCCGCTTTCATCTCCGAGGTCAATTCGGTCATCTTCTCCGCCAAGCTATCGTTCACCGTTCTCAGTTCCTTTAGTTCGGCAGTCAGGTTGTAGTTTGCCTTTTCCGTCTTCGCAGCGAAGGTATCATTCGCCGTCTTCATTTCTTTCAGCTCTGCGGCAAGGTTGTCATTTGCCGCTTCTGTTTTCGCAGCGAGTTAGTCATTTGCTGCTTTCATTTCCGAGGTCCGTTTGGTCTTCATTTCCATCATCTCCAAAATCTTTTCAAATGCAGCTTCCATGTCGTGTTATGTCACACTCCTGACACCAGTTGTGACTTTCTGGGTTCGTATAATTAAAAGTCCAATTTGCCGAAATTCTAGTTGTTCTTTATTTCCGTAGATATACACTGTTCAATTCTCACCTAACAACATTACATCACATATACAACACAATCTTCCAAGGTCGATGACAATAACGAACAGCGTTTTGATCACTTTACGACATCAGCTCTCGCTACAACAACACTTTACAGCTGTTACTTCTCTCTGTTTACGACTCCAACTCACTCTCGTTTCACAACTGCCTGCTGGCGTGTCACAATCTCTTATATATCTCATTAATAAATTCGAGAGATTTCCGGAACAAATAAGAAAATAACCCTTCTCTGTCAATCAAGGTATCACTAGAACCTTCCAAACGTGAAATCCTATCTGTGCCGGCAAGTCCTTTATCTCAGTTATCTTTATTTTCCGGCTCTTTGTGTACACTAGCCACGCTATCGTAGATAACGGCTTCGCGTGAACCTATTATGTGCGTTGCCGCGACATTATGTATCTACACAAAATAAAACACCTCTTTTACGAATTGTTAAACAAATAGTTTTTTTTTAAAGATACAGCATGCGTGTAGAATGTTTTTAAAACCCAACTTGCGAAATTGCCTGTGAGTCAATAGCCATGAACTTTCATCGAGATTAAAAAATCTATATTCTAACATAAAGTCTTTCTCTATAGGCGTATTCAATGACAGATACTCTGCATATCTAGGTTTCAAAATTAAGCAGAAAATATGATTATTACTTTTTTCACTCAGTTTTGGAATCCAGTGAGCCAACATCTATTATATTCTACATGCTCTTATAATCTGGTAAATTTCTGAGTATCGTGTAAAGATTTCTCCACACTGAGTGTTATCTCAGCAAATAGAAGTTAAGGAGGGACCTCAGTTATTGTTTTATCTTATATTGCTTTACGTAACCGAACGGAGTGGACCACGCCGTAGCTTCTGTGGCCCGTATTCTGGACGTCTTGAGTTTAATTCTCGTGGCTATAATGTTCTGTGTAATCCATCGAATTTAAACTACCTTATCTAATGCATAGTATTTATCTACTCGTATCCATCTGCAAATCTCTCCGTCCGTCCATTCGGGCCCTAAGGGTTGAACGGTTTAAATCTTACTTGAAAGAAGCCTAATGGATCTAAGATTGAAGTTTCGAGTTTCATTGTCGAGATAATTTTTATCGTTTATTCGCCTGAAATTAACACATCCGAATGTTGGTTGGTTGGTTTCCAACACTCCCCGCATGGCAACCTTGGCCTTCGGAGTAGCCTCGCCGCACCTCATGATGTCCGGATAGCATTTCTCAGGTGGAGGCACCCAGAGGGCGGGTTCATTACCTCCAATGATAGGGTGACAGTGAAGATGACGGTGAGGCGTCAGCTCAGCTTATACCGTGGACTCCGAACCATGTTGGGCATAGGAGGAACTTCACATGTGCTAGGCAGAGGTGAAGGCGTGGATAGGGCCGACTTAAAATAACGAACCCCAGAGCCGGAACTCGAACTCGGGACCCTTAGCATGGGAGTCGCCAACGAAACCACTGCGCTACCCCCGCGCCCACACATCCGAATGTTTAGAGTAGGATTGTGATTAGGATGACTACTGAGGGGACACGGCACGCCTACCAGTCTTGATCTATTGTACGCATGCCTCCAAGTGGGGCTTCCGCGGGAGGAAGGATGAGGAGAGATGAGACAGAGGGTGACTGACCCAAGGAGCCACAACGCTGTATAGGGCAGGGCCCCTAAATTTTACTTAGGTGGATACTTCCCTCGTAGGCCAGGACTATGGATATTACCCCCTACTGTGGCTCGGAAGCGGTCCCAGCAAACGGTTCGGAAACCGGCAACTGATTTACCGAAGGTGGAAGTGGTTCATTCAGAGTATATCATCCTGCCATGCACCACCAAGACAACCGTCGATACTTCTTCCCTGAAAGAGAGATGATATGAAATGATAATGGAGATGAAATATAGGGACAGGAAATTGGGAGATGTACTTATCCTACCCAGCATTCGCCTGGCGACCCGGGAAAACCCCCCGAAATACCCATGGGTCAGGTAGGTCGGCCATGGGAATCGAACCTGGACTTCCCGAAACCATCTGAGTCATCCCGCTCGGTGTAATTTTACGGTAAAGCTATAGCAAGTAATGCTCACCTGCATACGTTAGCACCTTTATGTCAAAGTTGAAAAACTATTTGTTTCCGAATCATATCTGACGTCATATGTCCTCGGAGATATCTGGTAGCTGTAGTGTATAAAGCTGTGGGAAAGGATTTGGCCTTGTTCGCACATTCCTGATAATTTCGAACTCGTTTGATAGGATGCTAGCACATAACACGCGGACAATGTCGCCGGAGGACGCAGCACTTCCGTGACGTTTATCTGTGGGAACTAAGAGTGCATCTGGAGCTCACCAGTAGCTCCACATCAGCCAAGTCTCTCCTCTTCCGGTCTACTAATGAAACTTCTAATGAGTAATGACAAATAAGTAAACAGTGCCAACCTCTTCGCATGTGAATAATGATGGGTTTCTCCGAAGCACTAAAGCCAAAACATCTACACAAGAAAATCTGGTATTCAGTTGTTTGAGGTATACATAACAAAAACGTTTTAAGATTTCCATTGTAATACGTTTTAAGGGGTCTATCCCGTAAACATACCTATTTTTATGTTCCTTAAGAAAAAAGATTAAAATTTTACCATATACTGCTACTACTACTACTACTACTACTACTACTACTACTACTACTACTACTACTACTACTACTACTACTACTACTACTACTACTACTACTACTACTACTACTACTACTACTACTACTACAACAATATAATTGTCTGTAACCCGCCTCTGTAGAGTAGGTGGCAGCATGTCAGTTTCACGTTTAAGAGGTCCCGATTTCGAATCTCTGTTAGTGAGTTATGTGGATGACCTTTTTTCCGGGGTTTACCCTTATGCTGAAAGATGAATGTTAGGTAACTCTTAGCACTATGGACCCTGGGCTCATTTGAGCATCATTCATTCATCGTCTGATTGACCTAACCGTTTAAAAGGACGCTAAATCGCTTTCTTTTGTAAATCCTGAACTTATTCCCAATTTTCCTAAAAAAATGCACGAAAAGGTAGTTGTAAAGGAAATTATAACTGCACTAGAAGCAAGCTCCTTGTGGTGCAGCATTCAATATTTTGTAACAAAACATCATATTCACATTCCCGGTATACGTTATTCTTAATGCATGTATAGGTATAACTGTAGAAAACAATTCATCATTAATTTTTTTTTATTTTAGAGACAAAACAATATTGTTAATAATATATGCAAAACGAATTTTAAATGCTTATAAGCGGAGCATTTTTAACATTCACAAGCATTAGGAAAGGGCTTTAAAAATACCCTTATTGTTTTAGATATTGCTTTTAATCCTTTAAATTGACATTTCATTTGTCACCTAACAAGCATTTAAATCGCAAATGAATGAATAAGTATAATTTCGGAATAAATATATTAAATAATTTTTGACGATCTTCACAGATTGGTTGATATGTTTATATGAAGATATTTGTATAAACCCCCAAGATATGATATAATTACATTATTGCCGTTGGTGTTTCGACATAAACAAAACCAGGGGCCAGCTTATTCTTCGTAAGGGTGTGAACTGCTGTACGTTGGTGCTTCAACGGTTGTGGTAGATAGGTCATTTAGTAATGTAAATTTGGTAGTTTTACGATACATAGTATTCATATAAAAGTAGAGGTATATATCACGGAGGGGTCCCGAAACCGGAATAGAGCACTTCACGTTGACCAAAAGAACCCTTTGTCCTTCGAACGCGACTCCTGGGAAGGAGGGATTAGAGAAAGACCAGATCCAGGAAAAGACGTGCGGAAATTTGAACGGGGTCCCTGATTCATCGCACCCGACACTAACGATTCATGTATAAAGTAATGCAGAATAAATTACAAATCTTCGACCTCTAACACTTTTACTCGACCAGTAAAATATGCATGTTTCCTATACGCATACGGCTCTAGGAACCTTGACCACTCAAACCAAACTACATTAACTAGGCAAAATAAGTAAACAGATAATATATTTATATAAAATATGCATTATAATGTTCCTTAATGGGTATCAAATATGAAATGTTTTGAAGCAGGGAAATATTGTTGAGTTCAAATGTTATAATAACAAGCAATGTCAAATAAGACCTGAAGCTTTCCTGGCGACGAATACTCTCACTATCTTCTCGGGCAGCCAGCCAGGTGAAAAGATGATTAGATATCAACGTTTCGGGAGCGTGCATCTCTCCCATTATCAGGATATTTATAAAATGTAATAACCACACATGAAGCACTGGATATAACACAGCTATAAACAAAGATAAAACACTATCAAAATTCGCATTAATGAACAAAAGACTGTTTTACTGTTTATATCCAGTATATAATTTGAGGTTATAACATTCTATAAATATTCTGATGATGGGAGAAATGCACACTCCCGAAACGTTCATATCTAATCATCTTTTCAGCTGGCTGGCTCCCCGAGAAGAAAGTGAGAACAAGCAATGTCATTTATGCAATCATAAAGGAAATTAAAACGTACACTGCTAATACGCCATATATTACTTCCAGGACATTTAGGGAAGATGAATTTATTTACAATGGAACAAATTAAACAACAGTGGTGGTGATGGCGGTGGCAGTAACAGAATGCAACATATCCTGTCGAAAGAACAAATTAACAAATTATTCTTAGGAACCCAACGCCTTTAAGGCCAGCGACCGTGTGCTTGTTTATACCGTGCCAGCATCGGCGACGATACAACAGACATGGAGTTAAATTTCAAATCTTTCTTTTTTATCGGAAATGGAACTGTAACATGTGTAGTATGTATTATTATAAGAATTTCGTAAACTTTTACTAGACTATCGATACCGAGCGGGATGGCTCAGGCTGTGTCGTCTATTATCCTCATCCGTGAGACCCGGATTCGATTCCCGTGGCCGATCTACATGACCTATGGGTTTTGTTTTTTTTACCCAGGATCCTAGATGAATGCTGGGTAGGTTAATTACATCTCTCGAATTTCTTGTCCTGTCTCCATTCCATCTCTATTATCATTTCATATCATCTCCAATCTGGTGATCTCTTTCAGGTTAGAAGTGCCGGTGGGCGTGGGTGCACGGCAGGATGATATCCTCCGGCGGGACGGACTCCGGTGTCCGAACCGGCCTCGGGACTGTTTCGGAGCCACGGAGGTAGGATGACGATTGTCCTGGATCGCCGGAGAGTTTAAATGCGGTAAAGTTTAGGGACCCCGCCTTCTGTAGTGTGTGACTCCTTGGAGTCGACCGCCATCTGTCTTTCACCTCATCCTCTATCCAATCCAGTCCATGACTACCACCGTCAATTTGGTACGCATTTACAATAGTAGTAACCGTTCACAAATATTCAAGTCATTGTAAACAGTGTGTTGATTATATGTAGAATTTGCTTAAAAGTCGCAAAGTGTCTATAGCTTTCAATATGAAATAACTTTATACAAACATATAAAATGTTTTATCAAAATTTCTTCAAACTAGCATAATTTAAGATAGAAGTTTCTAAACAACTTTACAGGAGGGTATAATAGTGTTTCTGGATGCTTCTACATTCTGTTAAGAACGTATCATGTTTGATACTCTTCTAATAGTGCACAGAATATTATTCACTAATGTTTTCGACTTTTAAATTAATTTGTCTTAAGGATTTATTCTAGTTAACTAAATAAAATCTATAAGAATTGTCATGTATTAGTCTCACAAAAACTAAAAAATGACTGGACCGAGTTGAGTAACCTCTTTTCGGCAAAATTCTGAGATGGTTTAGAAAAAAAAGAAAAAAAAAAACATTAGGCCAAAACCCAAGAAACAGTTGGGAGAAGAACCTAAATTGTTAATTTCGAATGGGAATTGCTATTCTGAATTGCTTTCAATTGATAGCGTTCATGGCCGATCTATCATTTGACAGTTTCATTTGGATCAGCCATTCATCTGCCTTTCCTGGCTTTGACATAACCACAATTTCAGTAAAATGGGTTTTAGCGGGACTCGAGGAAGTTGTTTTAAGATTTCAATATTGTAAGGTTCTTAGGTTAAGTTCCACAAATTTGAGTGACTGTGAAAACAATTCCGTGGTGCTTTAGCGTTCATTACAACGCAAAGGAGAAGATGAGCTGACATAGGTCGTCAAAGTCAGTCAAATGTGCGGTGAACTACATCACGTGCAAACCGCATAGATGACCAACGAGTGATGGATGATGAACATAGTCGTAATGGCATGTAAGAATTACGTTAGAGTGACTGGAAATGAACGACACAGTCTATAGATTCAGAATGTAACGAGTTCGAGTATATTAAACCAAACCCCAGCGAGCATGACACAATGAACATGGTGATTGCGCCGACGTTTAAGGTGCTTAGAGTCGGTTACGGTGTATAGATCAGTAAAGTTTGGAGAAAGGTCAGTCATTCTTCCACATTGTAAGGCGTTAAAATTCAGTGATGAATCTCCTGGATTGTGTTTTCCGGTTGGAAAAATAAAAGAAGATCTTACAAGGAGTACGAGTAGAAAGACATCTAAATGTATTTCTCACAGACGCTCTGGGTCGCATTTATACTGTACATCCAAATAACGACGAATATCTGGTGGGACTTACCCCGAGGCGTGTCAACTCTTACAGTTGCTCGAGAACGATTCGCATTGGTTCCATCACATCTTTATCACCGCATCAAATTCGCCTCGTATCTACATGTTGCCCTTCAAATCCGAGCGATTTGTGGGCCAAATATAAGGACGGCATGTCTGAAGATGCTTTGCATCGCATGCGTCCCCAAACTTTAAATTCGAAATTGCGAATGAATGCAGAAATTCACATGGAGACATTGCTCATGATAGAACATGTGTTACACGAGTTACAAAGAGAACAACAATACGACACCGAAGCATTAGTCGAAGCAATTCTTACAAATGTTTCGCAATTGAATCAACAACAAAAGACTGCCTACAATTCCATGACAGAAACTGTGAACAATGGAACTGGTGGAATTTACTCCTTGTATGCTCCCGGAGGGACTGGAAAAACTCATCTCATTGCTTTTGGTGACGATTCGATCGCAGAATGAAGATGTCTTAGCTTTGGCGTCATTGGAATAGCTGCGACTTTGTTAGAAGACAGACAAATTTCTACTGAACACGCGAATCTGTCCACTTCTGCAGGTAGGTGGTAGCGAGTCTGCCTCAGTTTCAAGAGGGCCCGAGTTCAAATCTCGGTGAGGGTGAGTTATCTGGATAAGGTTTTTTTTTTCCCCATGATTTTCCCTTATCCTGAAATATGAATATTGGATAACTCTAAAGTCTACGAAGCCTGGGCTCATTTGGGCACAATTTCACCCATTTCATTTATCATCCCATAAGACACCTTGGGAAACGTTACGATCACGCCGTGGCTGAGTAGTTAGACCGCTTGGCTCTCATCAAGGCGTCCCAGATTCTATCTCAGCCAACCAAAAAGTGAGAAAATTACGAAACTTACGAAACCTGACGCTGGGGTGGGTTTTCTCCGGGATGTCTAGTTTCTCCCAACAACTCATTTCACCGGTGCTCCATCTTCATTTCATATATCATCAGTGTTAGTAAAAGCGGGCCTTAAACACTGCATATTTCATTTTCACTACATAAAAGAGGCACCAGCTTGCAACATTGTCACAAACATTGCAATAGCCACTGTACAGAACCTAAAATATCGTGACAATCAAAACCGTCTTGGTGGAGCCATGATTCTTCTGTTAGGTGATTTTCACCAGATTCGTCCATTTATTCAATTTTAGGTGCTAGGAATTCACCCAGTCATATAGTAAATAAATAAAAATTGAGGTATGCATTTTTGGGGAAGATGTATAAGCTAACACACTCTAAAATGTTTTATGTATCTGCTAAGTGGGTGTATCTTGCCTTTTCTCTCATATATTGCAAACAAATTGGTTTGAAAATTTCTAAAAGAATGGTATAATATCTGGCACCGTAATTACTTTTCCGAAAGAGGATGGAACCTATTGGGGATCATAATAAGGTAATTCGATATTTCGAACAGGGAAAATATGAACTACGAAAGTATGTATACTCTGATTGGCCATTTTGATGTAAATGTGTGCTCTTGAGCTATATAACTTGGAGAAAATTAGTGGGAACCATTTTATAACTAAAAAGGATCCACACTACTCATATTTACAAAATTGTATAATTGGACCAATATGAACAAAACTTCGGAAATTTTTATGTAGACCTTCAGAAGCCACTTCAACTGCTATTTTCAAACCTCTACGTACAGAGTAAATCCTTGCAATGCCGAGTAAGATAGCCCAGTAAATAATAAATAAGATTAAGTTGCAGGTATTATGTCGTATATTACACCAATAGGATCAGGTGTACAAAATAATACTTCACTAACCTTCTATTACGAAAGTATACTCCTCAGGTTTAAATTATTGATGTTGCTGTTTCGAAAAATGAGCAGTACCTACAGTTCACCCATGAGAATTTTCTACATCAGTGATATCAGAGCAAGTCTACGGCTCTGATCCTAATGGAAATTAGGCCACGCCGTGGCTCAATGGTTAGACCACTTGGCTCTCACCAAGGCGGCCCGGGTTCGATCCCAGGCGACAGCAAAGTGAGATTTGTGGTGGACAACACGGCGTTGGGGCGGGTTTTCTCCGGGATCTCCGGTTTCCCCCGCCATCTCATTCCACCGGTGCTCCATCTTCATCTCATGTACCATCAGTGTCACCGCCTGCGGTGACATATGTAGTAAAAGCGGGCGGTAAACACTACACATTTCACATTTCCTAATGGAAATTACATATAATGCAAGCACTGAATAACTCTTGCTAATTTGAACATAAAACCTTTTGACGAGTTTACTCTCGGTGATCGCTTCGCAAGCCTCCATATTAACTCAGATACCTCACACTATTTTGCGGTTGACCGTTGTTTATGTTTGTCAATGTGAATGGCCACATACCGCGCTTTCTTTTTTAAATTTACGTCCTCCAACCTAAAGTCATATCGGACGATGAATGGAATGGGTGAAATGATGCTCAAATGAGCCCGGGTTCCATAGAGCTTAGAGCTAACAGACATTCGTCTTTCAGGATAAGGGAAAACCCCGGAAAAAACCGTATCCAGGTAACTCACCCTGACCGAGATTGGAACTCGGGAGCTCTTGAACGTGCGGCAGACACGCTACCACCACGCTACCGAGGCGGGCGAAACCGCGTTAAATTTGTAATTGAGCATTAACATGAAGACATTGAATTTAATTTTTAATGTGAATGGTCCCTTACACGACACTTATGAAACTCTACGCGCTTGTGATGGCAAGAAGTTCTTATGTAACTATTACAATGATTCATGACACCACCAAGTTCCACGCGATGGTCTGCGCTATGTTCTCCTTTACACTATACGTACAAAATTGAGGGAATACTATTCTAAGTCGAGAAAAATCAAATGAGTGGCCTATTTACAAAAAATCGAAATCAACCCGTGGCGCAACAGCGCTAGTGGGCCAAGGCCAGCCAACCCGACTGCCTGTCTTACGCCCACATACGCAAAGTACAGGTGGGCGATCATTCAATCGATAAGGGGTGGAGATGTGGTTAGCATTTCGGCAGCCACGGCTGGGAAGTTGGCTTTCTCGACCAGGGGTCGCTCCTTAACGTAGGCTAAGTCAATTTCCTCACGTAGGCACCGGTCCTAAACCCGGGACTTAAAATCCGTAACCCACAGGAGTGGAATTGATCCCGGGTGCGATCCGTGGCAGGGAACCAAGGCAAGACGCCTTAGCCTACTACGCCAGTGCACAGACATACCCTACTTACACAGGGCTAGGTATACAAGCAAGTGTGATGGATTTGCGTCCTTTTTTGGAGGTAGAGATTTTCTCCTCAATGGTTTACTATATCGACCCAAGGTTTCGTGGCTTACTTTAAGAATTGACACACGAAGTATATGCTATTTCAGGTACCCTTGGCTGCGATAACTAAAGATAATCTGACTAGATTTTTTGAAAAGTGGAACAACATCTTAAAACTTAATATTTCAGCCTGTAATCAAACCTGCTTGGTCCGACTTCTGGCCATGTAATCGAAATTTCAAGAAGTGATTCCATCTCCCAGTCTTGCCCTACCCATGACAGTTTGAACAGTGATTATTTGTTCTTTTCCGTTTTTCTGTTACTTTCTTTTAAGGTATCAGGATTATTTATGCATTCCTCTTTATACATTTATTTACCTACAAACATCCCCAGCTATTTTCGCGTTCTTATGTTAAATGTAAATATTCTTCTTTGTCGCTCCTTTTCAGGTTTCATTTTCCCCCTCTCCTACCCCCTCTCTCCCTCTCTTCATTTCAGTTTTGTTTTCCTTCTCGCACTCTTTCCTAGGTTTCTCACCATTTCTCCCACCCTCAATATATTTCATTCTTTCATTTTGCAACCCCAACTCCACAATGTGTCGTCTCTTTGCACAAGGTGCTACATGTCATATAACGTTTGTAAACGTGTAATAGAATCGTTTTTATAAAATTTAAAGCAATAAAAGGTTTGAGGGTATGTAAACTTGCATCTTATGCCTATGTTTGTGGTACGATTGGAACTGCGCTGTTACCGTGGTAACAGTGCTATGTTATATATAATAGTTACGGTAATTGAAATAACTTCAATATTGTCACGGCAACAGGCATAAATGTTTCGGCACAAATAAGAAAACAGTCGGCGGATAAAGTTTCATGGTAATAATGAGCCTTGCTAAGCAGTTAATGATAGTGCGGCTATTATAAACAAGCGCCGGCAAGCAGAGATAACTGAGTTAAAAGACCTGCCGACACCGATAGGGTTACGCTTCTGGAAGGTGATAGAACTTTCGGTTCCTGTTTGGTCCAGAAGTATCTAGAATTTACGATATAGCTATTTAAGGACGTGACGGCTCTCAAACAGTTAGTTGTGAAACAGTTGTGAAATGAGAGACACGTTGTTGTAACAAGAGCTAAGGATGTAATCTGCTGTCACTGTTTGTTATTGTGATCGACTTTGGTAGACTGATGGTGTATCTAACGTAATGCTGCTGTAATCTATAAGAGTATTTCTACGAAAATAAAGGAGATTTTTAATTTCTGCAACTCGGCCTTTTAATTCTACGAACCCACAAAGTCACAATATTCATCATGTAGAAATGTTACGCACAAGAGATGTCGGAAAACGTATACTCTTAAACATTTAAAAACATTAATAAGTAAAATGTTTTTTTGGTTCTTTTCCTTGTTGTCCCTGTAGATATCCCTTTGGGAAAAGTAATTAGGTAATTTTTGAAATGGGAGTTTAGATAATTAAATACCTAATTTGACATTGCCCAAACAACGTAACCATTAGGAATATAACGGGTAATGTATAGTGTTTAATGAAACGTATAGTGTTTAACGTCCACTTTTACTACATACGGCACCGCAGGCGATGACACTGATGATACATGAGATGAAGATGGAGCACCAGTGGAATGAGATGGCGGGGGAAACCGGAGATCCCGTAGAAAACCCGCCCCAACGGGTTGTCCACCACAAATCTCACTTTGCGGTCGCCTGGGATAGAACCCGGGCCACCTTGGTGAGAGTCAAGCGGTCTTACCACTGAGCCACGGCGTGGCCTAACGGGTAATATTCGCCATTAAACATCCGAAGGCGAATATAGTCAGAAAAGTTTAGTTTCTAACAATATGTGCACGGATATTTTATCTAAAAATTACAAAGTAAAAGAATAAACCACAGAATACGAATATTAATTGCAATATCATCAGGCTACTTAAATTTGTTACTATCTGCATTAAAACTGCGATTTAATTAACTTTATGTTCTAAGAATTTAAGTTGGTAAGCAACAATGCTTATAGAACTCATCTAAAATGATCCCACGTTTCCTAAACTTGTGTTTATTGCAACAGTCGTTATGTAGTTTCATTGGATATCAAGTTTACCATTTACCTACTTCAGAAATACTTCTAGGTGCAGAATTAGAGCAAATAATTCAACTACTAACACTTATATGGCTACAAAGATAAATGAAAGTCCTAACGAAGAGAATCTCATTGTAAACGACCTAGAAGATTATTTTACCGACTTCCAACGAATCACTAATGAAGCCCCTTATTGAGCGCAGATAGGCCACCCATTCTGTTGCTGGCTCTCCCAGCATGACAGGCTGTACTTACACGCACACAAATTAATAGTTGTAAACCAAAGACATTCTCAGAAATGTGTGACAGTGAAATTATCAGCTGCTCAACTCCACAACTGAAGACAATGTGGATTCATATTATTTTAAATTCAATACAAATTAATTTCTAACATTTTCTTACAGATCATAAGCCAATTTCGAAGTCCATAAAACGCGTACAGCTTCCTTTTCTAATTCCTGCTGA
This sequence comes from Mantis religiosa, assembly GCA_030765055.1. NCBI lineage: Eukaryota > Metazoa > Arthropoda > Insecta > Mantodea > Mantidae > Mantis > Mantis religiosa. Next base: position 1,289,085 of record JAUKNK010000021.1, on the reverse strand, counting down.
GTGTTACATAAGCACGGACTACTGAAAAATATTACTTAAATCTTATATCAAGTGGATGATAAGCAGTGGTTTTAAAGATAGTAGTAGGCAAGTCCTGTGAAGTAAAAATGTAATAAACTAATGCTAGAACTGAGTAAATTACAGAGTAAAAATAGTTTTTCAGATGCATATTAAGAAGTTAAGATTATGCAACATAATGTACGAACTTTGAAGGTAGTTATGAAGTAGACAGAACATAATGGTATGGGAAAGTAGAATCAGACTGAAGAATTCAGTGCCATAGCCGGGATTTGAAACACGGATCTTCCGGTCTTGTCCGGCTGCTCTTAACCATCGAGCTACCATGGCCTATGAGCCAGCATAACATTAAATTCTCCAACTGACTCGTGTTTAGCCCGGTAAACAGAAGTTCTCATAAACACATGAGACAACTACCTTAACGGTGACTTAGTATACTGTAAGTACTTTAATGTCCGGGCTTTATAGTTCGGACCACTATTAGGTCAATTATTGTGTCATTTATTATGAAAGTTATTTCCATACTTCGTTCTACACACGACTAGTGTGAAAGAACAATTAATTTCCAGTACAAATAGTGTTTAAAAACATGGTTTTATAAAATTCTGTTGTTTTTTTCCCGTGTATTTTCTATTTAAATAATTGTCTCACTGCGAAGGATAATCGGCGGTCCATAGCGCCTGAAGACCGCGCAGGATAGCACTTGCCTGCTGGTATCCGCAATGGGAGTTTCTGCCTAGTGTTTCAGCTACTCACGGCAACTTACACTTCTCATTTTCATTACAGAAAATTGTTTCAGGCCTTAAATTTATTGATATTTCAGAAATGTGCAAGTATAGTCACGGTTTCCCTAACTAAGGACCAGAAACAGTTTAACCCTACATCCTCAAACAATTTAGTCGCGTAAAATGGCTCGTTTATTAATAGCCATTCAATTTATCAGCCAACTTCACTGGTATTGTCTAAACAAAATTGCAACACACTGTGAAGATATATCAAAACTATCATTACAAATGCTAATTCTTGTATCAACTTCTTGTTAATCGGGATAAATTTGAATACTCGTTTACATATTTAGTTGTAGGTGTAAGAAGGTCACAGTAAGCGAAAATGATTTTTAAATGTACATAACTATGAAAAAGCTTTGAAACTCCATATCCTTTGCATAACATAACGTTTTTTTTTTTTTTAATTCAAACCATTACCTAATGAAAGACAATCTGGGAAATGCTTAACAAAACGCTTTTTATTTTACATATATTGGTCCCTCAACATCTTCGTCTTCTCTGTGGTAGGATTTTGTCGTCCTTCTGTTTACCAGTTAAAACAAAAGTCATAGGGAATAAAGATGACTTCCAGGTTATTGGCAAGCAATTAAAGATATACATTTAATCTGTTATGCGAATATACTAACCATATGTTATTTTAATCAAAATCATTTGAAGCATTTCTGAGAAAATCAGAACTAGTGAAAATTCATCCATGTAAAGCATATTTTGGGTGAGAGTTTCTTAAACATTGTCATGTTGCATCCTTGAAAGGTGCTGAACTGAAAATACGAATTTGGTATTTTGGATTATGTCACATACATATACACACATAAGAACGTCATTCTAAAAATATGTTATTCTTTTTTTTAATTCAGGGAGACTCAAGCTGTGTATTTTATTCGCTTCGAATTTTTGGACTCAATGCAGTGTTTTGTCTACTGACTATGAGTAAAAAATAATAGTAATGCAACTTCAATTGAAGCCTTTTAATATGTGTGCTATAATTTAAAACGGATATATATGTATTTGTCATTGCTGGAAAATGTCACGTGAATGTAACACATCAGAGTTTTTCTTTGTGTTTTCAAAGGCTTGCCTTTCAGTGAATGCAAATATGCTCTCAGCCATTTTTTATCGAATTAAAATACTTTTGGATATTCAGCTTTTATATAACACCTTATTCATTACTGGCACTGGAAAAATGATATCCGACAGAATGATGAAAGATTCAAGTTGCCGACATTGCTCAAGGACAAGTGATATAATATTATTCTCTCCCCTACGTCTGGACTTGGTATTAAGGCAACTACAAAAGGGACAGGGTGAATTTATTGTATGCCTTGCCGCAGAGTCTTTATTGTAATATTCAATACCTAGTTTCTAAGGTGCACCTGTTCCATCTCCCTCTTTACCTGATACATTCCACCCCTGTGTCCACCCGCGACCCTTTTCTCCATTTCAGAATTCAGGGGCTCCCTTTGTTTGGCCTCCCTACTCATTGAATCTCCCAGCCGAATGTAACCGAATATGAATAGGGTGACCTAGCAAAGTGCTATAGTAACGTGAGAGGCTCTATAGAGAACATATATATTCACCCCTATCCCGCCTTCACCCTTCCACTGGTTACATATACCTACCTGCCTCGATGTAACAAAGTTGACGAAACTGGTTATTACAATATTTAAATTAATCTATATAACTACTATAATAAAACTGTAGCCGAGATAGGTACTTAGGGCGATCTCTTATTTTGTACCAATAACTAATAATAAGGTATACTACAATAAGCTCTCTTGACAGAGACTACATTTGCAGTCAACACAAGCCGTAAAATTAAATACTAGGGCTATTGTAGTTATATATGTATCATGCGATCCATTTTTGTCTATAATCCCATATCCCGAAACTGTTTCAACACTAGAACCCTCAAAACGTTTAGTACACACACCCTGACTCCGCCATACGGTAGATTACACTAATCTGCATTTCGAAACTTATTTTCTGTTTGCTTTAAACTGATAGATGATCCTAAACAGATATTTTGTGCTGAATTCAAAATAATCTCCATTTTCTCCCATCACCTCATATTTTCAAACTATTCATAGGCAATGTATCTAAAATTAAAGCTTTGTGAAACGTGATAAAAATTACCTTCAACAAGAAATTTGTAAGAAAGAGTAGGCCATAATTATAATTTATTTGCTATTAATAATAATACTACTAATAATAATAACAATAAAGCACATTCATAACTTTATCTCAATATTGTACTTCAAACTTTTTACTCTTCGAACTACTCGCATGTTGTTCCGAGCAGTCCCTTTTTAACATATAACACTAGTCCGCTATCATGAGAATACTCCACGCCCCTTGACACCTCATTTGATACTTTTTATATCCTGCTGAAATATTTCACCCTGTTGCTCACTAAAACCAGCTAAATTATTAGGGAAATAATTTAGATGAGAATGAAGAAAATGTACTTGAACATTCATGTTGCAACCAATCTGTTTAAAGCCTTGTAACATAAATTTCACTATGTTAACATAATTTGGGTATTTTTTATTTCCAAGGAAATTAAAAACAAACATTTCTGAAAGTATTCCAGGTATCCTTCACTTCTTGGCTTATAGTATTCTTGAACTGACTGACCACAATTAGTTTCAGAATTTATGGGTCAAGGAATACTGTCCACCAACGCAAAATAAGTCCCTGTGAGGAATGTGCCACCCAGTGCCACCCTTACACAGTAGGAGAAGGAAAGTGAATGTGTGTGACAGAGAAAGCGTGCTACACAAGGAGTAGAACCATTAAAAAGCATGCGCCCTATCCACTCAGTACACTGAAACCGAGAAGATTTATTCACAAAAGTAGAAGACGTCAGAGTGTTTTTGAATGGTCTATAACTGAACTGACATGGGGTGTCATAAACCTGTCCAGGGAGGGTGTGGGAACATTCTCCAACCCCCCTGCGTCTCAGGACCTGGAGACTTTCTTTGCTGTGGTATACTGTACACCGGCTTTAATTTTTTCATAGGATAATGAAGGGAGCGTAACATAAAGTGTTACATTGACGGTGTTTCACTTTCTTTATCTAGAGTTTTCTCAAATTGTTTTACCTGGAGATGTAGCAGCACTAGTTTTGAGGGATCAATAAGAGGTTCGACTATTCTTTGCATCTATTGTTAAATTAGTTCTAGATGGCCACTGTTCCCTTTCGCGGTGTTGTGAACTAGCTGGCTATCCCATTCACATAAGAAACAAAGATAGTTTGTGAAACTAGTCTGTTGATAAATAATAGTCCAATAATCTTGAAATCTCCATACACTAGTCATAGATGGGTTTCATATTATAGTTTTTTGTTACACATACTTAAACTTTCATAAGTTTCCTTTAAAACAAAAGACTTGGCTACAGGAATGGACGGCTTAATGTTTCCATTATGAAGCAAAACAACTTAAAGAATTTATCAGAGCAATCTATTAAGAATTTGCGCTTTTGGAGTTATCAATTTTAAGGGGAAGACACATCTTTGTACATCCCGTTGGGGGATACAATTAATATATTTTAATATATATAAAAATATATAAATATAAATATTTATTGGGTTTCTTTGGTTTAGCAACGCTATTTACAGGATGCCATGGCTAGTGTTGCGTACAGTGCGATCATGTATCAGTCTTCAGTTGTTAATAAACAATATGAAAATGGGGATACCAAAGTTCGAACTTAGAGTCCTTCTAAAACACTACTGGAAAGAAAATTATGAAACCGCTGCCGCAGCTTGAAGAATATGTGAAGTGAACGGAGAAGTTGTCATTATAATGAGCGTGTGCCACGACGATGATTCCAACGTTTCACAATGGAGACGAACACATGAAATATTTACCACGTTCTGGAAGACTTGAAGTATGGAATATTAAGGATACACGCCAAATTTTGCGAGAAAATTCGCAAAAAGTACCAGTAGGCTTTGAGAAAGACTTGGTGCATCAAAAGATACCATACATTGCCACATTAAGACACTTGGAAAATCATACAGAAGCTGTAGATCTGAACCAAATGAATTGACACCTCAACAGGCTGAACTTAGGGTGGATATCTGTCGTCAGCTTATCTGTAATCCCATGGATGACAGATTTGTCATGATAATTGTCACTTGTGATGAAAAATTGGTATATTACCCAAGTCCTAATGCCTCGAAACAGTGGCTTAATCCCCGCCAACCTGCCAAAGTAATCCTTAAAAATCAGTTCATTCAATGTATCTGGTAGAATTGTGAAGGTGTGATTGACTGGAAGTTTGTTCCAAAAGGGCGGAGGACTGATGCGGACCTTTATTCTCAACAACTGGAACGAGTTCATGATATTTCATACGGAGATACCCAGCATTAGTTAACCGAAATACAGTTCTATTGCAATAGGTCAATGCAAGACCTCATAGAGCACGAAAATCCATGAAAAGAATTCAGAAATTGGGAGGAATCGAACTGCTACCACACCCAGCATACTGCCCTGATTTCGCACCACCAGATTATCATCTTTTTCGATCCATGACACTTTTGCTAGGTGGAAGAAATTTTGAGAACATTGAAGAAGTGAAAATGGGTATCACCGAATTCTTCGCAAAAAAAAAAAAAAAAAAAAAAAAAAAAAAAAAAAAAAAACACTTGTACCACCGTAGGATAATAAACCTCGCTCAATGATGACTCAAGGCCATAGAATCTAATGGTCTATACTTTGAAAATTAGTTAATTGCTTGTCAGAACACATTTCAAATAATTTTTTTCTTAAAACATTATATATGAAACCGTATATATAAAATATTAATTAGAATTTTGTATTTTGAGTTTAAATATTTTATACATTGTTGTATTTTTAGATAGTTAAAGGTGTCGCAATTTGTTTTAGGTAAAGGCTTAAGATTTCAGAAGTGTCGTCTCCGAATATAAAGAACTACATTGGATTTACGTTTGAGAACTCAACTATAATTCTATATCCAAAAAAAGCTTAAATTGCAGTTCAAAATATTTTAAATGGCACTTATCTATACGTGCACCTCATAGAAATGATATAGATATAATAGGCGTTTCTGCCTCACGTTCAAGAGGTCCCGAGTTCAAATCTCGGTCAGGGTGAGTTACCTGCATAAGGTTTTTTCCGGGGTTTTCCCTTATCCTTCAAGACGAATTTCGGGTAACTCTAAGCTCCATGGATCCTGGAATCATTTGAGCAGCATTTGACCCAATTCATTCACCGTCCGATATAACTTAACGTTGGAGGACGTAAATTAAAAAACAAAAATATAAAACAAAAGCAAAACAAAAAACAAAATAGATATAATAACCCATCGGGAAACGAGTAACGAAACAATAAATTAGGTAGGAAAATTTAACTATAAGATTTAGGGGCTTTATTTTAGGCGTGGCTGAATGAAACTACCAAAACTGAACTGATCAAACTTTCCTCTTAGAAAATCTGTAAATAACTAGAGACACTTAAAATAATAGATCAAACGCTTACGTTTGAACTTGCACATTGTCGAGCGACATTTTGTTTTACAGACACATTGGAAACTCAATTGCTTGTTTCTTACAATAATATGTATGTGTAGGAAACCGACACCGAACATGTACATTGTCGACCCACTGATTAAATATTCATTTATTTCATTAGATTAAAAATAAAAGTTAAATAATTTAACAGATTTAGTTAATCTAACTTTTTGTAAAACAGAAAATCAGGAAACAGATAAGGAAGGAAAACCATAAAGAAATGACAAACATTGCGTAAAAATTGAAAAATGATCTAAAACTTCTAAAACAGAAAATATCACAAGAGCGACCAATGAAACACATGGATATTTTTATAACCAGAGATTTACGTTCAGAATTTTAATACTCTCGTCAAAATCTGGCCATGCGTATGGCACTTAACATGGTTTAAAATGGGATTGAGAAGGAAATGAAAAATTCTAAACTCTCACCATGCTCAAAATTGCCAAAGAAATTTTTAAGAAAACATAAATAATTAGAAATTTTCTCAAAAATTAATCTTTTTATCGGTGAGATCCCACCTTGTAATAAATATTAACGTGCTGGATTGAAAGTCTGCCTTGTGTATTTGGTACTTGTCCAAAATTTCGGTACATGAGTTTTATATCCAGAGCTATTTTACAACGATTATTGGGTATTTTAATAGCTTCCGATTTAACTGCTTAAACTTAAAAACTAATAAAAATAGTATATGGATTAAATAAAATAAAAACTTAATCCGCAAGTATTATATCAATCTAATGAACCTGCATACGAAGGCGGTTCAGTAGGTATCCGTGTTAGATACAAAGTTACCGAATATTTTCATACCAAAATTATTTATTTATCAACATAGTTCCCTTTTAGATAAACACTTTTTCCAATGTTCGTGCCATTTTTAGTCTTCCAAAGTATACGAATTGTCAAGCTCTGCAAAATACGCCTCTGTCTCGACGGCGGCCTTATGAGTTGTTCCCGCGAGCCATTTCTTCATGTTCTGAACGAGAAAATGATATAGGGAGCCAGGTTGGACAACTATGAGGGTATAACAGCAATAAACAATTCAATTCTTGTATCATGGCGGCGCAAAACCAAATGAATATGCTGGTGCGTTGTTGTGAGGAAACAGCACTTTTCTCTTCGCCAAAGGATCCGTATCTCTTTCAACTTTTTATCGAATTGGATCAATAACGTTCTGTTGTATTATCCAGTAATATTTTTTGCTTTTCCCAAGAAGTTATTGAGTTGTCATGCTTCGCAATCCAAAATATCTTCGCCATCACATTTTCCGGTCGATAAGACCGCTTTTGCCTTCTTTTGAACAGATTTACAGAAAGCAACCCATTTTTATTTTATTGCTGCTTGATTTCCGGAGTATAATAATGAATATAGGTCTTGAAGGTGACAAATCGATGCAAAACATACTTTAAATTTCACTTAAAACCGCCAAACATGGCTTCGAAGTTAAAAGCCGCACTCATGTGCTACTCAAAGTGAGCAAATTACTCATTAGACTGTGCAATAACTTCCTTGGTTACGTTCATCTCCCGGATGGTTTTGGTAATCCTGATCAAAAACGGATAATCATTCACCCTTAAAATCGTTAAGCAATTTCTAACTGTTGGTATAGATAGCGAAAGGTCTCCATAAACAGCATTCATCCAATTCCAATTCCATTTCAATTCAAATCCTTGTAAAATTTTTCCATCTTAAAGTAAAACATCGAATCACTGAATGATAGTGCACATTTACATTTCGGCATTAAGACACTGAACGACTAACTCAGATGCCTGCCAATTGCAAACTATCTTATAAATTTATATCATTTTTTGGATAATGAGTAACAAATGACAGTACACGATGGTAACACCAACTTTCCTTAGCAACGCCATCTATTTTGAAGCAGGGATAGATGCCCGTTGAACCACTCTCATCAATTTACTCTTATAACTAATGTAAATTTTATTTCTAAATTTTCAGTTCCGAAGGAACCTTAATGCGCTCTAAGTTCTTAGCTGAGCATATTTTCTTCTTGAAAAATTACACATTTTGCACGTTTACAAATTTGTGGAATAGTATAATAATTATAGGAAATGCACAATGACATTTCCACAATAATTCTACCAATTGAAAATTTTTTAACTAAGTGTTGAATACCCCGGACATATATTTTCATCATTTAGATTGTGTAAGGAAACCGAAAATAACAAAACAGTTTTCAGATATCTTAGCTTTGCAAAGGGACATCAAAATGTCTGATTAAAGTAGGCACATAAAACAGAGAAATGTATTCAGAGAGTAATAAGTTATTAAATCCACCAGATTCCATAGAGATTAACGTTACTACTTTCATCACTAGCCCACCTTCATGATTTGCGGATAGCGTGCCTGGCGTAAACTCAAGAGTTCCGAGCTCGAATATCGGTTAGGATGAATGACCTAGATAAGGATTGTTTTCTGGGAGTTTCCCTTATCTCCCGAAGACGAATATTGGGTAATTCTCAAGTTTTAGGAACTTCGAGTCTATTTGGGCATCATTAACCATTTAATTCATTTACCGTCCGACATGACTTTCCAAATAAAGGATGTTAATTAAAAAAAAAAGAAATTGTTCGGCATGAATAGCCTCTAATTAAACCCTTGAACTCCCTTCGAAACTTGGATCTGTAAAACAATACCTCGTTGTTAAAAACAAAGTAATACTCATCCAGATATTTTTGTGTTTAAATGTACAAGTACAAGACCAATAGTTCACTAATAGGATATAAACACCTTTTATCACCAAATCGATTAGAGTAGTAAGAGGCTCTTTAACTGTAGGTATAAGAGAACATTGTCACCAATATGTATGTACTCTACAACTGCACTTCATTAGATTGCACGCTTCACTTTTACGCAATACTGGTTGCCTAAGGGTAAGGTGTATGTAGAATTATCTCGCCTATCCTCCAGTGTTATTTTGTTGTTTTCAGACTCAAATGTCTGCTAAAAGTTTTAAAACTGTGACCACCATAAAGAAAATACTAAATTTTTGCCAGTGACCTGCCAAGGGCTACTTGACTTCAAAATCTTCGTTTTGGAAACAATTCAAAAAATGTTCAATGCCTTTGAAATATATGAATTGATACAGTATGATATAACGTAGCTATTTCACACTCTCAAAGATAAGATAGACACATAAAATTGACATTAAACTGTTTAAACGATCTTAAAACCATACGCTGAATAATTCGCCTTAAATTAGTTACTAAATGGCATCGTAGTTTTTGTGTAATATTTTATATCATATACTCCCCTTAATTTTATACGTTTTGTTACTATGGGCAAAATATGTATTTTTTTTTAAATATGTTACCGCATCTACCATTTTTCGACCTCAAGGAAATAGAGAACCACGGCCCTACTTCGTCTAGGTGACGTTTTGGTTCACAAAATATTACCTCTGTCAAGAGCGGCAGCTTCTGAGTTCTCGAACCACATGGTTTCCTTCTTTGCACCTAGATAGCAAGTGCGGTTTCTATTTCGAGGTTTACTGACCTCTCGCACGCCAGCCTGATGAACTTATTGTCCAACCCAAATAAAAGGATATCTCTGTTATTTCCCAAACCTTAAACCCTGAACAAATTGCAGTTCGTATTTTGGTTCCAATTGTAGTATCCTTTCCTAGTTATAGAAAGAGCAAGTCCCTTTCTTGCCAGGAATGGGCAGTTAAAAAGGATATGCGAGTCAGTTTCCACATTTTTGACATTCTGCATATGGGTTCGTTTCTTGTAAAGTCCTACTTTATGTAGTTGTTTCCTGAAGTGACCATCTTCAGAAATTAGCGCAACTACTTCGCTTAATCCTGTACAATGTAAATCCACAAGAGGTGAAGCAAGAGTGCCGGATAAGCATATGATGACGCTCACTTTCTTCTCGGGCAGCCAGCCAGGTGAAAATATGATTAGATATCAACGTTTCGGGAGTGTACATCTCTCCCATCATCAGGATATTTATAAAATGTTATAACCTCAAATGAAATACTGGATATAGCACAACTATAAACAAAGACAAAACACTATCAAAATTCGCATTACTTAACAAAAGACTGTTTTCAGTAAATTAAATACCAGGTCAGAAGATGGCGTGAGTATAGAAAATTGTGTCAAAGAAACGTAACTACTTAACTTGATTATCAAGCTGTATTGATCTGTGCTCCTTAATTCGACGGATTTCCATTTTAAGGCCGGTTTCCAAGACGAGCTAAACTGAAATTCAGCATCACGATTAAGCGTGCTCCTTTCAGAGGAAATCGCCAAAGCCTCCTTAATTCTCCGCTCCCAGTAACTGTTGCATTTTGCCAAGATGGTCGTCTCCCGAAAATTGGCTCTATGGTCGTTATCAAAACAATCCTCTGCCAGCCCAGACTTCTCAGGTTGCATTAAATGAATGCTACGTCCATGTTCGATTATTTTAGTAGCGATGGCCCATCCGGTTTGTCCTATATACGGTTCACAGGGAATGTGGTACACTCCCGGAACTTGGAAGTCCAGTTTGTCTCAACAGATGTTTAATTTTCGGAGGTGGCTTGTGGATGGTCCTGATGTTGTATATGGCGAGAATTCTGCTGATTCTGCCGGATAGATTGCCGGTAAACGGGATGCAGGCTTAGCGGTAGGCTTATCTGACGCTTGCTGTATTACAGGTTTCCCTTTCCTAACTTTGGTGATCGAGGCTTCAACGTCATATTCGGAGTAACCGTTTTGACGGAAAGTGAGTCTCAGGGGCTGTAATTCTTGTTTTAAGTGGCTGGGATCGGAGATAGACAAAGCTCTGTGGTCCTGTTTATTGAGAACTCCCAGTCGTTGAGACATATGATGGAAACTATGAGCGTTCAGATAGAGATCTGTGTGTGTAGGCTTGCGATACACAGCATGCCCCAGTATACCGTTGCTGCTTTTTGAAACAAGAATGTCCAAGAATGGAAGAGTTCCATCCTTCTCCACTTCCATGGTAAACTGTATTTGAGGTCGATGCCTGTTGAGATGCGTAAGAAAGCTAGGCAAAGTGTCTGATCCATGTGGAAATCCGTTGGATTAAGAAGCAAATTCCAATACAGCTTGATAATCAAGTTAAGTAGCTACGTTTCTTTGACATAGTTTCCTATACTCACGCCATCTCCTGACCTGGCATTTAATTTACTAAAAACAGTCTTTTATTCAGTAATGCGAATTTCGATAGTGTTTTGTCTTTGTTTATAGTTGTGTTATATCCAGTATTTCATATGAAGTTATAACATTTTATAAATATCCTGATGATTAGAGAGATGTACACTCCCGAAACGTTATTATCTAATCGTCTTTTCAAATGGCTGCCTGTCCGAGAAGAAAGTAAGTGTATTCGTCGCCAGGAAAGCTTCAGGTCTTTATTTTAAGCCGATGATGAGTTTCCTGGCTTGTGTTTCTCTAGAATAGGTTTGTCGCGTTAGTTCGTGAGTTATTTTTGTGCTACGCTAATGATTAATATGTGGCGTATCAAACGCAGATGAGAAGATGAAAGCATTCAATATCGCGAAAAGCAACGTTGTCACGTTTTCTCCAAGTATGCGTTCGTAATACTCGCGTGGACATTTACTTCTTACAAAATGAAGTGAGCCACTGGAATGTAACAGAATGAGAGGAAACAGGAGGTGTTGCAAAGCTGTGTTTGACTCCACGTGGAGTTAACATGCCTCTGTCATTTGTGATTTCTTGCATATCATTGGCTGAAGTGACACATTCATTGGTGCAATATGAAACATCGGCGACTTCAGAGAACAAACAATGTACTCGTATGCGGTGTAGGTTACCTGAGAGGGTTCTGATTTTCAAATATAAGGCGCATGTTCACCATTAGAACAGCACAATTTTATCGATGCTTTTACCGAGGTTTTGTCTGTTCGTGCACTGATTTCAGCCACGTATTTAGGGCCATTAGAAGGTATTGTGCTGCTCTAGTGGTGAACATGCGCTTTATCTTTTAAAATCAGATGCCTCTCATGTAACATAAACCGCACGCATTGATTGTTCTCGTAACTCACTTTCAGCTTATAATCGGAGGCAAGAGTACATATTTTTAACGACTTTTTCGCGAATTTTCGCGAATTTTTCCTTTTTTCGAGAATGATATTTTTATCGACAAATGATAAAATTTATATTTTTTTTTTTAGTCTATATAGAACAATTTACACATATTTCAAATTTCAAAAATATAACTTAAACATTCATGTCTCATAGCATGAAGCTAGAAGTCATGAAAAAATGTTTACAAATTTAACGAAAGATAGATAAAATTTAACACATAACAAAGCCAATTCAATGACATCATCATGCGCACTGAAATAACAGCTAAGCGGTGCAACAGTAAACTCACACCACAGCATCCGACTGGTCCGTGATACTGGGAACTGTTTGTCATATGCTAACAGGAAATATTATTTATTGGATACCACACCGTGCACAGCAAAAACTCCTATTATGCTGACTAAAGGTACTGAGAAGTTACTGAACTTCTAGGAAGCTACTCCCAGATATTACATTAGTATAAAAATATTGTCCCTCAGAGCTTAAAAGTGTGTTCCAAAAATGCCCGAAAGTTAAAAAAAAAACGGATACAAACAATACCTCACTGAAAACAACCCAGATTTAGAAGCTAAAAGTGTTCCCATTGCCTGTACTTTACACGCTGGTCAAGCTGGTTTAATTCCGAAGTTTACATTGCCAGCTATTTTGATGCAATTGTAAATTTCTTTTCTAACAGAAAAGCTTTCAGTTCCTGCGCAACATTTCTTAAATGGTCATTTTTGCGATGCCAAGTGCTGCAATATTGTAAAGGTACAACAGCAAAAATATTTGTTTCTGAAAATTAAAGATTGTTAATAGATCCAATACTAGAATTTCAATAGGAAAACCGTAGCTCATCCCGAATTAACTCGCCGAGAACCAAATGTGAAATATTAGAGAGTGGTCACTTTGGAAACAGAGTAAGTGCACTTGTAGATCATATCATGGATCCCAGTATTAGAAATGCAGTAAACGAGAATCTTAAAAGTTTGCTGCCGTATGACTTTGTCTAAATTAAACTCCATTATGGCAAAAGAAACTTATGATGTAATAACCATAAAAGCTATGTCATTTGCTTGAACTTTCTGGGTTAGCTACTAAATCAAGTATAGGTGATTTAAATCATGTAATGGTAGCATTTAAACAACTAAATGCATTTAAAACCAGTGGTATTACTTGTGATTCTGATTTGCTTCTTTATTACAAAGAGCTGTGTGACATTGTTGAGCAGCAACGCCATAGTGGTAACGATAACAGATTGGATAGTAACAGCACTCTTGACACTGAAGGCAATTTCTGTGAAGTCCCTTTAATGTCTTCGGTTGCCGATCTCAAACGCCGCCTGCCTCGGCGGTGTAGATGGTAGCATCTCTGCCTCACGTTTAAGAGGTCCAGAGTTCGAATCTCGGACAGGGTGAGTTACCTGGATAAGGTTTTCCAGGGTTTTCCCTTATCCTGAAAGACGAATGTCGGGTAACTCTAAGCTAAATGGACCCTGTGCTCATTTGAGCATCATTTCACCCATTTCATTCATCGTCCGATATGACTTAACGTTGGAGGACGTAAATTACAAAACAAAAAAGCAAAACAAAACAAAAAAGTACTTGGAACAACGCAGTTTGCAGATTATTTAATAACCCAGAGTTTACACATCCTGGCACAAAGGTTTAACATATGACCATTTGTACATGTGGTTCTTGCAGCTTGCCTCGTGTTATGTTTACATGTATGTCAATTGCAAATATGCCATGCTTCCTGCTTGTCTTTCAAGGAACAGGAATCAGTCCTCTACTGTTATGGGACAGCCAGATCCAACAGAACGTCTAGCTCATGCTGAGAAAATTGAAGATTGCCTTTTGTTTTCCGGTTTTATTTACCACAAAAAAAAAAAAAAAAAAACGATATAAGCGCAAAGATTGTAACTGCACTGAAAATTCTTTAGGTATAGAGGTGGACGCCTTCCTTTGAGTTACTCTCGTAGAATCTGACGTTCAGCAACCTGTCAGCTGACGAGGTTTGCTGAAGGAGAATTAACAATGTTGCATCACAACTTCAATTTAACCGCGGACAAAGTTTAATCTTGTTTGATGCTCGATCAACATGCATTTGATCAACAATGATAGTATTATTAAGATAAGTTAATTTCTTTTTCTGACACATAAATAATTGACTCCCTATTATACATGTAACATCGGTTCATACACAGTCAAAGCTAGGCATGAGACAATACTTAGTAGCAGGGGCGGCCTAGGTCTTTTTCAGGTGTAAGCAAACAACATTTTGGCACCCCCCCACGAAATAAGAGTACATTTACCGAATGTTGCATATTTATTAATATTGTAACTTTGTGGTTTCGTGAAATTAAAAGTCCAATTGCACAGACTCAAAATGTTCTTTATTTCCACCGATTTGCAGTTGGAACACTTGCCGATTACACAGAATTACGTAGCGCATACAATTACAATTCACCAGTTCGTCCGTCACAAATCCACTCTGCACTCGCAGTTACGTACACTCCTCCGATGCACGTACACAGTCTTCCAGTCCGTTCCCTCACTGGGCGCTCCTCACGATTGCTCGCCAAGAACTGAACTGACTCCCAGCTACAGGCCTTATATAGGGAAGATCGCCGTTTGTGGAAGGTTCGCGAGGCGCACAATTATCCCGAGGTGTCGAGACGTCTGGTGATAGGGGAAGGAGACGGTACAGGGCTCGCGCCGCTCTCCTAATCATCCCTTCAGCTAGTAACACGAGACAAATGGATAGGCGTGGTCTGAATGCTTCCCGTCTGGCCCTACTGCCGGCCGGTTCTATAGGGAGTTCCGACCTTCGGGTGAAAATATGTAGCATAGTAACCGGAAATATGATTATTAATTCTGATTTTTATATGTTACCAGTTACCAGTTATGTTGTTGTTTAACTATGCTATTTAAAACCTACGCGACATTGTTTTACGTAAATGCACTGTTTTCCTCATATATTATATTCATAGAAAGTACAGAAAACCGAAAAATAATTTTTCACAAAATCAAAGCTAGAGGGAAGGTAAATAAAAAGAGTTCACAAAAGGCTATTTTAAAAACCAGAAATTTATTCAAAAACTGTCATTACAGTTACTGTTAAAGTTTTATTATATTGCAGCTTGTATATATAGATTATATCGACTTCGTAACTCGAATGATTATAGATTAAAGGGACATATTTCTTGCTTTCACCTTGGCGAACTCATGTCTGTTTCCATTTTATTTAGTAGATCATTTTCAATTGCCAAGATTGCCAACCCACCTAAGATAAGTTCCTGGCTCAAACTAGACCTTAAGTAGGTTTTTATTAACTTTAGCTTCGAAAAACTTCTCTCACCGCTGGCCACTATTACCGGGAGAGTTAAGAATATTCTCAATGTTATAAACACATTTGGAAGAGAATCCATCTGGTCACGTTTAGTTATAATGCACAAGGCTTCAGCTGGGTGGGTTCTAGAGTTTAACACTGAAGCAAACATTTTTAGTTCGAAATAATCATTTCTTCCACACTATCCGTGTGTAGGCTAAGGTTTGAATGAGTAGAGGCAGACTGAAAAATTCAGTGCCATAGCCGGGATTTTAATCACGGATCTCCCGCTCTCCGTGTGCATCATACAGCTCGTCTCCATTCACTTCAGTCTTCTTGGTCACTCAGAACTGTTTGAAGGTATTTACAAGCTTTCTTCAGTTCGTTCTCGTTGCTCTTTTTTAGGCCTTCAATGTCGTACAGCTATCACTGTGATCTTCCATAAGCTCAAATGTCTCCCTCACCGAGGCTATTGCCGTGTCAAGCACAAAAAAATGTAACTGTGAATGACTCTTTTGCTGAGTATACAGCATCATCCTGACACTCATAGGAAAACTGTTTTTAACTTCCTTACTCGAACTGGAGTTTCTTTTTCAAATTCCGCAGGAACATAAAGTTTGTCTGCAAGTCTTTTTCATGTTTAATGATGCTATGCAGTGCTTGATCAGATCTCATTTGTTCTAAAGATGATTTTACACTTTTGATGAATTCTATTGTAATGTGAAGATCGCTTGTGTTTATTAACGATATTAACACCCCAACTGTTCATTTCATAGGAAAACATCGGTGATTTTTCATTTTCGCAATAGTGCCCCAAGAGATTTTCATTAAAATACTATATCTTAAAGATAGTCATAATTTACATAAAATTTATAATTTGAGATTTCTGCAAATACCCTTTGAAGTTCCCTTCAGTCTTAATTGGGTTTGTGTAGGCAGTAGCTAAACAGTAAGAGAGAGACTACATCCTCCTTCCCGCAAAAAAATGTGGATCTCATTATAACCCAAACTTTATTCCAAATAATGTTTATGACATTAGTCATTTCCGAGATACTTTTTGTTATGATTTAAGCTTTTGAAGAAATATAACTTAAATGAGGAATAGAGAAAGTCATTGCCCAGGAATTGTACCCTCCCAGACTGACGGTAACGTACTTACAGAACGTGTTTCCCCACTGGATACTATATATGGCATCCCATAAAATGCCAATAACTGAATTATGTATTGGCGAAACGTAACTACTTTGGGAATTCCGAGTTATCACTGCCTCTTTCTAATATTACGTACGTCACTTGTTCCACTAGCTACATTTACTAGTCTCTGTGTTCTTTGGTCACGTATTTAGGCTACTCAATGTGGTGGTTCTTTTCTCCTAGCTACCTTGTGTGGTCTATTTGCCAAATACCTTTCTTTGTTAGCCAGCTTTATGCGTACATTTTACTCTTTGCAATATTCAGTTCTACATGCAAATTGTATTCCTGTTTATATTATATTATCTACATTCTTATTAGTCTCATGTGTTTTTAATTCTTTATTCCTTCTTAACCAGACTCTAGTGTATCATTATTTCTTACTCCGATGTGTTTCTTTTTATACTTCCCTCTTAACAGTTTTCTTTTATATAATCTCTTTTTATATTAAGCGATGAACCACAGATCTGAATAGTTAATATAAGAAAATACTCAATTTTTAATATAGACCATTAAGGAAGCTCATAATTCCACGAACTTGTGCAGGCTTGGTGAAACTTCAAGAGACCATATTACAAGATTCAGCACCATTTCTCGAAAAAAGTAGTTGAGGGAGAGCGAGCTCATCCTTCCTTCGTCTCAATTTGAAGATATAGCTACTCACAACAGTTTCATAAAGTAATGCGTTATACATTAAGGCAGTTAAGTGAAATGCAGTGGCTGTAATTGTATCCTAATATTTCCTGTTCTGTACAGATTAAATTTCAGTATTATACTTATTCATTTAAACGTGTTCTAAAATATCTTCAGAAAATGTTTGCCGTTTGGAAGCACGGCAAATAAAATCCCTCAGGTTTATTACATACTCATTTAAAGTAAAAAAATTCAAATCAACGAGAATTTTGAGTCTTAAGCCTTCAAAAATTATTCTATTTGTAAGTGCTGGGGGGATAGTAAGTCCACCTTACGAAGAAGGTAAAATGGAATCCGAAATTATAGAATGAATAAAATAAAGATAGATTTTATGTTCCTGACATATGGGCCGTGGCCTAAAAGTATTTGAGTGAACCGACGTTTCGCCAGGAACTCGCCTAGCATCATCAGGGTGTAGATCCGTCCGCTGTGGAAGTCAGAAGTCAAATTAATTTTTTCATTCATTCCGTAATCCGAAAACAGAGGCTTTATTTTTATATGATTTGATACTGCCTTTAAAAGGTGCTCGACATATCCTAGATTTAAATAAATAGAAGTACTGTTGTACAGTGATCCCACTCCCCTAAACTCACATGTTTAAATAGGTGGGTACCTCAAACCAGATATTTATTATTAGATTTTATACCCCGATCCAAGGGATACCTAAATATATGTAATATTTGATCTGTAATTTGATATATCCATTGTATAACGATAAGCTGCATTTCTAAGAAATTTTTAAACAAAAACTTTACATTTATATTTACGATGTTGAAAAGTGTTTATAATGCTAAACATGACATTCTTATGAAAATCTAACAAACATATTTCATATTATATTCGTATTTCCATCTTAAAGGTTGAGTTAAATTCGTCAACAAAAGCGAATCAAGTTACTATTATGCATTTCTAAACTTTTTATAAACAACACTTTTTATGGAATTAAATGACATGTTGAACCTCACTTAACATACCTACCTTTACATTCCAGTGACTTCTGTCCTACCCGTGCGGACTTCTGAAAAATCTGGTCACCCAGCAAATGTTAGAAGAAATCGATGGTCACTAAGAATCTGGACAACACTATTTTAGCAATTGAAAGTGCAGTGCACATAAGTAAAATCGTTAATATAAACGTAGGAGTGCATTCAACATTTTGTTACTAACCGTTGTATCAGTCGTGTATCATTTTATATAAGTGTTCTCGATTAGCAGTGTGTGATTGTAGCATCCGAAAACTTGTTTACGAATAAAGTGTTCTCGATTGCAGTAATCGGGAACTTGTATTTGAATGGAAGTTTCCATTCTTCAAAATATCGGAATACAGTGTATTCAATTGTTCAAAGGATTCTGTTCTGCTCATCAGTACTAACACTGCGCAATGGATACCGCCTCATGTTAACACATTTCTGTTACCTTATACTACACAACTTAACGCAATATTTACTTTAATTACACAATATTTACAATACAATGTTGGTTCAATATGAATGTAATCACCGTTTTATTATGGAATTCATTTCTGCATTTTAATATGCTGTATATTTTCAACAGTGGACCTCCTGTCTTTGTTGATACAATCCTCCATAAGATGTAGATGTTAATTGTCAATTGCTGCTGTTCTGTTTCGTTCTCTGGCCACATTAACAGTTATATACATGATTACATGCAGTACTTACAATATGGCTAAATCACGACATTCCCTCAAACAGAAAATACAGCAGTGTATTAAGGAATTTGGTGCACAAAATTTTACTTTTTCAGTTAACGTCCTCTCTCACGAAGCAATGTTTCTGACTGAAATTGAAAGCTAAATATAATATATAGATGAGTTTCTAAAAGCCCGGTTATGTGAATCAAATCCTCTGTAACCCTGCATTATTTTTGGAGTAAGTAAAAGCTTGTTTTTTTTTTTTTTTAATTTTTAGTAAAACAGTAGAAACTGTTTTATTTTTTTATTTTTTAATGTGACAAAGATGGGTAAAAGAAGCAATTTGAGCGCTTTAGCACTATCTTAACTAATGTCAAAAAACATTTAATTGTACAAACCAATAATATGACTATGATATATTTGATATAACTAAGAAATTTACATAAATAATAATACATATTAAACGTAAACAGTATTCATAATAAGGGTTCTGGTCAATTATAGGATGACATTCCCAATATGTAGTTCAAATTTAAAAACAAATAGGATAAGAACTAATATTTTGTCACGGAATCGGGACCCGAAGACAGCGGAATAAGGTACAACTGTATATCCACAGAGAATCTAGGGGAGTGGCAGCAGGGATGTAACGTCCGACGTCACGCCCGCCTCGGTAGCGCCGATGCTAGCATGTCTGCCTCACGTCCAAGAGGTCCCGAGTTCGAATCTTGGTCAGGGTGAGTTATCTGGATAAGATTTTTTCCAGGGTTTTCCCTTATCCTGGAAGACGAATGTCGGGTAACTCTAAGCTACATGGACCCCGGGCTCATATGAGCATCATTTCACCCATTCCATTCATCGTCCGATATGACTTAACGTTGGAGGACGTAAATTACAACAAAAAAGAAAAGAAAAGAAAGAAAACTTTCGACGTCACAGAAGTCCAGTTGCAGCGAAACTTAATTTCCATTCGTTCTGGTGATAGTGCTTGAGAAATCCTCAGCTTCAAATGAAACAATATTGCTAGAACTTAGCTGTTTGAAGGAGACCTGTTGCCTGTGGTACCACTGGGTGTACATTTTATTAAACATATACCACCACGTCCTTTAGTTTGCCGTTCAATTTTGTCTAATGTTGCACAGAAGAATGAACAAAACATGCATCCCTAGAGCCTCGAAACAATGCTAACTTTTCAGAGCAAGTTAAGGCTTTTGGAGAACGATTTTTGTTGGGTTGGTGTAGAGATGACATGCACCCACGCATTTGATGTTGGGTTGGTCAAGGGTCTAGCTTTAATAAAACCAAAACATTTAGCATAATCCAAAATATTGCCTCTTATGTATATTCACTTTACTACAATTTTGAATTGTTAATGTTAAAGCTACACATATGCGTGTATGTTTTCGGGTGACATTCTAGTTGATTGAGCTTCCTTTATGTGTTTTTAATGTTTACAGGGAAAATACTACGTCCTTTTTTTAAAGTATTGTAACGGGAGCGCTGGAACACCCTGTGAAGCAGCTGGAAGCGGGAGACAGGGAAGGTTCGGTTAGCCACGCCCTCGCCTCGTTTGTCTTATAGTGGTGACAGGGACGACTGGGGAAAGAAGCATAATTGTGCGGTCTGTTTCTCCTTCACCTGTGTTCCAGAAATTACGGGATTGTTCATCATCTGGAAACGTCGAGAAAACGGCGAGATGCCTATAAAGAGGGCTACAGACGGACAGAGTTGAGTTGGTTTTGGTTTAGTCAGTCAGTTGGTTAGTGAGTGTGAGCGAGGAGACAGTCGCAGTTCTTGGTGTAAGAGTTAGGCAGTGACGTGTAAATGAACGAAAGGGTTGTGCAACGGAAGACTGTACGTAACTGGTATGTGCATCGGAGTTTATGTAATCGCGAGTACAAGTGAAGTTGTAACGGACGAACTGGCAAATTGTAATTGTGTGCAGCAAGTAATTCTGTGTAATTGGCAAGTGTTAAACTGTAAGTCGGTGGAAATAAAGAACATTTTTGAGTGGTGTAATTGGACTTTTTATTCCACGAACCCACAAAGTCACAGTATTTTGGAAGCAAGACATGGCCATGTGCATCATATGGATCAATATTAGAACACAAAAGATGGACATTTGACGGCGTTCAATGCGTGTTTGCGGTGAATCGTTAAACACCAAGGTGTAGTTTAAGGTAGTGGATTATGACCAATTTCAATCGTGGGTGTTGGAACGATTAATTCTATTATTATGGTCAAGCTATATTAATTGGCACCCGTTTCGATTTTCTTGAAGCGATTGTACAACAGATTGTTTAAATTGGGACCGGCGTTAAAACCGGATCATTGAGGAAGGACATGACGATAAGGTCAGGAAATCTGATGAACGATGTAGTAGCTAGTAAACGAAATGAGCAAGAGTGGAATAGAGTTTCTACAACTCTGAGATCATGCGCTACCGGAGCTTTCAACGTTATGATTGCACAGGAAAAGAAGAAAAGAAGAATAAGAACATGGGAGTTTTTAAAAAAGATGAAAGAGAAATGGAGTAGGAGAAAAAAGAGAAACAGACGAGAATAGAGAAGGGAGGAGAGAAGGAAGGGAGACAGAAAGGATGTAGTAGAAGGAGGGCATCCCGAGGTGAGCCAAATTCCAGGGAGCCAGGCAACCAGAGGGCCAAGGGGATAATGAACTGCTAGATTATAATTTGTACTTAGGATAAGGTAAACAACAAAAGTATTGTGAAATATAACGAATTATGTAAAATAGACATAAAGGTTCATTCATCATCATGACCATGTGATTGTGAATATCTATAGCAACATCCGAAAATCGGCATTACCTTTTATTAGTGAACTGCTTCTTTTTGTCCACCATTTTATAGCTCCCTTGGAGAGAAGAAGTATGAAGTGTTGCATTTCATCAAGTCCATGAATTTCTGGGTGACACATGAACTACAATGATGCATTACTTATTGCGTTAATGTTTGTTAAAACTTAAATCTTAATTTTGATGGCATTGAAAATACATTGAAAAGGTCAAGTATTACATTAGTTAACCTCCAATTTACGTCACAGAATTTAGGAATTCTGCAGTATTATCAAGTACTAGGTGCCGGCCTCGGTAGCGTAGATGGTAGCGTGGCTGTCAAGAGGTCCCGAGTTCGAATCTCGGTTAGGGTGAATTGAATGGATAAGTTTTCTTCCGGGGTTTCCCTTATCCTGATAGACGAATGTCGGGTAACTCTAAGCTCCATGGACCCCTAACTCATTTGAGCATCGCATCACCCTTTTCATTCATCGTCCGATATCACTTAACGTTGGAGGACGTAAATTACAAAACAAAAACGCGCTAAGAACCACGCAGTTTGCAGATTATTTATCCAGAGTTTACACATCCTGGCACAAAGGTTTAACAAATGACCATTTATACATGTGGTTCTTGCAGCTGCCTCGTGTTAGGTTTACATGCATGACTATTGCAAATATGCCATGCTTCCTGCTTGTCTTTCAAGGAACAGGAATCAGTCCTCTACTGTTATGGGACAGCCAGATCCAACAGAACGTCCAGCTCATGCTGAGAAAATTGAAGATCGCCTTTTGTTTTCCATTTTTATTTACCACAAAAAAAAAAAAAAACCGAAACGATATAAACGCAAAGATTGTAACTGCACTAAAAATTCTTTAGGTATAGAGGTGGACGCCTTCCTTTGAGTAACTCTCGTAGAATCTGATGTTCAGCAACCTGTTAGCTGATGACGGTTTGTTGAAGGAGAATTAACAATGTTGCATCACAACTTCAGTTTAACCGCATACATAGATTGATCTTGTTTGATGCTCTATCAACATGCATTTGATCAAGAATGATAGACAGTATCATTAAGATAAGTTAATTTCTTTTTCTGACACATAAATACGATATATGACTCCCTATTATACATGTAACATCGGTTCATACATAGTCAAAGCTAGGCATGAGGCAGTATTTAGTAGCAGGGGCGGCCTAGGTCTTTTCAAGTGTAAGCAAACAACATTTTGGCACCTCCCCCCACGAAATAAGAGTGCATTTACCGAATGTTGCATATTTATTGATATGTAGCATAGTAACCGAAAATATGATTATTAATTCTGATTTTTATATGTTACCAGTTATGTTGTAGTTTAACTATGCTATTAAAAAGCTACACGACATAGTTTTACGTAAATGCGCTGTTTTTCTTATATATTATTTTCATAGAAATTACAGAAAACCGAAAAATAATTTTTCACAAAATCAAAGCTAGAAGGAAGGTAAATAAAAAGAGTACACAAAAGGCTATTTTAAAAACCAGAAGTTTATTCAAAAGCTGTCATTAACGTTACTGTTAAAGTTTGATTATAGTGCAGCTGTCATGTATAGATTATAGATTAAAGGGACATATTTCTTGCTTTCACCTTGGCGAACTCATGTCTGTTTCCATTTTATTTAGTAGATCATTTTCAATTGCCAAGATTGCCAACCCACCTAAGATAAGTTCCTGGCTCACACCAGACCTTAAGTAGGTTTTTATTAACTTTAGCTTCGAAAAACTTCTCTCGCCGCTGGCCACTATTACCGGGTGAGTTAAGAGTATTCTCAATGCTATAAACACATTTGGAAAAGAATCCATATAGTCACGTTTAGGACAAGAACAAGGCTACAGCTGGGTGGGTTCTGGAGCTTAACACTGAAGCAAACATTTTTAGTTCGAAATAATCATTTCTTCCACACTAGACGTGTGTATGCTAAGGTTTGAATGAGCAGAGGCAGACTGAACAACTCAATGCCATAGCCGGGATTTTAAACACGGATCTCCCGCTCTCCGTGTGCACCATAAAGTTCGTCTCCATTCACTTCAGTCTTTGGTCATTCAGAACTGTTTGAAGGTATTTACAAGCTTTCTTCAGTTCGTTTTCGTTTCTCTTTTCTAGGCCTTCAATGTCGTACAGCTATCACTGTGATCTTCCATAAGCTCAAATGTCTCCCTCACAGAGGCTATTGCCGTGTCAAACACAAAAAAAAATGTAACTGTAAATGACTCTTTTGCTGAGTATACTGCACCATCCTGACACTCATAGGAAAACTGTTTTTTTTTTTAACTTCCTTGCTCGAACTGGAGTTTCTTTTTCAAATTCCACAGGAACATCAAGTTTGTCTGCAAGTTCTTTTGCATGTATAATGACGCTATGCAGTCCTTGATCAGATCTCATTTGTTCTAAAAACGATTTTACACTTTTGATGAATTCTGTTGTACTGTGAAAGTCGATTGTGACTTTTTGGATGGGTTTATTAACGATATCATTTTTAAGAAGCATCTCAAGGCATGTCACTAAACAGCACAGAAACGTGAAGTTGTGTAGCTTTTTTAAAGGTCCTAATGTACTGTTTCTACCAGATGGATCAAATTTTCTTTATTTGGGAAGAAGCTTCATACAACGCATCATATATTTCTTCGATCTGATATCTCAAAGGCAGCAAGGCCTCAATTCTGCTTTCCCTTATTGTGTTGCAAAGTTGGTTTACTGTAAGTGTTTGAAACGTGCCTTCAGCAAATTACTCCATTTTTTCTGTTTATTCTCAGGCAGCCAGCCAGGTGTAAAGATGATTAGACATCAACGTTTCGGGAGTGTACATCTCTCTCAACATCAGGATATTTAAAAAATGTTATAACCACAAATGAAATACTGGATATAACACAACTATAGCCCGCCTCGGTAGCTTAGATGGTAGCATGTCTGCCTCACGTTCAAGAGGTCCCGAGTTCGAATCTCGGTCAGGGCGAGTTACCTTCATAAGGTTTTTTGCGGAGTTTTCCCTTATCCTGAAAGACGAATGTCGAGTAACTCTAAGCTCCATGGACCCTGGACAAATTTGAGCATCACTTCACCCATTTCATTCATCGTCCGATATGACCAAAAGTTGGAGGACGTAAATTACAACAACAATAACAACAAAAAAAGAAAACACAACTATAAGCAAAGACAAAACACTATCAAAATTCACATTGCTGAACAAAAGACTGTTTTCAGTAAATTAAATGCCAGGTCAGGAGATGGCGTGAGTATAGAAAATTGTGTCAAAGAAACGTAACTACTTAACTTGATTATCAAGCTGTATTGATCTTTGCTTCTTAATTCTACGGATTTCCATTTTTAGATCGGTTTCCAAGAGGAGCTGAACTGAAATCCAGCATCACGATTAAGCGTGCTCCTTTCAGAGGAAATCGGCAAAGCCTCCTTAATTCTCCGCTCCCAGTAACTGTTGCATTTTGTCAAGATGGTCGTCTCCCAAAAATTGGCTCTATGGTCGTTATCAAAACAATGCTCTGCCAGCCCAGACTGCGCAGGAGAAGTCTGAATTAAGAATTAAGAATGGAGATTGGTATTGTGTTTTTGTTAGGAACGTTTGACAAATAATGAAAGGGAACAAAAAAGTGGTCAACTGAAGAAATAACTATTTTGATTGTGTATAACATTATTATTATTATTATTATTATTATTATTATTATTATTATTATTATTATTATTATTATTATTATTATTATTATTATTATTATTATTATTATTATTATTATTATTATTATTATTATTATTATATTTATTATTATTATTATTATTATTATTATTATTATTATTATTATTATTATTATTATTATTATTATTATTATTATCATCATCATCATCATCATCATCATCATCATCATCATCATCATCATCATCATCATCATCATCATCATCATCATCATCATCATCATCATCATCATCATCATCATCATCATCATCATCATCATCATCATCATCATCATCATCATCATCATCATCATCATCATCATCATCATCATCATCATCATCATCATCATTATTATTATTATTATTATTATTATTATTATTATTATTATTATTATTATTATCATCATTCTCATTAATTATTTACTGGACATTTCGCATGCTCCAGAAACAAGCGACAACAAATACAGTTTACGACAATGCAACGAGTATGTTCATAGGTACTGAAGCGCAGGCGAACTGGACGGTGTCGGGCAAGTCGATTCCGTTAACAGCGAGAGGGGTGTGTACGGTAGCGAAGCCCGCCAGTAAACCTAGGAACGCATTGTTGCTAGAAAGCCCTAAAGGTGTTCACAATTTTTTTCATTTAAGCGGTGATTCATTGTTAGTTCTGCTGGGTTTCTTAATAACATTTTCTCGTTTCATTAAAAAAAAAAATAAACAAATAAACTGAAAAATCCAAGATAAACAGAAATTTTTTGGCGCTCTCCACCGCATCGCGCCATCCGCGGCCCCGTATATTAAGTGTAGCTCGGGCCGCCCCATGAAACATTTACATGAAGCACAAGTGTTGTAACGAGAGTTTTTTGTTTGAAATGAGTTTTATTTTCTGATGTGAGTAATAGTGGCCCATGTAAAGACAATATAAAAACAAATGAGGAACGGTTGCTAAGAAAAAAAAAATCTGTAATCTTGCTTGATGTGAAAAGATGAAAAGTTTTGGATAGTAATGGAAAAATCAATAATCTTCATAAGGTGATATGTGTTCTGTAACCTTTTTAGTGATGAGTAGATGTGCAGGAGTAAGGAGTTTATCTCATTAATGGAATCTTTTTATTAAAGAAGTAAGAATTTATCGATATACTGGAGGTAACCTGCAATGATTGACTAGGAAAGAAAGTTCCAGTAAAATGTAATCCAGATAATACAATTACATTATTTGTTACAAAATTGGGCTTCTCCAAAATTGAATTTATTTCACTCTGAACCACACCTGAAAAAGAGAGATCTCATGACTTATTTAAAATAAGATGATACAATTAGTGGCCAGAAGAAACTGATAGCCGCAAATACTCACACGAGGAGAGAAAGAATTGTGCCTCCAACATAGAAATTTTGCTTTATATTGCGCCCGAACTTTTGGCCGCATAAGTTGGAGAGAAATTAACTAGGATTAAAACAATATCCTGCTTCATATGGCGCCCAATGTGGGGCTGAATAAGCTGGCCAGAAATTAGCAACTTGAATTTTGTGATTACAAGTGATAAAAATATTTTGCGTTATATGGCGCCTGTCGCATGACACGAATTATAGTGAAGTTAGCAACAACACATCATGGAAATTTGAATTTGATGGAAACAACGATACCAGGACTACAGGATGGAGCTAACAAATATCAAGAAAGAAGAGAGAAGATGAGTGGGTACAAACTAACAAAATAAATAAGAAGAATTATAAAGTGTGTTGTAAAATAGATTATGTTGTTGAGGTGTAGAACAATAGCAAGGTGGAAATTAGTAAAGCTGACAAGAATAAAGATGAGAGAGAAGTTAGGAAGGAAGTGGGAAACATAAAGAAAATGTGTCAGTGATGGAGATATTGAAGCAGTTAGCAAAAGATATGGGTAATTTAAAACAAGATATGGGTAATTTAAGACAGGAAATGGGTGATTTAAAACAGAGAGTAGATAAAGATTCAAATGATTTGAGATATGATATGGGAAACTTGGAGTCTAAAATGGAGAATTTTGAGGTTAGTTTAAGGCAGGAGATGAATCAAGACTTAAGTAATTTTGAAGGGAGGATAACACAAAGTTTAAGTGATTTTAGGGTAGATTTGAAACAGGAATTGAAAGGTGAAATAACAGAGGAAATTGAGAAAGGGAGAGAAGAATTTAGGGAAGGTATGAGGTCATTACAACAGAAAATATAATCAAATGAAAGTGAAGTTGTTAGTTAAGAGAGATGTTTCAGAAAATTAAGATAGTACAAGAAAATGTAGTGAAAGGTATAAAGTGTGAAATAGCTAAGGAAGTAGATGTCCTTAAACAACAACATAATGAGTTTGTGGAAACACAGAGAATGGAAATCAGAAAATTAGAAAATAGAATGAAGCAACAGGTAAGTGAGGTATTGTTAGAGAGTTCTAGGAAAAACCATGAGAAAACAGTAAATATACAGAGTAATCTTACCAAGGAGGTGAACAGTATTAAAAATGATGTAAAAGTAATTGGTACTGAGATGCAATCGCAATGTGATGAATTAAAGATAAAGTATGATGAAGTTAACAAATTAAATGAAGGAGTAATTTCACAAATAAAACTTGTGCAAGAGAATTTTGAAAAAGAAAAAGAAAATATTGGGAAAATAACTTAAGTTGTGATTGCATTACAGGCAAATAAGGTTAGTGAAAACCAAGGTGCAATCAAATCTAAAAATGTAACCTATATTGACTTACCTTGTAATTCAGGTAATACTCCACATAATGTTGAGAATTATCTGGAGAGTGATGACACTGAATCATTGATTCCAGATTTTGATGCAAATAGTAACAAACCAGCACCCAATATGCTCACACACACAAATATACACAGTCAAGGTCCCACAGATTGTACAAATTACTTGTTACAGGACATAAGTCCACCCACTTTCTATGATGAATCTGGAGATAATCCTAAAGTATTCCTTAGAGAACTAGAAAAATTAATTATGTGGGTGAATCACCCAACATGAAACACTAATACAGAGTTTATTTGTATATAAATTGTTATGTTAAAAATATTCTTTGTATTGTTATATTATGTTTTGTTGATTGTGAGTAATATAAAATTGTTAATTATGATATTTTATTCAAATTTGGGGCGGTGCACACCCCCACATGAGAACAGAGATATATTTAAAATTATGTGTTATAGTAATGCAAAGTTGCTGTTAAATGATCATTTATTGTTTTGTTTCATTGAATGTTTATTTATTGTTATATTTTATATATGTCGCATTTATGTTATTGTTCACTGTTGTAAACAAAATTTTGAAATTTGGGACATTCTTCAAAATATATGGAAAAAATTGTTGAAATATTTAAATTAAAATTATTTTCTATATATTTCGAAGAACGGCATTTGTATCGAGAGTTTTTTGTTTGAAATGAGTTTTGTTTTCTGATCTGAGTATCAGTGGGCCATGTAAGGACAATATAAAAACAAATGAGGAACGGTTGCTGAGAGAGAGAGAAAAAAGGAAACCAGTAATCTTACTTGATGTGAAAAGATGAAAAGTTTTGCATAGTAATGGAAAAATCAATAATCTTTAGGAGATATGTGTTCTGTAATCCTGTTAGTGATGAATAGACGTGCAGGAGTAAGGAGTTTATGTAATTAATTGAATCCTTTTAGTAAAGAAGTAAGAATTTATCGATATACTGGAGGTAACCTGCAATGATTGACTAGGAAAGAAAGTTCCAGTAAAATGTAATCCAGATAATACAATTAAATTATTTGTTACAAAATTGGGCTTCTCCAAAACCGTATTTATTTCACTCTGAACCACACCTGAAAAAGATAGATCTCATGACTCTTATTTAAAATAAGATGATACAATTAGTGGCCAGAAGAAACTGATAGCCGCAAATACTCACACGAGAAGAGAAAGAATTGTGCTTCCAACATAGAAATTTGCTTCATATTGCAACCGAACGTTTGGCCGCATAAGTTGGAGAGAAATTAACTACGAATTAAAAATTACCCTGCTTCATATATGAATATGAAAATTCATATATTCTATATGAATTATGAAGTACCCTTAATTATTTAAAATTTATTTGAAGTGTAGAAAACTTTTGTAATCAGAAAGTGTTATAATTTGGTTTTATATAAAATCATAGGCAGATGTCTAATTTTTGGTGGACGTTTATTATAAAGGATTCATTCAGAATATCTGTAACTATTCTGTACTTCTGTCAGCCTTGTGTACGAATTTCAAAACGATTTTTGAGCTGGATCACTTATGTGTATTTTTTATGCAAAGTTTAAAAAACAAGTGTAACCAAAATATCCGATACTAATTTTATACAACTCTGCATCCAAAATTACGATTTCAGTAATGAAGGTAACTAATTAGGAACATATTCATATATCAGAGAGGAATTTAATGATATAAAAACGAGTGACGATTGACCAGAAATATAATCAATGTTTACCTCCTTTTTACCCTTTAGAGGTAGAATGTCATAAAGCAATGCCAGTTATCTATTGATGATAATTTTAGAGAGTGGAGTAAATTATTTTTTATGAACATGGTAAAAATCCATCTTACCATGCTTTGAAAATTATATGAACATCCATTAGAAAAACAAAGCTTTTCACTGTTGAAAAAATATTGAAATAGTTTGGTGCTTTTGCGACTGAAAAAGAAAACCACACATATTTTTACAAATTTAATTAAATTTAATATTCTAATTATTTTTAAAGAATGCATATGCAGATATAATTTGTATGCTGATCAAGTTTAATAAAATAATATTAAATAACGCTTCACAACATTAAATACATCACGCAATGAATTATAAAGTTTAAGCATACTTAAGCATTTAATTTCCTTTGAAACATTTAGCGTAAAACTTCACATGGTTATTTTAAGTTTTCTTAGGAGACAGCTGCATTGGAAGAAAGCTATTGGATTTCGAGAACGGGCTTTGCATAACGTAAGTAGTGTTCTCAGAAATATTTTCACTTTCCAGCAGGATTTGATACATTTCATTCTCCAAACAAAGATTTATTCGAAGTGTGCATTTACATCAACACTTGGTCATGCTTTATGTTGATACAGAATGATTGATTTTAGCCTATATCGCTTCATCAAGGCATGAAAATGTATGATCTGCATAATAATGAAGACATTTATTTATTAACAATAGTATTTATGTCTAACATGTTCAGTAAATGATGGCTTCCAATTGTATTTCTTGATATCCACCGCCTCAATGCAGCTGGATCGTCCATAATAGTAATCAGAAAGACAACTCCCGGAAACTTATATCCAAAGCTTTAGCAGTGTGTTTTAATTCTCATAGCTACATAAAATTAAAATAATCGCGTGTTTTATAGTGGAAACTAAATGAAAGTGTGTTACGCATTTGCCACAAATTTCTAGTAAGTGTGCTTTTAGGAGTATTCTTCAAACGCAACAGCTGATCTTTGGAAATATTGTTTGAAACTTTCTTCTCTAGGTATATCTCATGTGTGATTTCTAAGTCCTTTTTATTAAGAATGCATTATATCACGAATAGATGCGTATAATTATCAGGGGCGGCTCAGGCCGAAAAATAATGTCGTGCTACGAGAAAAAGGGCATGCAACTAACCTAGTTTCGAAAAATAAAGTCCATGCGTAGATGTTTATTCATGTAGAATTTGTCGATCACTCTGCCGTTCAAGTCCTGCATACCTGTGATAAGCTCCTTTTGTACAGATAGCATAGCCATAGAGGTAGGCCGATCCTGAGTCATGGTGTTCCTCAGAATGTTCTTTAACCTCTTCAAAGACGAGAAACAGCATCTGGTTCTGCAGTAGGGAATTGTGACAGTAATTCTTGAAACCTTGGTCATTTCTCCAAATGTGTTTTGCAAATTATTCTTCAGTATTAATTCGATAGCGGAACGGCACCTTCTTACTTCCTGAATTCCAAATGTTGATACAAAATGTTGGGTTTGGTTTGAAGTTTGCTTCTGTCAAGTTCTTATAACGATACTGAAATGCTCAGTTCTGTTTCAGGAAACACTCCAGAAAATAATATTGCGTTGACATATTTATAGGAGCTTTTTCTTAATAGCGCTCAATAAAACTGTTTCACTGCAGGATTAAATTGAGCGGATTTTACAGAATAAGTTCAGGGAGTATATCAGTTGAGAAATTGTTTCACTTTCTGAAAAGGAACCGAGGTGTGTAAACAATGTTCTGAAAAGAATAATAAGAATGTGGGTTTTTTATGTGCTTCTTGCTATTTGAATTCCTTTTTATGTACTCAATGTGACCAAGATCTTTAACATTCGTCTTAGACCATGAATCAGTACTTTGAACAGAAGGCAAGGGCATTTCTAATTTCACACCTAACATTTTTATACTGATCTTTTCTTTTAATGCTCGCCTTGAAAAGAGCTTTTAGAAGGTCACTACCCGAGTTCATTATTTATTGGTTAAATATTTCGTAATATTAAATTACTCATACAATAAATGGAGTAAATTTATAACACGGTTCACACTCACACACAAAATAAACTGATATCAGCCACTGAATAACGTTACACAAATGAATACTTGTTATGGGGGATTGCTGTCATTTTCGTGGGTATGGAGTATCTGGCCAACATGCTGCTTGACAAGTAATCTGCCCTGCTATTTAATAACAATTACGTTATATCTAGAACTAAAATATATAGAAATACCAAACTACTTAATAAATTTCAATGTATATCAGCTTCTAGAGCAATAACTATGAATGTTGGTAGCCCTGCTTCGCCAGCTCCAGCGTATATGTGTGTGTGTATGTGTGTGTGTGTGTGTGTGTGTGTGTGTGTGTGTGTGTGGGTGTGTGTGTGTGTGTGTGTGTGTGTGTGTGTGTGTGTGTGTGTGTGTGTGTTTGTGTGTTGATATGATATGATTTGTGTGTTGAATGAATAGGTATGCTTTAAACCGGCATTTTGCCAGTAGGTGATATAAACAAGTAGGTATAACTAAAGCTTCATGGCCGCGCCAAGGCGGCCCGAGTTCAGGCTACCGCAAAGTGAGATTTGTAGCGGACCAAATCCGCCCCTGCGGGTTCCTTCGGGTCCTCCGGCTTGCCTTGCCATTATTCCACCAATTGCTCCATCATCCAGCTTTCCCTTCATCCATTTCCCCCTGATATAATCACCATCCACTTCTCTCGCTCTCATCCCAGGCGTTGGGTTGGCTCCTCAACCCAGGTTCCTCTATCAGGCTCAGTACTTTGGCTTCCCTCGACCCGACTTTCCACGGTAGTGGAATCCGTGTGTCCTAAAACTGGAATCGCTGAAGTAAGGGGAAAAATTAGCTTTTATAGATTTAGCTAATGATTAACAGCTCCACCTTTCCTCTTATTACAGAACGCTGTCCTTTCTCTGACCACTCAGCTTCAACCCATCGAAACCACTAGTCCATACGTAAAAAGGAAGGGTTTGCTAAAAATGCCACACTGAGTCGACTAAGGAGAACTGCAATGGCTTACTATGCCTTTTATCAACAAAGTGAATTCCTGAAGACATTAACTTATTTTTGTAACGTCGCCGTTTCATCCGTTAACAGCGAAATGAACCGGCACACGATTTATTTTGCTTAGATGCCACTGAAGCTGGACTAATTTTAATTTGTGTGTAATGTAATGAGAATTTATTTAATATCAGTATGTCTACTATAATAGGCTAAAAGACTGACAGTTCTCGGAAGTTCTTGGATTAGAGGGAGGGAGACAGTCATCTTCGCATTCCAGGACCCTGCCAGGAGGATTTATGTGACATAAAACATGTCCCAAGGCTGAAATTTAAATCTGGAATTAAATGTATTTAGCTACTTTCCTTATTTCTTTCTCTATGAAAGTGTAAGTTGTGGGTAATTAATACTTGAGAATCTTTATTGAATCCTCCGTTTATTAGTTCCATGCGATTGATATCGATGGCCGCTATTGCGAAGACTGCCCGCTTTGCTTTACCCATAAAACAGTTGCCCCGCGTTTTCGGGGGAAACAACACGTATGGTTTGAATGTACTACACGTCCTTGGAGCAGCAAACCTACCATATTAGCGACTCTCTTAAGCTATAACTATTGGTCTTCAAGTAAATATTGGTGTAATGTTGTTCATTACACTAACCTGAGTTACGAACACAAAAATCTGCAGTTAATACCCTAACAGCCAGTATACAAATGGGAATCTAAAAATGTCTACAATATTTGATTATTTTATCTCACCACGTTAGTAATAAACTGAGATCTCAAACAACTCTCAAAACTGACGAAGGTGTATAGTCGCGCTGCTGGAACGGTTACCACGGATTTATATGTGTTAATAGAAACCTCTCAGATAACGCCCTGATTATTCTTGTAAGAGTGAGAGGAATACTGACGTGCCTCCCGTTCGTGTGCTGAGCACCAATGAACGCATCACTTCAACCAATGGAATTCGCAGAAATCACAAATGACAGATATATGTTCACTCCACGTGTAGCAATCAGTGCGTTATCTGAGAGGTATCTATTACCAAAGATAAATGCATGCTAACCTTTCGAACAGCGCGGCAATTCCTTAGTGTCTAGAACTTAGGATACCTTGGACTGGTAACATTTGTTTTGTTTATTTAGATGATGTTAACAGCGAAGCCAAGCGACGGCTGCAAGGCTAACAGCCGAAGAAATCAGTAAAGTTTACCCCGAAAAGCTGCAGTTATCGATTTTAGTAATTGCAGTCTGAGAACTGTATGGGAACGAGAGTTTTTATCTGCAAGAGGATAGTATGGCAGCACTATTATCAAGACTTTAAAAAATACCTTGATGAAATGCCTGGGGAATGGATAGGCTGAGGAGGCGGTAAGTATATCTTGCACACCCCTGGACCTAACACCTCTTAAATCATTTTGTATCTTTTTATATATGTTTTATATTAGTAAAAGACATCTACACTGGTTGCTCTATGAGGAAACATTACATTAACGCGTGCAACGATTCCACTATACGCTTCAGAGCAGATTGTTTGTGGCACTTTGTTTTGATTCCTGATGGCCTCTTCTAGCCCTTGTATGTTTGTTTTACCCCACTGATATATAGCTATACTTGAGTTGCAGTCAGCTCCTTTGCTCTTAATATAAAGTGGAAACAAAATAACGTTTACACGAGATGTTCGATGAAAGACGGTATCAGCGAACGCCTGGGATATTTTCATTAGCCACTAAGCTATTAAAGAAGTCTTTTCTCCGGCATCATATGTACTCTAACACCGATTTTGGTTTCTTTCCCTTTGAATACATGACACTAAGTAATAAAACAATAATGTAAACAAAGTAATTGCCACATGATTGCCATGTAATATGATAGTTATATTCATAAAGCATGGAGCTTTATAACCTGGGTGTTTTCAGTGCAGATAATTTCTCTTTTTTACCTCCCAGTACTTATAAGGCTACTTTTATTGCAGAATGTCTTCAGGTTTGTTATAATTGAAATAAACACACTGATGCAATGAAGGAAGTACTTTAGATATAATAATGAGATCCTGTAGATGCAGGTGGGTGAAAAAAGGTATTATACCTACTGCTTTTCAGTAAACCAACCGAGCCTGCTTCTGTGGTCGAGTATTCAGCGTTCAGGTATTTCAATCCAGCGATTCCGAGTTCGATTCTAGGTTAAGGCAAGGAAATTTTCCTTAAGATGACGTTCGTTGAAAACATTAAAATGCAAAATGATTCACTAATATTAAACTGTATATGAAATCTAGCATGTGCTTTATAAATAACGTTTTAATTTTGGGACCTCTTTAATTAAAATATTATCGAGAAATAAATTATTTACTAGCTTTTAGTTTCTAATTTTACACATTTTAAAGAATGTTCCTCTGATGAAAAAATTCTGTCTTAACATTCATTTTAAGTCTGATTTCAGCATTTTTCGGAAATACTAACTGGTTTGGCTGTAAATGTTCTAATACAGAAATTAATTGTAGTTTCGCACTAGTCGTGTATAGAACAAGGTTTGTTAAATTAGAGTCAGGGCGACAAAGTCAATTCCATAGTTACGGGCTGACCACATAGCTCAGTCGGTAGAGCACCTGCCTGCCGTGCTAGAGGTCCCGGGTTTATTCCCGGCGGTGGGGGTGGGGATTTGTCTACGTCCAAGATAGTTCTTCATCTTCCCCAGGGTCTGGAATTATGAATGAGAGTGCGAATGTGTGCTTGATGTAATTATTAAAAACCAGCCGAACAGGAGTTAACTCACCTTCGATATGTTCCAAAGAAGAACGGCCGCCGATATGAACATAGCTGTTAAAGGCTGGAACAAATGGAACAAAAAAGAAGCACTTACGCGGAAAGTCACAATTAACGTAGTTTTTTTTTTTTAACGTCCTCCAACTTTAAGTCATATCGGACGGTGAATGAAATGAGTGAATTGATGCTCAAATGTGTCCAGGGTCCATGGAGCTTAGAGTTACCTGACATTCGTCTATCAGGATAAGGGAAAACTCTAGAAAAACCTCATCCAGGTAACTCACCCTGGCCGAGATTCGTACTTGGGAGCTCTTGAACGTGTGGCAGACATGCTACCATCTACGCTACCGAGGCGGGCACTATTAAGCTAGGTATGTTATCTTGCATATATATGAGATCTCCTATTATTTTACCAGGGGGAATGGGGGCAGTTGGATCATTTCATATCTTGCTGTCACGTTTATATGTTAGCTCTGTGGTTAGAGCAACTGCACGGAGACCGGGAGATCAGCGGTTCAAATCCCGGCTATGGAATTGAATTTTTCAGTCTGACTCTCTGTCTTTCCATTCTCGAATACATTTGTCTGCTATTCCTCACTTTTTGCACAAAATATTTTATAAAATATTTAATTATTATTTATCCTCCAAATTAAATATCCCTATTTTAACATAAGACCTGAAGCTTTCCTGGCGTCAAATACGCTCACTTTCTTCTCGGGCAGTCAGCCAGGTGAAAAGATGATTAAATATCGGGAGTGTACATCTCTCGCATCATCAGGATATTAATAAAATGTTATAAACACAAATGAAATACTGGATATAAAACTATAAACAAAGACAAAACACTATCAAAATTCGCATTGTTTAAGCGTGCTGGCAAATGGAAATACTCTGAAAAAACTGAATGACGACGGACTTGCGACCGTGCCAAGAGGGTTATACATAAAGGATGTATAAAGGAAGTAAAATCAAATCACATACTACACTGTTTTACATGTATTTTATTTATATATATTTATATATTTTTATGTTATATACATATTGTCGCGGCAACGGGCATAAATAGATAACAGATGGCGTATAGTGTTTCACGGTAATAAAGAGCCGGCAAAAGCAGATAAACGTAGCGCTTGAGATAAGTGATTTGCCGGCCCGGATAGGATTTCACGTTTGCAAGGTTCTAGTGATATCTCGATTGACAGAGATTAGTTGGTTTTCTTATTTGCTCGAGAAGTCTCTCGAATTATGAATGAGATATATAAGAGATTGTGACACGCCAGCGGAGAGTTGTAAAAACAGTGAGGCGAGCAGCAAGCAGTTGTGAACTGTGTAACATAAGTGTTGTTGTTGTAACGAGAGCCGACTGTTATTGACATCGACCTTGGAAGTGTGTGTTGTATATATGATGTAATATTGTTACGTGAGAATTGAACAGTGTATTCTACGTAAATAAAGAACATTTAGAATTTCGGCAAATTGGACTTTTAATTCTACGAACCCACAAAGTCACTATATATATATATTGTTTCTTGCTCATGTACATATGTTATTGCATTTTTATTTTTAATAAAAATACAAGTTCATTCATATCTTATAACATAATTATATGATATTCATTTTCTTATTTGCATATTTTTGAATATTCGGAAATGTTTATTTACGTATACATTTTACAGATGTTATTACATATCCGTACATATACTCATTACTCCATATTTTATTACACGTTTGTACATATTTTCATACTTATTTTATCACATATCATATTCATTTCAAATGTTTTGTCAACACTGATATTAATACATTTTCAATTCAATTCAAATGTTTTTGTTCGATCTTTTTGTCTGATGTTTTGTCTCTAAAATTTTATTTTCCAAACTAAATAATATATATATATATATATATATATATATAAGAAATCAAATTTATATATCAAATCTTTTGAACCTCGGTCGGTCTTTCAGTTTGTAGAAAAACATAACCTATAAGTTGTAAATGAAAATAAACGCAAAACGTCACTTTAATACGTGATAATTTTATTATTTACGTATTATTACATTTAATTTAATAAGATTTTACGTTTTACTACTCACAATAAGGAGAAATGGTCAATAAAAATAACCAGTTCTTTAATAAAACATTTCCTTCACGAAGTTTTAACACTTTTATTTCCAATTAGCACACTCGTTTTATTTTTCGTTATTATGGTTTAAATTATCCAAATACCGAACTTCGGTGATATTATCTGTACCTTTTGACTATTATTATTGTTTAAAGTGGAATTTGACATGTTGTCGACTTGTTAAATGACATAAGGCTATCTGACCGGATCGGTTACCGGCTCTTGACAGACGTTTATAAGAACCGTTCTAAGACAGTTATCTTTTAATTAAGCTCCTGAAGAGTTTCTGACCTTTTCATAGTATTTAAAATATGTTAAAACATAGCTGGATGCGTGGTGTTGATACGCTGTTGAGTGCGACACAAAATCTACGTGTATAGCGGCATGGACAACATAAGACTGAAAAAATAACGAATGAGTGTATGGGGGGGGGGGGTTCGTTTGGATTGAGCCGACTTTATCCGAATGAGCGTCACATATTCCAGCGTGACGGCTCAGTTTAATTCACTACCCACAAAAATGCTAAACCACCTAAAGAAGTATTCACTTCAGAAAACACATATAAATACAAAGATCAAAGTAATTGGACATGATAATAGTTATAACGTCTTAAAATTTCGGCCACTAAAGTGCTCAAATGCTGAGTGCAATAGTTTTTAAAGGATACATCAATCAACGGTGTCTGAAGATCTGTATTACAATCTCTTTCTTGAACGAAGATCACATCTAAATACTAAGTGTTCAATACCTACATCAACACTTTCACATTTACATAGGTATCTATCAGGAGACTCTATACGGAATCTTCGAAACTAGGTTTTAAATTTCCAATGTCCGGTAGCAAACTGGGTCAAAATAAAATTTAGGTGAAAAGTACTTGCAGTTTATACAATCATTACAGTAGGAAAAATAGATTTCGAGTGATTTTCCCTTCATCGCTGTTCATCCAAGTGCTCTTCCAGATTTTAAAAATGTCTTTTTTCAATGTTTTTATAACAAATGTGATTGTGGACCCTTTAGAACTAAATTTCTTCTGGAATAATGCATAATATTTAGCAATTTCATCGGCCTTGTCATTGTCATGTATACCCATATGGCCTCTAACCTATGTGATACACACGTGATTTAATTGCACAATCAACATCTATGATATAATAAACCCAAGCAATTTTCTTTATTTAACACTTCTTCACCAATGCTAAAATTTTCAGGAAAGTTGGCTATGTTTTGCGTTGCGTAGAGTAATTTGAATATTGAAAGATGTTGAGAAAGGTATTAGAGAGAGAGAATATTTGAAACTTTGAATATCAAGCAAAATACATACGCAACAACATTTAAATGTCCCAATCACTTCATCAAAATCACAGTTATTAAACAATGAAAGCACAATGTAAAGCTATAAAGTAAAGTACAATGAAACATTAACAATCTAAAGATTAACCGTTTGACTAATTTTGGACAACATTTCATCCACTTAGAATGTCTCTCTACCCTCCGCAGATTCTGAAAGTATGAATGTACGAGAGAAATCATGTGTCTTTCCTAATGAAAACGAAAAACTGAAAAAGTATACACCTACGGTAAAGGGGTTAGTAACGCCATAAATTGTTACTGAAGTCAAAGCTCCCGTTATGACCATAGAGACCTAACGATAAGATACAAATGAAATAATTATTAAAGAAAAGGAGAAAAAGGAAAACGTATTAACTGAGCAGTAAGGAAGCAGTATTCTGTTATAAAGTTGGACGGTAGTTAACAATATCTCACATTGCTGCTCTGTGTTTAGGTTCTGAAACAATAAAGCAACGCATGGCACTTAACGTGGTAGTGAGGTATCAGAGATGATTTGCAAGTGGTTTTTCTGATACGATATTGTTTTTCATATGCTGTCTGATACCGTAAACGCAATTACTCTTTTAGAAAGTTACATTTTTATCGCTACAGAATAGGGGTCGTCAACATAATGGTTATGCAGAACATTTGGGATTGTTCCTTTTGAAAAGAGTGACAATTTTTTAAATATGTAATTACACATCATACTGTGACTTTGTCCAGTTTTTACTATCAGTTCACTCAGTTTTCACCGTCACTTCGCTAATGTCACCTATAGGTAGCTTCATGTTTCTTCCGATGTAGCTAAGTAATGAAGTACAATGTAGCCGCTTCTTCCGAACAGTTCACCGGCTGAGAAGTGAAACATAAAAGCTTTCTAATCATTGCAGAACCAGGAGAACCTGTAGGTAGCAGCAGTCGTCACAAACTCGCCTGTCAAATCAGAAACGCACTAACACCGACTCGTGAGAATGCTTACTTATTTAACCGCTGGAAAATCCCACATAATATTCTAGAATGTTCTGAAGGCGGAGAGAAGGGAGATTTTGAGAAGGTTCTGGTTATCTTACTACAGCGCTTTTGGTGTTAGGCGGGGCGAGGTCGCTGAAGGCCTTAAAGTGTTTGCGGATGTCAACATTACGCCGTAGCACAACTTTTATAGCGAGCGAAACAGCGAAGTGCGTATGGAAATTGTTTGCTACTACATTGTATATATTATCACTTATTTTAAACATTCAAGTAACGAACGGAGTGAATAAATAGCGTAATTCATGTTCTAAAATATTTAAACTTGGGCTTAAAGATTTTACTGCCATTTGTCATGTGGTATTCGGTACTTATCCAATTACGTTGTGTATACCGCAGTGAAACTGTTAGTATTGCGTGGGCGCGCTTTGACTTACTATGGCGAAGTGCTCACAACAGTTCCTCAGAGTAATGCACAGAAAAGTATAGTGAAAAGACTATTATATTAAATATGTTTGTTTTTTCTTTCAATGTTATGACATCCTAACTGTGAAAGACGTAACTAAACTGATGTCTGAAGCAACTGATTTATTTGTGAACACTATTTCAAATGTAAGAACCGATATTAAACAAACAGGAACTGTAAAAACCCTAACAAGAAAAGGGAAAGACCGTGTAGTGTTTTACGGCATTTGGATGATTTGGTTAAGAGTGCTATTCGCTTTAAAGTGCATAGTTTCTTTTCAAACAA
This sequence comes from Mantis religiosa, assembly GCA_030765055.1. Lineage (NCBI taxonomy): Eukaryota > Metazoa > Arthropoda > Insecta > Mantodea > Mantidae > Mantis > Mantis religiosa. The sequence goes on along the minus strand of JAUKNK010000021.1, from coordinate 1,247,877 downwards.
GAAGCCTCCTACTATAGAAGAGTACTTGTTTTAGTGAACAGTGATCCAGATCTTCCAAATTTTAAGTAAGCAACGTTGCACGCTTTGCTGAAAGACATCAGGTTTCAGTTTTCAAAAAGAAACAAAATAAACGTGATAATTTACGGGGAAAGCATTGTGGTGTGGAGAACACGTTACCTACATCTGTGAGACAATTTGGTGTAGAAGGGCGCACAATTTATTATTTAGACGAAAACTGCGTAAATGAGGGACATGTCAGTTCAAAGACTTAGAGACACAACTACAGAGTCAAAGAAAGCTTCATTTTTTTCTGGGTTTTACCAAGATTTAAAATATCCGACTGGCAAAGGTAAGCCATTCATCATTTTGCATATTGGCAGTAATAACCGGTTTTTGATGTGAGTTTATTAATTTAGATTAATGTATGTTTTCACTTACAAAATTACATTTCATAATTTATAGTTTCTTTAATTACTTGAATTAGTTTATTTACTAAATGTGAGCCGAAATCCTGCACTGCTGCAGTGAAAGATACGATGTTGGGATAAGAGACAGATGTAAACATCTGACGGCAGAGAACTTCAACCATGTGTTTGTTGGGGGAGTCAATCAAATCAAATCAAATAAGGAATTTAGTGACCAGGGTCCCAGGGCTGTTTAGGGAAATTCCCTCTTCAGCCCAGAAATAATGCGTAGTGGAGGGAGGAGTACAGGTAAACAGCAGATTTGCTTACGATCCGTCGTGGGTTAGGATTGGAAAAGGGAGGAGTAGCTCACAGTACGAACGACGATAGCCCTTGTTTTGACAACTCCTTCATCGGCACTCTTCATGGTAGTATGGCTGTTACTTTCAGGATTTAGGCTTGGTTATTTGACTCATTTATATTTTGTAGTATAGCTTGGAGGTGGTCTTGCAACTGTTGTTGTTCCTCCTCTTGTTTTTTTGTCGTATATCTTTATCAGGTGTAGTAGAGGCGTGGTTTTGTCATTTGTGGTTATAGGTTTCATATGTTGTGCTGTTCTTATTAGTTTTCTTCTGTACGGTCTGTTATGAGCTGCGTTGATGTACTTTATCATGGAGTTTTCTACATGTTGGTCGAATGTTTCTGTCTGTGTATGCTTGTGTAAATCTCTGTTTCTGTAATTGGGTTTGAGCCTGAAGCAGGTTCTCAGACATCTTCGTTCAAATTTTCTCAGTTTTGCTATTGTTTCGGTGGTAGTCATTGGTATGGTGGCTACTGCTGCGTAGGATAAAATCGGTCTAATCAGGGTTTTGTACAGTTTTCTGAGGATGTGTGGAGCAATCCCTTGTTTATTAATTCTTGCGAGGAATCTTAATGTTGCAAGTACAGGCCTTGCTTTCTTTAGTAGAGTATTGTAATATGGTGCTGTGATGAGTTTTCGGTGTATAGTGACGCCCAAATACTTTACACTTGCTTGGCTGCGGACTACATGGTCATTCAACTTCATTTTAATTTCTGTATGCTTATGTTTATGCCTTTTCTTTATGAGTATGAGCTGTGTTTTTTGAGGGTTTATTGAGATTCTCCACTTTTTGGTCCATTCTGCGTATAGGTTTAGCTGCTTCTGGAGGTGTCTTTGTGCTACGTTGTACCTTGGGTTGGTACTCCAGTAGGCAGTGTCATCTGCATACTGGGCCAGATGAGTTGTGCTATTGTGAGGTGCTGGTAAGTGTAAGTGTTGTTAATTTTAATTTTAGCTGTTCTGTCAGTCAGGAAGCTTGAGATCCATCGGGTTAGTCTGACTGGGAATTTGAATTTCGTCAGTTTATGCCGAATTCCGTTCGTCCAGCATTGGTCGAAGGCGTTCTGAATATCCAGGAAGGCTGCTACAGTGGTATGTCCTGAGTTGTATGTGTTGGTAAAGGCTGATATGACCCTTACCAGTTGGTCCTGGATGGTAACTTCTCCTCGGTAGCCGGCTTGTGTCTCAGGGATTATTTTTTGATCCTTTACTACTTTGTGTATGCGAGTGACTATTATTTTTTCAAAGGTCTTTGAGAGGGTAGTGAGCAGGGAAATGGGTCTATAATTCCTGTGATCAGTTTTATTTTTTCCGGGCTTCTCGAATAGAAGTATGTTTGCATGTTTCCATGTCTTTGGGTGGTAGCCATACCTAAGTATGGCATTATACAGAGCGGTTAATTTAGATATGGTTTGCAGCGGTAGTTGGTTGATATGCTTGTAGGTGATTCCATCTGGTCCGGGAGCTGTGTTACGAGCATGCTGTGTTACCATCAGTATTTCATGGGCCGTGACAGGTTTTTCGGCTGGGTTGGTGTGATTTAGCGGTTCTGTTTCGAATTGTGGTGTGCAGAGGGTATGGTTTTCCTCAATTTCTTGATTTATTTTTCCAAAATGTTTGATGTCGAAATCCGGATGCTCGGGAGTGTTGAATAATTTTGCATAATAGTCTCTAAATATTTGTAATTTTCTGTTGGTGTCCCACACTGTTACACCGTCTATCTTGATAGGGTAAGTTGTGGTTGTTTTTGGTCTGGTGCTTTTGATGAGTTGCCAGAATTTCATGGGGTTTCTGTTACTACTTTGCGTTATTTCCTTAGTGAAACTGTTCCAGTGCTGTATGTCGTGGTCTGATATTTCTTTTCGTATTTGGTCTCTGAGGTGGTTTAAGATGCGTTTATCTTCAGGGGCATGAGTTTTAATATATTGGCGGTGTGCTTTTCTTTTCTCTTTAATTGTCTGAAGTATGTGCCTCGGCAGGGGTTTACTGTACGCATATTTGTTGGTTTTGATTTTAGGCGTGGCTTTATCCCGTGATTTTGTTATAATTTCTGTGAGAGTTCTGGTGTATTGCTCTATGTCCTGGCATGAATTTATCTCTGGAAAAGTGGCCTGTTCAGTAAGGTGTTGTGCGGTTTCTTTGTATAGGGTCCAGTCGGTGTTTGCGATGTCGAATTTTTCAAATGTGGTGTTGCATTCGGTGTTCCAAGGTTGTGTTCTAATTCTTAAAATCAGTGGAAGATGGTCCGTGCTAGGTGGGGCATCCGTGGTGATATCCTCAATCAGGTTGTAAGTTCGTTGGGAAGTGAGTATTTTGTCTGGTGACGTGGGTTGTTGTTGATGTGTGCCTATCCTAGTCGGTCCTGGTGTGTAAATAATTCTCAGTGTTGTGTTTTGGAGCAGACGGTATAATTCTCTTCCATTTGTGTTTGTGTACTCGTCTAAGAGGTTGACGTGATTTGCGTTTAGGTCTCCTGCGATGATAAGCTCTGTGTAATTGTCATGAAGAAAATGGATGAAATCTGCCGGGAAAACTTCGGATGGTGGGGTATATAATGTTGCTATATGTATTTTCTTTCTTTTGATGGTTATTTGTATGAGGATTGCTTCGAGATTTTGGAAGATTTGTGGTAATTGTATCTGCTTCGCCTGGAGCGACTATAACTCTGTATCTCTTCAACAGTCTGGAACCGATCTAGCGAAGCGTGGACATAGCGGCTGCGTCACACGATTGATACGAAGATCCTTTAAAAACTTCTCAGAATGAAGCGCAAGTTGTTCTTGATTTTCAATAGTTCCAGCTATTATCCGTCATGGAAAAGTCTCTACATATCTGCAACGTACGTTTCAATTATGATCGAAGTTCTTCATCCGATGAAAATGCTTTGCTAGCAAGGAACTCTTCAGTTTAGGTAATAGGTACTTGGACGACTAATGAAGTTACATCAGAAGAATAAGGTGAATATGACAGTGAGTCATACCCCGCGTCATTGATGTTCGCCATTGTTACAGCACATCTGTGTGAGCGAACGCTGCATTAAATGAATATGACCCTTTCTTTGCCAAACTCCGCCTTTTTCCCCTCTATTTTTGTCTTCAGTGGCTCCAACATATTGGCATAATACGCCCAGTTTAGATTTTTCATTGGAAAATATCTTTAGGGAGCACTACTTTCGCATCCCATAAAACCTATGTGCTATGTCATGATCTTCCCAATCAATTTCACATGTTTTGCCTTCTTTAATGGTTAAGATTCTAGTTTTTTCCATTGCTTAGACTCCTGTAGTGCGTAGTAGTGAACCCATATATCATTTTATGTAATAGAATGTAGTTGATGAGATCTGTGTGAAAGTGAACCAAATTCGATCAGAAATTTACATGCCGATTTTGCTTTTGGCGCCCATTCTTTAGACAATGCATCAAAAAGATCTAGCAGAAACTTCAAGTGGATATGGACCAGTTTTGGGAATGTCTTTTTCATGTTCCATAACCAGATACACTTTTAGTATACCTATTACACAAAATCACCGGATGTATTGGAATGAACGGGAGACAATAAGCACAGTAATGGCCGTATGCACCAATTTCGATCAACATATTATCGCGGTAAAATACTGACTTTACCGCGATAAGCGGTCATTTCTGGTGCATTGACGACGGATGGATATGGACTGGATATGACACAACTATAAACAAAGGCAAAACACTATCAAAATTCGCATTACTGAAAAAAGGACTGTTGTCAGTAAATTAAATGCCAGGTCAGGAGATGGCGTGAGTATAGAAAATTGTGTCAAAGAAACGTAACTACTTAACTTGATTATCAAGTTGTATTGATCTTTGTTTCTTAATTCGACGGATTTCCATTTTGAGGCCGGTTTCCAAGAGGAGCTGAACTGAAATCCAGCATCACGCTTAAGCGAGCTCCTTTCTGAGGAAATCGCCAAAGCCTCCGCTCTGGGACGAACCCACTACTTCCGTTTTGTCGAAAGGGTTAAACATTGCGCCAACTCCGAGTTATCTTCCAGTTGCTGATATCTTTAGCGGGGTAGAATCCGCTGTTCAGAAACTTACGTTAGATAGTGCCGAAGAAATACGCAATGCGGTGGCTGCCGCTGTCACTCACACCACACTTCATAGGCCCAATATCAACCGATATGAAAGTTTAGCACTTAAGAGACTTCGAAATGATGAAAACTTGGTTGTCTTGCCGGCGGACAAGGGTAATGCCACTGTGATCCTCTCCACAGCCCAATACTTAGAGAAACTGAAGCAGCTCTTAGATGACCCGGCCTACAGGATTCTCGATAAGAATCCTACATCTTCCATCAAACGTCGGACTGTACAACTTATTAAAAGATTCTGCCTTACTTCAGAAATTAAGAAGGCGGTGTCACTGTCGGTTTTCAGGCCTCCTAGAATGTATGCACTTCCGAAGATCCACAAACCGGACGTTCCTTTACGCCCCATTGTGGACGCCAGGAGCAGCCCTAAATATCGCCTGGCACGTCACCTGGCTGATCTGTTACAACCTCTGGTAGGGGATTGCCCACATCATGTGAGTAATTCCACACAGTTTGTACATACACTTAGGAACATTACGATTGGACCTTCTGATCGTCTTGTCAGCTTCGAAGTGGTTTCTCTATTTAAAAGAGTACCACTTCAAGAAGCCAACCAACTTCTGAAGGAGCAATTTCCGGCTGATATCATAGAGTTCTTCCGACATACACTGACGTACACTTTCTTCTTCTTTGGTGGTACTTTCTATTAACAAGTAGACGGAGTAGCAATGGGCTCCCCTTTGTCACCAGCTATAGCTAATTTCTATATGGCTAGAACATGAAATATATGCCACAGCTCCACTTAAACCATCTCATTTCTATAGCTACTGGGACGACACTTTTGTAATTTGGCCACATGGAACAGACACTTTGCCTAGCTTTCTTGCGCATCTCAACAACCTTCGACCTCAAATACAGTTTACCATGAAAGTGGAGAGGGATGGAACTCTTCCATTCCTGGACATTCTTGTTTCAAAATACAGCAACGGTACACTGGGGCATGCTGTATATCGGAAGCCTACACACACCAATCTCTATCTGAACACTCATAGTTTCCATCATAAGTTTCAACGAGTGGGAGTTCTCAATACACAGGACCACAGAGCTTTGTCTATCTCTGATCCCAGCCACTTAAAACAAGAATTACAACACCTGAGACTCACTTTCCGTTAAAACGGCTACTCCGAATATGACGTTGAAGCCTCTATCACCAAAGCTAGGAAAGGGAAACCTGTAATACAGCAAGAGACAGATAAGCCTGCCGCTACAGCCTGCATCCCGTTTACCGGCAATCTATCCAACAGAATAAGCAGAATTCTCGCCAAATACAACATCAGGACCATCCACAAGCCACCTCCGAAGATTAAACATCTGTTGAGACCAATGAAAGACAAACTGGATTTCCCAGTTCCGGGAGTGTACCGCTTTCCCTATGAATGTGGGACACCTTATATAGGATAAACCGGAAGGACCATCGCTACTAGAATGATCGGACACGAATAGAGCATTCGTTTAAAGCAACCTGAGAAGTCTGGCCTGGCAGAGAATTGTTTTGATAACGACCATAGAGCCAATTTTCGGGAGACAACCATCTTGGTAAAATGCAACAGTTACTGGGAGCGGAGAATTAAGGTGGCTTTAGCGATTTACTCTCAAAGGAGCACGCTTAATCGTGATGCTGGATTTCAGTTCAGTTCCTCTTGGAAACCGGCCTACAATTACAATTACATCTATTACAACATCTGGTAGGGGATTGCCCACATCATGTGAGTAATTTCATACAGTTTGTACATACACTTAGGAGCATTATCATTGGCCCTTCTGACCTTCTTGTCAGCTTCGACGTGATGCTAATGCTAATATGAACGTGTCGTGGAAAAACGCATAAGATCCTACTGAACCCAAAAAAATGTAATAAAATAAGACTTGAAGCTTTCCTGGCGACAAATACGCTCACGTTCTTCTCGGGCAGCCAGCCAGGTGAAACAATGATTAGTTATCAACGTTTCAGGAGTGTACATCTCTCCCATCATCATGTATTTATAAAATGTTATAGCCACAAATGACTGGATATAACACGAATATAAACAAAGACAAAACACTATCAAAATTCACATTACTGAACAAAAGACTGTTTTCAGTAAATTAAATGCCAGGTCAGGAGATGGCGTGAGTATAGAAAATTGTGTCAAAGAAACGTAACTACTTAACTTGATTATCAAGCTGTGTTTATCTGTGCTTCTTAATTCTACGGATTTCCATTTTTAAGACCGGTTTCCAAGAGGAGCTGAACTGAAATCCAGCATCACGATTAAGGGTGTTCCTTTCAGAGGAAATCGCCAAAGCCTCCTTAATTATCCATTCTCAATTCTTAATTCAGACTTCTCCTAAGAAGTCTGGGCTGGCAGAGAATTGTTTTGATAACGACCATAGAGCCAATTTTCGGGAGACGACCATCTTGGCAAAATGCAACAGTTACTGGGAGCGGAGAATTAAGGAGGCTTTGGCGATTTCCTCTGAAAGGAGCACGCTTAATCGTGATGCTGGATTTCAGTTCAGCTCCTCTTGGAAACCAGCCTTAAAATAGAAATCCGTCGAATTAAGAAACAAAGATCAATACAGCTTGATAATCAAGTTAAGTAGTTACGTTTCTTTGATACCATTTTCTATACCCACGCCATCTGCTGACCTGGCATTTAATTTACTGAAAACAGTCTTTTGTTCAGTAATGCGAATTTTTATAGTGTGTTGTCTTTATTTATAGTTGCGTTATATCCAGTATTTCATCTGAGGTTATAACATTTTATAAATAACCTGATGATAGGAGAGATGTACACTCCCGGAACGTTGATAACTAATCATCTTTTCTCCTGGCTGACTGCCCGAGAAAAAAGTGAGCATGAACGATAAGAAATTTCAAGAAAGCTTCCGATTATCCAAGGAAGTAGTAGACAAATTTTGTGATCGGTTAGAATTCCCAACAAACAGAAACAATCCGATATCACCTATGAATCGAGTATTAACAACTTTAAGATTTTATGCAACAGGTGCATATAATATACTAATCGGCGACGTATCAAATACTCATCAAACCACGGCGTTGCGTATTCTTGTGTCGCGAGCAATAACCGATCTTGGACGCAATTATATACAATTTCCGGCAAGTAATGCTGATGTAAGGTCAGTCATTGATAACTTTAGTGCAATTAGTGGTTTTCCAGGAGTACTTGGAGCCATAGATTGCACGCAATAATCGTAGCCACAGCAGTGTTACACAACATCGCCCGGAGTTTCAGTTTCGAGGAACCTCCTCAAGATCCTGAAATTCAAAGGCTGCTGGACCATCTGCAACGAGTGAGGGGAGCAGACATTGAGGAAAATGATCCTGTTCTAGCAGAACATCAAATGTATCGTAATGACGCAGTATCAGGAAGACCAATGAGACAGACAATAATAACTCAACACTTCAGTTAAGGTACATATGTATATTTATTCATATAGGATTTATTTACACTGTTTTTATTTCTCCAAGATTTTAGTTTTTCTTTTAGTACCAATAACTTGTACTCCTTTATTTACATTTCCTTTTCATGCTCCTATTTAATGAAATCCAACTGTGACGCCAGAACCTCAACTCGCTTTTCACAAGCATCTACTTTGCTTGTTGCAGGTTTGGGTGGCATCCTGCGTTGCTGCCACATTTTCGGCTTAGAGTTCAGCACATGGATCTCAGCTTCTTCTGCTGGCATGGAAGCTGGTGTTGCTTCCTGTAGCTGGAATTCATGTAGCAAAGAAAACAGGTGTTAGTTTGCTTTCAAATGGCTTATTGTTGTGTGTGTGAGACAGTGAGGGAAATCATGGTATAATTATTGTAATACAGTAGCACGTGGGTGTGAGCGTGTGTGAGAGAGAATAAGGGAAATTTTAGTGTAATTGTATATCAGTAACATGTAATTTTTTAATTTATTGTACTTTCTTACTCAGTATACCTGTTTTATATGTAATAAATTTAGCTCTACTACAGGCAAAATTATTGTTTAACGAGATTTGTGCACATGCCCAAATATACTTAAAGAAAAATACTGCCCTTCTGCCATTAAGAAAGGAAAGACCAAAAACGTACTCCATACATACACAGCATTTCATTTAAATATCATTACAATTTGTAGAAAGTAAACCAGGGGCAGAAAATTATAATCTTATATTAAAATTTTGATTTCCAGATTGTTATACGTCAAGTTTTCCCTGCTTCTGGATTTATGATTTTGTAATATTTTTATAACCATTTTCAAGATTAGTAATACTGAAAAAGTGCATCAAAGCTTGGATTGGCACAAGCTTGAACTGCAGCAAAAAAACAATCATCATTTGACACCTTTTGGAGCCTGAACTTGAAATAAAGCTCTTAGCAATTTAAAAATATCAGCAAACAAGAATTAACTGTATGAGACTATGTATATTTATCAGTGAAAAGAGTACCCAAATGTTAAAATTATTTGTTAGCATAAGACTCGTTTGTAAGTTCGAAAATGATATTACATCATAACTATTTTTAACCACAAGAGTATTAATTTTATTAACATATGTTTTTCATCGCAAAACCTTACAAATAGTAATTTAACATAGAAATGGAATATGCTAATCAGTTTGTCCACTATGTATTCTAAAAATAAGCTACAATCATCTTCAAAAATGTACATCAGTTCACAATGATTATGAAATAATTGGAGTGCAAGAAGACTAATGATTTCATTGTCAACCATTGGGTGTTAGAAAACAATATACCTATATCACATATGTGACAATATCAAATTAGTCAACCATTGAGTGTTAGAAAACAACATACCTATATCACATATGTGGCAATATGAAATGAATTCTTACATCAATTTCTATTACTGGAACCACATCTCTGGAGGTTTCCAAACTTTGTGTTATCTCTGTAACATCTGCAACAGAGAAAAACAAAAGTCCTTGTAATAACTATTCATATACATGTGTACGTGTAAGATTTGAGACTCTAGCAGCGAACGTTACTATAATATGTAGACGTATATCTACTTCATTTCATAGCAATTGTTTAGCTCATTACTGTTGATTATGGAAAGAAAAAGCTGTCCTAACTGTACAAGCACCAGAGCCCAGTTCAGCAGTAGCCCAAAATGTTTTATCTTTGGTATCCCAATGTGAGATCAATGTAATATCCTATGTAAATGTTAATAATTCTTACAAATGGAGCAATAAATAAGTATACCACTACAAAAATAATGGTTGGACTAATAAATGCATTACATAACACAATAGTAGATTATGACTAATGCAAATTGCATGTACTGTCTGTCCACCATAAGAAAGCAAGGCAGAAGAATGTGTAATGTAATTACTTTTTCAGTATTTATACTCGCCTTCTAGATATGACAAAGATGCTAGGATTATGAAAATACACAATATTGTCACATAACTCACCCATACATAATACCTATCACTGCAGTTAATGAAACAAGCGTTAGACGCATCTCATACACTCATTTCGTAGTAAACAGATCCACTAACAGAGCAGAAAAACTGTTCAAGCCACTCTCCCTCTTCAGGCCTAGCTTGTCTTCTTGTGATGGATAGACAGTACAAGAGCAGTTATTTTTATCCACTGCCAAGAAAGAATAAACTATAACACACATTTCAATTATTTTTCATTATTTTTCATCAAATGATGTAAATATTTCAATTTCAAGACATCAAAATATAACTGTCTTGTTAGTCTATTTCATGCAGTTTCCTTTGATAATGCAAATGTTATTAAAATGATTTGATACCAATCCTTTACTGATAAACTCCAAGAAGGTGTTGCTACCAGCACCATAAGCCATGAAACCATTGCATTTTCTAGTTATAAGACACTCAAATCACTTAAGATTATTACATACCATCTGCTGTTGATGCCTGCTGGTATGCAGCATCACTATCGAATGCGTTTTGTAGTGGTGTTGCACTTGATGCAAGCATCTCTTTTAATTTGGGATGTACAACATCCATGAACATCCCTTTTCCTCCTCCTGTTTTGTATACCTCCAGTTTGTCATCTGCAATTTCTTTTCTTGCTTTTCTCTTTAAATTATCGTAGCACGTTCTTAATTTTGAAGCACTTCTTTGTGTTATCCCTAAAACAAAAGCAATTTATTAGGACAAAAGCTGCAAAGCATGTCCCTCAATATAATAATGGATATGAGTTACAAATTGTTGAGAAGATGAAGCTGATATATATATATATATATAAGAATTGGTAACCTTTTCTTCCGGTTTTGCAAGAACAGGTTTGCTTATGCTTATACTCTGCTACAGCTGTAAAAAAAAAAAAAAAAAAAAAAAAAAAAAAAAAAAAAAAAAAAAAATAATAATCTGCTTCGACAAATGCTAAGCGAAAAACAAACAAATGACGAACACGAAGCGATGAACTTCCGGGTGTGTTCGGCAGCCTTCTCAACAGTTACATTTGAAACGAACTGTGCGCGCTCTACGGCACCGAGCGCCTGCCAGATAATCACTGCCAGCTAACCGGCGATTGGCAAAGGTGCACCAGGATATAAGCTTCACCGCGATCAACTTTTAACTGCGTTTAGGCAAACGTCTCTTGTGGGTTTGCTTAACGAGGTTGGTGCACACGGCCATAAATATATTATGGATAAACAAGATTGTTGGTAGCCTAAGATCCTCGAAGACCCACCAGAACTCATGTAATATTGATAGTTGAATTTTTTGCGGACTATTGTACTATCTGGAAACTTCTTCACAAGGGGAAGATCATAGGGAAAACCTCATCTGTAAACTACGTAACGACCAGACATGTGAATTTCTAAGCATTAATGCTAGGACGTACAGAAATAAAGTTGAATTGTCGCTGAACTATCAGGTAAGGGGATAACCCACCGCTTACTTCCATCACAGTATTTTGGCGTTTGCAGATGGGACATTCGACCGGTTCTTCTGACTGTTAGTGACTCTTGGTATCTGTTATCTGCTCAAAGCTTATCACACAGGCTTGTGTGTCTGGAGACTACTTCAAGCCAACTGCTTAACAATTATATATCTGGCAATGACGAACATTGTTTGGAATGCGCATACTTACTAATGAGAAAGTCCAACCCTTTAGGACTTCCTAAAAGGGAACTAGTGCATGAACACTTCATCTTAATAAACGGAAAAGGTGCTTTTTAAACCAGAATCAATGTGTATAATAAATACTGCAATAAACAAAGGGTTTCAGTGTTAAGGTTTAATGCACACATCCTCCATTCTAATCCAATTCTATTCAACATTTTCAAGTATTTTTCACAATCATTTGCAACAAGAACATATCTAGAAGCCTACCAAACTGATTTTTCCTCAAACTAACAATGTTCAACCTGATGCTCTGAGATGCAGCGTAATGTGGGCTCGATTACCGTCTCCGGCAAAATCTTTTGTATTCGTATAGCTCTCTCTCTCTCTCTCTCTCTCTCTCTCTCTCTCTCTCTCTCTCTCTCTCTCTGTGTGTGTGTCTCTTGTGAGTTTTCTAAACAACAAAAATATAAAGAAAAAAATAACAAAGATCAAAGCCGAAAGAAAAAGTTTAATACACTGAGTCTTACAGACACACACACACACACACACACACACACACACACACACACACACACACACACACACACACACACACACACAAGCAATAAAACAAAGTATTGGCTATGCAGGTGTTCACACGTACATTAAAAATAGGCAAAAATAACTTTAAAAAGCGAAGGGTTTGTTTTAAACGAAGATTAATACTCCTTCTTATGTAATAAAATCATGTTCGCTTGCATCTTACGTTTACTGTTCGTTGTTTGCTGAATGCACCTGTATGTCCATGAAGCGTGAATAAACTAATTTTCTTCGGCTCCTGTTTTATAGCCACACAAGTCAGTGATGTTCCGTCTATGTCATAAATTCCTAGAATGTGTTTTGTCACTACAGGTTTATATACCTGGGGATTAAATACCTGGACAAATTACATGCCTTGATGTAGAACATAATTGCAGCAATGAAATTGCGCTGCTGATCTTAAACAGAGATACGCTTATTACAGACTCAACACTCATTATTAATATCTGCTATAAATCAATGAAATTTAGAATTGTTATCCAAAAATTATGTTAATATTTAGTGATGTGTTGTTTATATTGTGATATTTTCATATCAAACTACTTTATTTTTACCAAAATCATTAGCTCAATGCTAACGTATAATTAGCATTTGTTTTACGCAAATGCTACAGTGCAAATGCAACAGCAACTTATGACACCGTGGAACTTATAACCAGTTCCTTTGTTAATTGAATAATCTCAAAAGGTCTGTGGCCCCCCAGATCCCCTGACCTAACCTCACCAGATTTCTCTTGTGGGGCTATCTAAAAATTAGGGTGTACAAGAATAGGCCACAGACAATTGGTGTTATCAAGAAATCCATTCGAACTGAAACAGTAACATTGGCGAGAATACTCTCCCTAAAACTTCAGAGAATATGGTAAGACGAGTACAAACATGTATAGATGCTGGTAGAGGACACTTCCAACATTTTCTCTAAGATGTAAATAGTGTAATTTAATCTTCCAATTGTGTATTATATTCTCCCAGAGTAGCATGTGTGTTCCATTATTGATTCAAAAGTTATGGCCTACTGAAATGGTTCAGGTTTATATGGATCGCTGTATTACGTTTAAAATGTACGTTTAACTGAAGTATTTAGAAAATCGGTATATTAAAAGCATAAACTTAATTATAAAATTTATCATAAAGGGGAGACTTTTGTTCCTTTGAACAAACCCTCAATTAAAATGGAATAATGTAAGATATTGCTTTTATTCAGTACAACAGCACTTCTCAACCCCTAAATCGTATACCACTTGTGGCAGGAAAATAGAGAAAAGGAAACCTAAGGTGTAGATTAACATATTTTAATGGTAAAAGTAGTTTAAATATAATTTAGAAGCCAATTTCTTCGTGGGGAGAGGTGGATGGGCCTAATGGGGGCTCCCCTTGGATGTCATATCTACCTACAGACGTTAGGGATTTGTCCGAGCTTGTTGCCCCAGTTCTGGTCACCCTGTGAGTCCTTTGCCACACCCCTTCCTCCCGGAGGTTAAAGCACAGTGGACTGTCTGCCTGAATGCCAAAATACTCCTCCGTTTCCTAACATAGGATCCAATGTTTAGCACTTCTTAAGCTATTAGCAGATTAATGAAATCTATTAATGTTTTACACTGTAGCCGAACGTTTTATATAACATGAAACTATAATATGGACTTTAAAGTTGAAACGAATCAAGTTCAACTTAACTGATTACTTCGCAAATACTTAAAACTACATATGATTTCAAAATTAGGTTCCATGGCCGTGACATTAAATTCTCCAATTCTAGTTGAGCTCCCCCAAAATTACTTGAAAAAAAAATAAACAGACACCAAATATATCGGACAACAGTGTGAAACCTCCAGCCTATCTCCATTTTACCCGTGAGCGAACTTTGCTTAGAAATGTATAAGTTAGAATATTGTCTATAAATATACATGGAATTCTACATTTGTATATTCTAAGTGCAAAGGATACAACTTACAACACAAATAAGTAGAAAAAAGACGAATCTTCAAACGGTCCGTGGGAAAAACAGAGCCTAACACGTTATTCTTCCATGTCGGAGCTCCGAAATTCAACTGTACTCTGTCTCACGCTAGTTTAATCCTGCTGTCAACAAAGGGGAGCTGACTCAACTCGCCACGTGTTACGCTACATGCACGCACACAAGTTTTGCAACACTAGCAGTATATATATATATATATATATATATATATATATATATATAGCAGCGCTAACTTATGGACAATAAATAGAAAGGGTTACACATTAATTTATTGAATCTGTGAGTTGGAATATTAATAGAATCATGCAGTAACATAATGGTTACCTTTGATCGGATTCCTACGAAAACTTTTGATTTGGCATAGATTCCACATCACATTATCTTCTTTGTCCACTAATACTGATTTCCGCCCTCGCTTTAGAAATTTCAATCCAATGTGTATCAACAACCGTTGGAGAGTACTTTGTGAAAAATTTGGCAACTCTGTGTTAGAATTTACCGCATGCAAAACCTTATTTAGAGTCGGCGGTTCATTTCTGAAAAAATAATCATGAACTTTAGTACTACAGCACTTTTCGTAAAATCATCGTAAATTTCCACGTATTGTTTGCATTTACGCGATTTCCCGGTGTTCTTAGAGTTCCGGATGCTTGCTGTTCCATTCTAACACTACCTGCAGAAACACCAAGGAGATCATCAGTTTCTTTCTCAAAAGTTTTTTTATAGACGATTCCGGTTTTTTTTTTCTTTAAGCACCGCGAAACTATGAGCGATGATCATTCGCCTCTCGCCACTTTTTAAAGGTTTGCCTCGACTGTGTTTCATTCCGGCAGAAGCGCGGGCCTGTTCCATAATGCAAATTTACTGATTTTAAATTGCATATACATAAGTGTTCTTGGGCTTGTGAGGTACGCGAGATGTACAGGTAATACAGTGTCAAATATCAGAAGTAACTCCACACTATAAACAATAACATATTAATCAGCATTTAACTCGATACAGACCGCGTTGCGAGAGAGCTGCCTGGTATAGTAATGCAAAAATATTACCTATATAATAGCATTGTCTTTTAGTAATTGTTAAATAAAATGCGGCTAAATTTAACATAATACGTTAAAGGTGTGTATAATTTCATCTGTCTTTTGTCTAAATGAATATAGCATACTCTTATGTATATATCTGTTGTAAATATTCCTTTCAGGACTCATGAGCCCGGAACACATCTATGTGGTATGTGAAGCACAAATATAAAATGTGGGGTTATTACGTTTATAAGAATCGAAACATTTGCATACTTTTCTCTTTCCGAAATTTGCTCTCGCAGAGCAGTGATCAGAAAACTACTTACAGTACTGTACTTAAAGGAGGGGTTTATCGTACATATGCAAATAAAAGAAAACAACCATTAACTTCGCTAAAACAATCAACAGCTTAAACCATTTTCTGTCCCAATATCTCTGTCTCTCTTCCCACCCAGATGTTTCCAGCAGGATTAAACTTGCTTGAGACAGATTATAATCGGTGGAATTGCCCAACTATGCGAACAACATAAAGAAAATCTAATATTATATAACGAAGTGGTTTTAAACATGTTGTTGAAATTTTGAACGTTACTTTTAAACCAAGCAAATGAGTAAAGATGACATTATTTAAAAAGGCGGAAAGGTGAAACCCTTTTTCATTTTCTTTACTGCGTATATGCAGAAAGTAGGGGAAGCATAGTTCACTGAAAAAAATCAATACCGAGGTTTTACCAAACAAATGCATATTTTGGAACTCTTGAACTAAAAAAAGGTTAGAAAATCTCTCCTGCACTTTCCTCTGTGAACGCTATAACTCAAAAACAAATAATTTAAACACCAAACTTGGTGTTAAAGCTAAGCATATTCCAAGGATGCGTCAAGAATATTTTAAGAAAATCCCACTCCGAGGCTACATGGAAAGACATTCGGTAACGTCTATTTTCTCAAAAAATAAATCTAACAATTTTGATTAGCATATTAAGATGTTTTCATTCCAAATTTAATGTATAATATGAATTTTCGGGCAATAGCCTTTGAATCACGTTTGCAAAACTGGAAATCCATAAGAGAGAGAGAGACAAAAATTTGCTATACTTAAAAAATAATAACAATCTCGTTACAACACATAATTTATCCAAAAAATGTTTTATGGTGTTAAATATTCCGAGACATTTCTTGATTTGGACTTTAAAATATACTTTTCTTAAATAAGGAGTCATAGTTTTTCTTTACTCTCTCGGACGTGCAAGCAGAACGCAACTTCAAAGGCATCACATAGCGACATCTTTGAAAAAGTAATGATTTATATATATTAACAATAAATAGAAGTATAAAATTTTGTAAGTATAGGAAGTCATGAGAGTACCACACTCCAGATCATTTTTCAACTTGTAAAAACAATATCCTCTTGTAGCAGGTGAAACAGTTATTTTAGATCAAATCTCATTGGAAATTATTAAAAATTGTAGTAGAAAGAGCAATTGAAGTTAAAGCAGTGATTGAAGAGGTGGAAACAGAGAAATATGAATATTATTATTTTGGTTAACGATGATAATGTTGGTTTAAATTTTTAAGAAATATTGTTGTGTGTTAACAAATGATTTTAAGGAAGATTATGAGGATTACTAAATATGGTAATGAAAATTGTGTAATTAAAAGTTACGTAAATCAATGAGAAATAATTGAATTGTCATAGCAACGGCAAATTAAATAATTTCATACTAGCCAAGTTTATGGTAATTCTGAGCATAGATATCGTTGAATAAAGTCGCAAAATTGTGATTCTGTTCATTGACGCCGTAAAGAATGGAAGCTTAATAATCTATGCAGAATCGCCGAAGAAAAATATTGCAATTGTAAAACGGAATAGTGATCATGTATTAATTTGTTACTACGGATTTATGTTCATTTCAGAAAGAATTAAAATTCGAATATATGAAAAGAAGTACTATTCTTTAATTTATTTAGTTAATAACACTCATTCTATCCCTATCTGATACTACGCCCGAGGTAAGAGGTTTTT
Source organism: Mantis religiosa (assembly GCA_030765055.1). Lineage (NCBI taxonomy): Eukaryota > Metazoa > Arthropoda > Insecta > Mantodea > Mantidae > Mantis > Mantis religiosa. Next base: position 1,230,353 of record JAUKNK010000021.1, on the reverse strand, counting down.
TTATGCGACGACTGAAGCAGTTGAGGGTAAATATGAGAGAACATCATGACCTGTAACGTCGGCTCCAGCGCCAAGAACAGGATGCTGCAGCATCCCATCCCTGAGATTCTGTAGCAACGGGATGCAGACATCGCAACATCCTCACCAGAAGATCTTGTTGCACGAGTAACCCAGTAATAGGTCCTTTCTGCAGATCGCTGTCAGGTTTCTATCAAATGTCAAATTCTCTCCTGAACATCTTTTCTGAGTACCTGTTGTGTGAATTTTGGGTGAAATTGCTATTTTGCTTTCTGCGGTTGATCAAAATGAACACTGCTATACAATGAGCCATGAATATGATGAAAAAGTATTTTATTTTTTAATGTCTGGATATACAAACGTGCAGAGATGCACAATTAACTACAGGCAATGTACAGTGATACGGGAGTGAAGAAAGATGTGACAGAGAAAGTGAGCTGAAATGTTTATCAAAATGCTCAAGACGAATCTCTAATCGGATATTCATTACTCATTATAAGTTGCGCAATGGTTCTTGAACAGAGACCATTACCCACAGAAGTTGGCGAGCCCAGGTCTAGCCGTTTTTCTCTTCTGTCTACTTCCTACTCTTCTAATCAGAGAACGTATCGCTTTTGTTACTTCATGCAATATGCAATGTGAATCGTCTGCCATCTTCCCCACTGCCCGAGTACATTGACTGTAAAGTATTGTGACGCTGTCATACATATTTTCATGTTGCTCAAAAGATTACCCTGGCTTTAATAGAGACCTCTCAGACAACGCACTGATTACTCCACGTGGACAAACATCTGTTATTTCTGATTCCTGCGCATTCCATTGGCTCAACTGCTGCGTCCATTGAGGCTTGGCACACGTCCAAGAAGCGCGCCAGTATACTTCTTACTCTTCCGAGAATAATCAGTGCGTTATTTGAGATGTTTGTATTAAAGCCTTTGAGTAGCATGGTAATATAGTAGGTTGTCTCATAAGTAATATCAGCTTTTTGATTTTGGTGTTTTGGAAAATTTTGGGTTTATTTGGTTTGACAGTGCTATTTACAGGATTCCATGGCTAGTGTTGCGTACATTGCGAGCATTTATCAGTCTTAAATTGTTAATAAACAATCACAAAATGGAGATAAGAAATTTTGAAATTAGAGTCCTTCTAAAACACTACTGTAAACACCATTATAAAGCCGCTGCCGCAGCTCGAAGAATATGTGAAGTGGAAGGAGCTGGTGTCGTTAGTGAGCGTGTGGCACAGCGATGGTTCCAACGTTTCAACATTGCAGACTAAAATACTAAAGAGTTACCACGTTCTGAAAGATCTAAAGTATAGAATATTGAGGATACACGAGAAAATTCGCAAAAAGTACCGCAGGCTTTCAGAAGAACTTGATGGATCAAAAGATACTATACATCGCCACATTAAGACACTTGGAAAATCATACAGAACCTGTAGATCCATACCTCATGAACTGTCAACTCAATAGGCTGAACTTAGAGCGGATATCTGTCACCAGCATCTCCGTAATCCCATGGATGTTAGATTTGTTAGCAGAATTGTCATTTGTGATGAAAAATGGGTATATTGCGAAACCCTGATGCCTCGAAACAGTGGTTTGATGCCCGCCAATCTGCCAAACTCATTATTAGAAACAATTAGTCCGGTCCCAAGGTATTGTTATGTGTCTGGTGGAATGTTGAAGGTATGATTCACTGGGAATTTGTTCGAAACGGGAGGGTGATTAATGCGCATCTTTATTCTCAACTACTGGAACGAGTTCATGAAATTTGGAGACGTAGATACCTTGCATCAGTTAACCTATTGCAATAGGATACTGCAACACCCCATACTGCACAAACAACCATGGAGGAAATTCAGGAATTGGAAGGAATTGAACTGCTACCAACCCATGATACCGCCCTGGTCTCGCACCATCAGATTATCATCTTTTTCAATACATGGCCCATGTCCTAATTGGAAGAAATTTTGATAACATTGAAGTAGTGCAAGTGGGTGTCGCCGAATTCTTCCCATCAAAAACCAAAGACTGGTACCATCGTGGGATAATAAACCTCGCTGAAAGATGGCTCAATACCATAGAATTTAATGGTCTATAATTTCAACATTGGGGGAATTACTTTCTATAAGGCAATGCAGACCGTGGCATATGCACATGATATAATAATAATTAGAAGAACTAAAGAGCGATGAAAGAAACGTTCATAGACCTGGAAAAGGCAGCAAGGAAAGCAAATATAAAAATTAATAAGAAAACAAAATATATTCCAGTTACAAGAAAACAAAGTGGAAAAATATCTGACGTTATAGAAATTGAACTTTATAAATTTGAGTAAGTTGGGAGTTTTATCTCTCTTGGGACGGAGAGCAATGACAAGAATAACACTAGTGTTGAAATTAGAACGATATTTATAGCTAATAAAAGCCGCCGTGGAAAAAGAAGACATCTTACATCTAAACTAATATATCGAAATACTAAAATTTTAATGTATAAAGTTCTATTAAGACCAGCCTTGATGTATGCGACGGAAACATGGCCATTGACAGAAATGGATGAAAGGGCCCTTAGCATATTTCTGAGCAAGACATTGGGCCTTATATTTGGCCCTAAAGACTAACAGAACAAATGGAGAAAGCGATACAATTTTGAATTGTATAAATTGTTTGATGAGCTACATATTGTGACAGCTATTAGGATCAAGAGACTGCAATAGGTCGGGCATGTTCTCCGTGCGGAAGATAGGACAGTCAAGAATATTTTTAATGCAACCCCAGACGGGACAAGGAAAGCAGGCAGACCGAAGCTGAGATGGGAGGAGGATGTGAGAAGGGATATAAGAAATCTGGGAACAGGGAATTGGAGAAGTACGGCTTTGGTGAGGGAAGAATGGCGAAAGCTTCTACAGGAGGCTAGGGCCCACACAGGGCTGTCTTGCCAATGATGATGATGATAATTATTTCAAAATTGGTTAATTGCCTGTCAGAACATGCTTCAAATAATTTTTTTCTTAAGAAACGACATTACTTATGCGACAGTATCTATGTAATAGTGTTGTGATAACGCCTCCGTAATTTCAAAATTAAAAAGGAAGATTCTTCATATCAAACTTGTGTGGTGATTGTTAATAAACTTACATGAACACTTTAAGAAAGAGACAATACAGAAGAATTGCTCCTCTCCTAATCATTTCAGAGTGATTAAGGAACTGCAAGAAAGAGTTATAAATCACAACAACAAAAAACTGGAGACTTTCATAAAGGAATGAATATTGAAAATTATGTTAATTAAATAATTATATTTACAATATAAACCACAAATTTAACTCTTAGCTCAGTGTTAGTGATAGATTATGCTTTTTTCCATAATACCAAACTGCAAGTTCTTTAGGAAGATATATGGTTTCTTGATTACAAAATCAGAATATTCTGTTTGATGAAAATAGCCAACAAGCTGACTCAGAAGAACCTTTTGATTGACCAAATGCTGTCAGAATATAACTATGCAACCTTAAGGCTTCCTCCGTACCATATGGATCTGAATAATATAGAACTACATTTCGTCAAGCAACTCAGTGTTTGGCATTTACCCATTTAACTTTTAAAACAAAAGACATTGAAATGTGTCGCCAATAATTTGAGTAAATTAGCACATGGAATGGGGGAAAGGTGTGCTGTCATGTGAATTAAATAGAACAGGTGTACTGGAAAAATATATCCTAACGGAAGAAATAACTTAATTGAAGTTAATGGGATGGAACGCAGAGACGAGGATGACAATAACAATGACTTCACAGAAGAAGAAGAAGAAGAAGAAGAAGAAGAAGAAGAAGAAGAAGAAGAAGAAGAAGAAGAAGAAGAAGAAGAAGAAGAAGAAGAAGAAGAAGAAGAAGAAGATATATCGGGCGTACAAGAAATAAAATGGGATTGAAGTAGGGTGACCATAAGTACTGATTTTCGCTGGACAGTGCTCCCTTTTTAAAGGACTGTCCTGCCGGTTGCGATGACACGCGGAAAAATCAAGTTTGTCCTTTATTTTGGAAATGTCCTGCGAAATATCCTACTTTAATTTTAAGTTGTGAGTTTGACCTTTAAATCACTAGCTCCAGCATTTTTATTTATAGTATAATTTTATTGTAAGGAAAATAGTATATTTATGGTATGGAATAAACAAATTTAACTGCCATTGTTTACGACAATGCGGTATTGGCTATGCTTGTATTCCGGTTGTGTGCACCTATTTCTTCATCAGTATCGATCTTAGCGTTCTGAGTATCTGCGGTTTATTCATTATTGGTTATTTGCTATCTTTGGTGGTGTAGATTGGCTGTGCCACCTGTCGTGTTTGTTATAGTTCTCGGCTACAGTTGCTTATCCGGTAAAGCACCGAGAAGAAAATGTGTTTTATGTTTCGAGCTTCAATCTCTGTATCCTTCCATCAAAACCAGAAAGACAGAAAGTGACGCATATTTTCAAAAATGTTCGGCAAAATATTCGATAGCAAACAATGGGAATTCCAAAATAATATGTCATTTACAAACGACAAAATATAAACCGTCAACTAATGCAGCTGCACTCATTGCATCGATTTCCACAGTTTTCAGAAATAAGGATTTCGGACAAAAAGAACAAATTGCTTGCAGCAGTAGAAGCATGTTTTGCATTTCCCACAATAATTCATAACACGTCCTTTCGATCAACAGACTTCTACGAAACTGGTTAACAAATATTTTGAACATCAATATTCATATGCAAGAACGAGGTCCGCAGCAATTATGACGAACATGATCAGGCCTTATGTGCTAAAGAAAGACTTGGATCAAGTGAATTACATGACAGAGTACACAAATTTGTCCAATCATAAATATACTAAGTTGTTACGCTATATTCTTTCTGTTAATTCTGAATGTGAGTGTGTTTTTTTTTATTTATTTTAATTTTACGTCCTCCAACGTTAAGTCATATCGGACGGTGAATGAAATGGGTGAAATGATGCTCAAATGTGAGCAGGGTCCATGTAGCTTAGAGCTACCCGACATTCCTCTTTACGGATAAGGGATAACCCCGGAAAAAAACTCATCCGAGTAGCTCACCCTGACCGAGATTCGAACTCGGGACCTCTTGAACGTGAGGCAGACACGCCGCCATCTACGCTACCGAGGCGGACTCTGAATGTGTTGATTAGTATAATTGGATACTAGTAATAACTGAAATTTCACCAACTGCATTTACGAATTTATATGTATCTATGAAAAAAAAAACACTTCGCGAAAAACATAGCTATATACTTACTTTGGACACACACACAATTATTGGTTCGTCGAATGTTTTCTATGACGGCAAATAGGTATTTATATTGATACATTGGACATCAATTAAATGTAAGTTATATGTAATAAATGTATATAATTGCAATAAAACGACGTAAACAACTATACATCATCATCATCTGTGCAATAAAATATTGCATGCAGAGCCATCTCTGGACAGGAATACGCGGTCGTCAAAACAAATGTGTTAAATGGCACAAGCACATATATTCCCTATTAAGGAATATAATATAATAGAAAGAGCGTATCGTATACCATCTATTTTAATAATAGTAATTTAATGAGTTACAGTCACAGTACTTTCTCAAGCCACGTTTTTAAAACGTATATTCTTATGTTATTTTCATGCTTAAGGTATACGCTTACACAAATCTTGGTAGATACAAGCAGATAGAGGAATTTGAGGTGATAAATAATAGAATCCAGTTTCTGTCGTTGTCCTTCAAAATCGATACAACTTTTATGAAATCATGGAACAAAAGGAGAACAAAGTAATGGAGCAGTACCTTATGGGCATAAAAGCAATAGAGAATTGGAAAGAAAAGAAAGGAATATCTCGGAAATCGTAAATGACATAAGTCGGCACGAAATCGTGTTTTAACGGGATTTACACTTTTGGTATGGTCCGATTTAGACAACACGTTATTCTTTGACAGTTACAAAAACTTATACATTGAAATCGAGAAAAGTGTAGGCATTGGAAAATTGAAGCAAATATCATTTTATGTGTCCGACATGATTGCTCAATATTAAAAAAAACGGAATGAATTATATTTGATGTGCTGCTCTAATGTTTTGTTAGAGAACGCTTTTTATCGTCTCTTACAGTTTACCAGGTACCAATTAGTGATGGGAGTTTTCGAATACAAAAAGTAGATGTTTTCGATTCCTGGATGTTCGAGAGATGTCCTCGAAACCTGACTGTGTATTAGAATACTTCTCGGAAGATACAGAGTTCTCGTTTACGTTTGTCCTGACTTTGTTCTCGAATACTTCCCGCCCAAAGTTCTTGGATTGGTGCAGGTGCATTGAAGTGGAATGTTAATCCATATCTCAATTCAGTTCCACACATTCACATCTTAAAGGCCAGGCAGTGAAGAGGGGAGAATTGAGCTGGCTTACAAGTAAACATCATATGTAATAGGGCCGGACATGATTACTGTATGTAGATAAAATATATTTTTTATATATAATGGACATATATGCACACCGAAGTCCCGCGCCGTGGCGTAGTAGGCTAGGATATCCTGCTTTGGTACCCTGCCACGGAATGACACCCGAGGTCGATCCCACCCCAGGGTATGGGCACTTTAAGTCCCGGGTATAGGAGCGGTGCCCACTAAGCATCCTAAGGAAATTAAGGAGCTTACGATAGGTAAGCGACCTGGTCAAGAAAGCCAAATTTCTGGGTAGGGGTGCCGAGATGGTGACCACATCTCCTCCCCGTATCGGTTGGATGATCGCCTGCCTCTGCCTTGCGTATGTGGGCGTGAGGCCGGCATTCAGGTTGGCAGGCCTTGGCCATCTATGGGCTGTCGCGCCATGTATTATTATTATTATTATTATTATTATTATTATTATTATTATTATTATTATTATTATTATTATTATTATTATTATTATTATTATTATTATTATTATTATTATTATTATTATTATTATTATTATTATTATTATTATTATTATTATTATTATTATTATTATTATTATTATTATTATTATTATTATTATTATTATTATTATTATTATTATTATTATTATTATTATTATTATTATTATTATTATTATTATTATTATTATTATTATTATTATTATTATTATTATTATTATTATTATTATTATTATTATTATTATTATTATTATTATTATTATTATTATTATTATTATTATTATTATTATTATTATTATTATTATTATTATTATTATTATTATTATTATTATTATTATTATTATTATTATTATTATTATTATTATTATTATTATTATTATTATTATTATTATTATTATTATTATTATTATTATTATTATTATTATTATTATTATTATTATTATTATTATTATTATTATTATTATTATTATTATTATTATTATTATTATTATTATTATTATTATTATTATTATTATTATTATTATTATTATTATTATTATTATTATTATTATTATTATTATTATTATTATTATTATTATTATTATTATTATTATTATTATTATTATTATTATTGTTGTTGTTGTTGTTGTTATACACATCCCTAAACTATGGGACTGTTCCCAAGCAATTACTTCATAATTTGATCAATTAGAGCTCGGATTTATATGCGCTAAAAATCTGATATATGAATTAATCAAATTTGTAAGTTTGTTCTTAAAATCAAGCATTAATAAAGTTAACATTTATTAGTCTCACTTTCAGCCTTTTTAGCATTAATAGTTGTTATTGAACTAACAAACTTATTCACTATCTTCTGGAAGAAACCATTTTCTTCTGTCGCTTAAAGTGTTTTTATATGTAGTGAAATATCTCTCTACTTCACAAAAAGCCTCATGACAGTATTGCAAAGAGCCTTTGCCACTTACATGATAAGCATTAGCTTCTTTCTCAAATTCACTTAGTAGCATCTTATTAACACGCAGAAGGAACTTTAATCATGGATTCCTTGCTGCAATTTTCTCACTTTTGTTAGATAGACAATTACCTATTTCTCCTGGTATGTGATTGACTCTAGCAATAGCAATTGACGAGCATAGGCCGTGCAATTGTTCTTCAGCACTGAAATATTTAAATGAAAGCTTTCATGCCAGCACAAGAAAGCAAGCTAGACGAACGTGTAACATAATCATTTTTGCTGGCCCTACGGTGTTTATGCTCGCCTTCCGCGTATGACAAGGATGCTAGTTTCGTTTAACATACACAGGAGTTTTCATATAACTCACCCATACATAATACCTATCGCTGCAATTACTGCAACGAGTATTAGATCTGGCAATATGGGTGACTCATATGCACTCTCATACACTTATTTCCTCGTAAACAGATCCATTAGCAGAACAGATAAACAGTTCAAACCCCTCTCCCCTTCATTCCTCTCTTGCCTTCTTGTGGTGGGCAGACAATAGCTTTCTTCCCTGTTCTTTAGTGGTAGTGATATCTAACTGCGGCGACTTCACTCTCTCAAGTGTCAGTTCATGTGTCGCTATGCAGGGAAGTACAGTCTCCAACAAATTAAATACAATAGTTCCAGAACTGTTTTTCACCTCCGCACAACTTAACACTGAGTTAAGTGATTTTGCCTTTAATCACATTTTAATTCTTCTAATCTGACATCTTTCTGTTGAGTGATTATTACAACCACAGTTTCCATTCCAATGTCTTCAGTTATAATTCTTTCAGTTCTTTTATCCGTTAGCGCATTTTTTTCCTAATACTTATTTTTTATTTCATCCACATGATGGCATACCCTTTCCCATGTCATTTGTCCAATTTTCTCAAATTATTGGCGGCACAAAATTTCGCCTTTCATTTTAAAGGTTACATTTCTGAAAGCAACCCACTGTTTGGCATCTGTCCATATTAATTCTATATAATTCAGTTCCAGATGTTAATGGAGAAGCCTTAAGGTTGTATGGCTATATTCGGAGAATATTCGGTCGATCAAAAAGTTCTGAGTCGGCTTGTTGGCTAGAATTAAATCATAAAATTTTGTTTTCGTGCTATTTTCATCAAAGGGGATATTGTGATGTTCTAACCAAGAAAACATGCTTTTTCTTAAATAACTTGTCGTTGGAGGCTTATCCACTTGTGTATTATGGTAAGAGGCATTATAACCGAGGGTGATGGTTCAGGTGGTTTCGTCTGTGGCCCGCATTCAGGATATCCGGGTTCGATTCCCGTGGCCGACCTACCTGACCCATGGTTTTTTTTTCGGAGGTTTACCCGGGTCGCCAGGTGAATACCGGGTAGATTAATTACATCCCCCGAATTCCCTGTCCCTCCATTTCATCTCTATTATCATTTCACATCATCTCTAATCTAGTGGTCTCTTTCAGGGTAAAAGTGTCGGCGGGTGTCTCGGCGGTGCATGGCAGGATAATATGCTGTGAGTGAATCACTTCCTTCTCCAGTAGGTCAGTTACTGTTCTCGAACCGGTTGCTGGAACATCTTCCGCACCACAATAGGGGGATGTCCATTGTCGTGGCCTAACGGTCGAGGTTTCCATCTAAGTAAAATGTAGGGACCCTCCCTTATGCACTGTCGTGGCTCCTTGAAACGGCCGCCCTCTGTCTCCTCTCTCCTCATCCTTCATCCCGGGGATAATAGGTCGGAATTTCGAATGTCGAATCCCCTGCCTAGCAATCCTAATCCTAAAGGGCATTATCTATTGCTAGCACCAATTTAAGGAGTAAATTTGGAATTAACATTGTGCGTAACCATTTAACATACTCGTAATTTTCAGAATTCATTTCTTTATGAACACTGAGTATGCTTATGACTGTCACAGTAGCCAAATGCACTCAGTAGGGAGGGGGCAGGCGATTCACAAAGCATATTGCATCAAGTAACAGCAATGATAAGTACGCTGAATATAGGAGTTTGAAGAAGACAGAAGAGAAAGATGGTTAAACCACAGCTTACTGACTGTTCTTATAGATTCCAGAACCATTGCGCGACTTTATATACATATAATGTTACATAAACCCGAGTACCTTCTCGTTTTCGTTGATATCGTCTCTTAACTTCTATTCAGATATTACAAGAAATATTTATTGAACATTAGTAAAGATCGGGGGAGGTAATTTGGCCTCTCATTTTTATGGCAAACAAGTGCAAGGAAAGCATTTATTGATCATAAGTTAAATAAATCAAACTGTGTGGCACTACAGGCCATACATAATTTTGCTTCCATTTGAAAATATTTTTTTATAATACATTGAAAAGTTGTAAATAACGGACAAGATTTATGAAGCTCTAATATCAATGAGGGACTTGAGTATATTGATAAACAAGCTAAGATCATTTAATTAGCCCTTCATAAGCTTTGTCAAGGCAATTTTTCCTTATTGCTGATTCTTGAGGAGCTTCTCCCAAAGAACATTTTTTTCTACGAAATTTCGAAATGCTAAATTCTTTAGCTTATTCAGGGGGATGCTTGTCAAAACTAATGTTTTGTAGATCTGGTCACCCTAGATTAAACGCAAATTTCTGTAGCTCCGTGCTAAATTACTCTGTAAATGGAAAACCTTTCTGGAGCTATTTTATTTAATTTGTGGAGACCACGATTTCCCTGAATAACAAGTGAAATAAACAATCAAGTGATACTTCGGCGAGTGAAGTCATCGCAGTGAGACAGCACAGCCTTTTAAGGCCAGGGAAAACAGGTAAGAGACTCGCAGGAAAACTTTCAATGAAATATTTCAATGTTCAGGAACCATTGTGCGATCTATACAGATGGTTTTAGGAATCAAGTGCAAATCTTAAAAGACAGACCCCTAGTCGTTCATGAGTTGCAGATATGTTTTGCAAACATTTCTGGCTCTTTCCTTTGTGAAACTATGCCCGAACACCTTGGCAGTAGGCAACTACAATACAGGAATTCTGAAGCTGGTGGACAGATACATAAAAGCTTAAATAACGAGGTGTTATGCGGAGAAATAGAGAAAACTCCCTTTGTAAATTGCATGTTTCTTTTTCTCTTAACAAAACATTTATTTTCTGAATATGTTAAAGCCGTACATCGTTACTTGCTAGATCACCTCTTTAATAAAAGGAAGTATAAACTGGATTGTTTCTGGAAATGTTAGATTTACATAGAAACTGTGGCTAGCAGATAAAATGAATCGAAACTTGAAAATGAGTACTGCAGAGCTGTTAAAAGCATTTGTAGGGCAATAGTAGGCGTGCGAATTTATATTTAACTTGCTAATTTCTGAAAATGTGTTTATTTGTGCATTTTAAAATCTAAAGAAAAAGAACGCTTTATAAAAATGTATGTACTACCAATTAAAAATTAAGATTACTTGTAAAGCTGATCAGTTTTCACGCTGTCTCAGGATTTCAGCAATTTTTTATGTAGAGGAGCATACATTATTATTAACAAATATAGGAAAATGCAACAGATGAACTAATCATCAGTCCATATTGTTAGTTTCTTAGAGCACGCTCCACAGAGATTTCAAATATCAGCAGTTTGCATTCTTCCACGTTTGTCTGGAAACTTCAAAAGTTTGTAAAGAAAGGTTTTAGCTGTTTGTGTTTACATAGTTTTTTTAAGGCACATGTCTTGATTAAGTTAATAAACTAGCAATATATAAATAGCACGTTTCGTTTCCGTTAACGGCATTAGTGTAAAAAGTATGATATCGAAAAATTAACTTTCAATGATATTGCATGTAACGTAATAAAGTTTCCAGCAATATTCTGTAACTGCTTTTAATGAAAGTAATGGAAATGTAGCTTTACTGTATATTTTTATTTTCAATTCAATTTTCAATGCAGAATTTTACAATTTGATTTATGGATGTTCCATAAAAGATGATTGAACTTAAAGAATTCTAAGAATTCAGCACACAAATTTTGAACCATTAAAGGCTACAATCAACATGAAAGACAAAAGCTCTATAAACATTAGTTATTCCAAAGCATTCTTAGGTCCTATAAAGTGATTAATAATTGGTGCCAAAAGGTGTAACGTAACCTAAATTTATAAGCTTAGTATTGCCGACAAACTTTCTTATTTACAATATTTTCAATGGGTAAATTATTTAAGAAACTAGACGTACACATTTTAGATGTTAGATGTTATCACCAGATATGTTTCCTGCCTTTCCTACATTGGTGCATTCCATACTCCTGAAAGTATTACCTTTTCCCCCAGCGGCAGCAGTACTGTCTGCCCAGGATAAGAAGGCAAGCTAGAGGAATGTGTAACGTAATCACTTTTGCTGTCCCCACTCGCTTTCCGAGTATGACAAGAATGCAAGTTTCGTTTAAAATACACAAGTGTCACATAACTCAGCCATGCATAATACCTATCGCTGCAGTTACTGCAACAAACATTAAATCTGGCAGCACCGGATATATGAGTCATATGCACTCTCGCACACTCATTTACTAGTAAACAGATCCACTAACAGAACAGATAAACAGTTGAAACCCTTCTCCCCTTCATTCGTCTCTTGCCTTCTTGTGGTAGGTAGACAGTACAGACCGCGGTGGCAGCTCATGCTGAACTCGTGTTTATTGCGAGCATGTACAGCAGTGTAAGCTGACGCCATACCGGACTGTCCTCCCTTGAGTATATCACATACCTGACAATCTGACTTATGTATGGCTACTTCAAAATCAACCACAGCTGCTGAAGGTTCACTTAATATTATGACAGGCGTTTCCGATTTCAGTCAGCACCTTCACATAAGTGACTGTTGTTTCGTTTGGCAATAAGCAAAAACTAATGGCATATACTGACCGACATTGGATACATGGATTGTGAAGAACTGTTAAAAAAATTACAAAAGTACTCGAAAGTACCATCTGCAAAAATATTAGCACTCACATGGCATTAGTAGATTACTCTCCGTCGCAAAACAAATAATGTTAAAGTTGCTATCGTAATCAGAAGCAAGTTTTCATTCTTCATACTTAAAATTGTTATTTTATGCAAAGCTTTGTGAACTTCGTCTAACGTTTTTGGTAGTGGCCGCAAAATTGAACTTCTAGCGCGATAAATGCATTTCCTAAAGCAATTCACGTCTTTACTTGAAATATCAACTCTTTCACTGGCAACTTCTTTGTGAATCAGCTTTAATGGTTTTTCAGGTGATTCAGAAAAAACTTTGCGCTTTACGCTATTAGAGTTTACTTGCTTATCCAAACTATGAACGGTTTCGTGATTGTGACTTACTTCATTAAAGAATAAAATGTGAGTAGCAGTGCCGCTATGGGATTTACATATAAATACATGCACCTCTACGATACTCCTTACGGTGCTTCTCTTTGCAAAATTTATATCCATCTGCAATAACCCAATTTTGTTCCCTTTGACTTTTCTTAACTTGCGGAGAAGCGCTGGAATTCACTGCCTATAGAAACAAATTAAATCATTTTATAAACAGCATTCCATCTTATACACTCGGAACATTCGACAGTCGGTAACAGTGTAACCAACCCCATAGCCTATAGCCCCAACTGTTCTCGAAACAAATGACTAACATTATTTGCAATGGTCCATACTGCTGTTACACACAGATCGTCAACTCTGTAGTGTCGGATGAAGCCACATAGGGCGCTTTTCCCAATGTTTCGGTGCAACTTGGAACTAACCACAGTCCTCAAACCACCCTCAAACATTTTCCAGCTATTGTTGTACACGATCACCAACAATTTAGGCTTAGCTTCCAACAAACACGCTTGAAACAGATTTACAACATAGAGCAGAAAGGTAACGGAGGTGGAACTGAAAACAACTGAAAGACCAACTCAGAGAGACAAATTCGCTTATCGCTGGCAGAAGCGTGCTGCTCTGCTGCTACATGGCGGCACTCACATGCACCTACGTTGATTTTAGAAGGCTTTTCTGTTGCCAACATTCGCGAAATGAAACAAGGCAAAGTGCCATTTTCCAAAGATTACATAAACTTTACGAGAATAGTTAAGTCATTATATATAATTCAGTAATTCGTAGTAGGCAAAGAAAAACGGAGAATTGCGTAATCCGATTAAATAATAAACGGAGAAACAAAATTTGGGAGAAAAAACGGAGGATTGTGGGGAAAACGGAGCATCTAGCAAGCCTATCTGTAGTGCTCTGAGACTCCGTTTCGTGACACTCACTTCGGAGTGTCAGTCTTTTGTTAAATGACGGAGGAAGGAAATCGCGATTTCCTTCCTGCGACATACAGTTCAGAGATGGCGCTGAAGGCGTTTGCAACCACTGCAACGTTAAATTTCTTCCTAATTATCATTTAATACATACAATATGTATATAACCAGAAGCTAAATTGGTCCAAAATTATTTCTGTTTTCTAAATTGAGTTACATCTGGACATAGATCAGTATATATTAAAATTCCGATCGATGCAATATTTTGTTTCTAGGAACGGCAGACCATAAAATGTGAATTATATATCATGAAATACCGGAAAATATTATTAAAAATATAAAATCTGAGCAGACTGGAAAGCATAGTGACTGATATGGTTATGTTCATGATAAACCGTTACATGCATTATAATTAAAATAATCGTAATCGTCAGAACAGCAAATAAAGCTGCATTACACATTAAAAACTGTACTGCGTCATCATACAGTGGTTTATCATTATAATCTGTTTCAGTAACAACAATGATTTGGTACTGTTACCCTAATCTGGTGTTTGATAAGACAGGCAAGTTCTAGAAGAAAGGCTGGTGAAATAAATGGCAATAAATCTACCATGTCTCTCTCTTTTTTTCTGTTCAAACACAGGTCCCCTCAGTTTTGCTTCAACAACAGCAAGAGAAGTCAGTAAGTTTTATTCACCATAGGAATATACAATATGCATGGCTTTGTCAAAGTTGTACCGATAACAATAATACAGTTTCTATGAATAACACAATGGCAATCAAATAATACAGTAATCATTAAAGGACAAGTATGTAAAGACAAATCCAGTCAAATAATTTTTAATGTTTTACACTTTTAACAACTAAATTCTAAGAGATTAGAACTTTTACAGAAATATCATTGCCTATTTTATTAATATTACTGCTGAGAAACTAATATGTTGTCTGCGGCATTATTTTTAGTAGGATATTCTTTACAGCTCTTTTGAAATTCTTATTGTTTAGATTTCTCAGCTGATTTGGGAGTTTATTATATAGGACAATTGCTTTGTGAGAGATAAAATCTAAACTCAGAATCAGCGGCGGTTCCTCCATAAGGTTTCAGGTTTGCGCTACATCCACTGATTTTGAATGTACAACAGGTGCATTTTGCACATTAAAGCTCTACTTGTTTGCATTGTTTTATGTACAAACATGTTTTAATTACACTTATCGTCTGTAGCTGTCAATGACCACAGAAGTCGAAATAAACAGAGGTTAGCTATAGGAGCCGCCAGGTTTGCAGCGAAGTGTTAAACACAGATTTCGCCCAAATGTGGGCTCTCTGAGGGTGTTGCGGGAAGATGAAGAGATGGGAGTGGCTTCTTATGCATTGCTTAAATGGAGGTTTATCAACCTAGCTCCTCCTACAATTAGCAATGGCTATAGTGACCTTCAGGCTTCGCTTAGCGTGTCTCTGTGTGTCTGCTTGTTCTGTGGTGTGGTTTTGTGCTCGCAGAGCTTTGAAAAAGCTTTGTTTAAGGTTAAACTGAGTATTATAACATTTAATTTATAGTGATTATTGTGAGGTGTTGTTTTTGTACGTTTTTAAAGTTCTAATATAATGAATACCGTGCAATCTTTATTGGAAAAGCCCTTTTCGCAACGGAGTGCTGAAGAAAAATCTGAAGTGAAACGAATGGGCAGACCCACGCCAAACATTTCTATAACTCAAATGATTAAGTCAAAAGCTAGAACATACAATAGGAAGTTCAACCCTGACATGTACAAGAAGCACGACGGGTTATGTGGATGTGAAGTTAATAACTCTTTATACTGTTTCCCATGCCTGCTCTTTGGAGGAGATGATTCCTGGGTGAGGCAAGGAATGAAAGACATGCAACACATGCACGACCGTGTTAAAAAGCATGAGTCCTCTTCGTCTCATATAAAAAACGCATTAAGTTTAGCAATGTATGACAATATTAATATTGCTGCACAAATGGACAGTGCATACAGAAGGATCGTACAGCTGCATAACGATAAAGTTACGCAGAATAGATATGTCCTAAATATCGTAATAAACTGTATACGGTTTTGCGGCTCATTTGAGCTGGCTTTGAGAGGTCATGATGGATCTGATACATCACAAAACCCTGGTATTTTTCGAGGCCTAATAGATTTCAGCGCTGATCTCGATAGTGTTCTGAAGGGCCATATAGAAAAAGCAACTGTTTTTAAGGGCACTTCAAAAACTATAAAAAACGAAATTCTTCAGTGTATGTTAAAGGTATGCCAAGATGAAATAAAGAAGGAGATTAAGGATGCAGAATTATTTGCTGTCATAGGAGATGAAATCACTGATGTTTCTCCAGTGTATCAAATGGTAATTATCTACAGATATCTCGTGAATGACAAACACGTAGAACGATTCTGGAGTTTTGTTCGACCTGCTGGTCATGATGCAGACTGTCTTGCCACAGGCATTAAATCTGAACTTGATCTGTAACTCTCAGGGTGCCCGAATAAACTTATAGCACAGACCTATGATGATGGTGCATCCGTCATGGGAGGTAGGAAACACGGTGTTCAGGCAATTGTGAAACAGAAGTATCCTTGTGCCTCTTGTATACACTGCCATGCACATCAACTTAATTTAATAATGCTGAATGTAGCCGCAATAAGCACCAGTGTGAGGATATTTTTTGCCAATTTACAAGGAATATGTACATTTTTCAAATTCTCCTCAAAGAACAGCTGTGTTTGATGAAGTTGTGCAGAAACGATTGCCACGTTCTGTTCCGACAAGCTGAAATTTTCATTCACGGACCGTCAATACCATTTTCGAACACAGGGAGAATTTAATTAAATGCATGGAATTCATTCAGAAGAGAGCTCTGTTAAACAACAACGCCACACTTGTTCAGGCTTCTGGGTTTATGGCCACTTTGAAAGATGATAATTTTGTATTTTGGCTATCTTTCTTCCACAAGATCATGCCCCATGTGGACATTCTGTACAATCAGCTGCAGAAACGAGACTGCAGTGCAAAATTTGCCCTCGCCCAGCTAAACACATTTGAAAGGGAAGTGCAAAAAGTAAGAAATAGCGTGGATATTGTGAAACACGAAGAAACTGCAATTAAGAGGAGAAGAATAGAAAATCATGATGTGAAAAGAAGAAAAGCTCTTGAAGTCTGTGACATTACTCTTACAGAAGCAAAGGACAGATTTAACTTCACTGGGCATCTGGTGGCCTCGACTTTATTTCATCAAGAAAATTTCTCCAACTAAGATAAGACACTTCCTGTAGCAATTGCAGTCCTCCAGAAATTTCAGTTCTGAGTAACTAAAAGTATATGTACATACGCATCAACCACTTTGAACTCTCTAGAGTAAATAGAGATTACGAACCTTTCATAAACAAAGATATAATGTGACCACACACGTTCTGCCAGGGCAGACAGAAATTTGCTTCCTCTCCCTCGAATTAGATTATTCAAAGCAATTCCTTTATCACTTCATGTCAAACATTTACGTTTCCCTTCTGAGTAATTACAAATATACGTACACGCATACATGCCAATCAATAATGATATTGTCACCCAATTATCGGACGGTACCACCAACCGGAGCTGGGTAGGGGACAGGAGGCATTCAGTCCAGGCCCACCCATTTATCTTGTAGCGCTAACTGAAAGGATCGCAGGCCACTGTGCCGTCTCTTTCCCATCCTCCTGAGTTCGGGAACATCCAGGATATTTCATCTAACCCGGAAGCTTCTAGATTGCCCAGTTGGTTCTATATAAGCGACGTGTAATTGTGTGCGCTAAGGAATTCTATGTAATCGGCAAGTGCACCAACTGTAATTCTGTGGAAATAAAGAACATTTAGAGTTTGTGCAATTGGACTTTTAATTCTACGAACCCACAAAGTCACAATATTCATACAATGCTTACGTCGCCATTTATTGTTATAATACAGGTAATAGTGGTTTATTTACTTGTGTTAGAAAAACTATTTGAGCTAAAATATGGTTATGTTAGATACATAACTCTCTACCTTCCACGTGGATCAGTTTCAGCAAAAACTGAATTTTTGTCTTAGCGCGAATAGTATTTCATACATATTGATTAGGTTAGTGCTCCTCACACACCACTTAGCGGGAATGCAATACAACAACACCGCAGAACTCCCATTGGTTGCCCGCCTAGTAGCGCTCAAGGACAAACACCTGCCCATTTGAAACACATATGAGTTCCTTCAATGGAGCATGTCGTCACTTCTTTCAGTTCGCGTTATTCATTTGTACTTTACGTTTTGCTCGTTGCGAATCTTCGCTAGTTTGCTTCATAAGCTCTCTTTTCCTCCCCATTTCACATTTTAATAGTCTTCGTCTTCCGCAGCTTCCTGCTTGTCTTCCATTCCCTTTCCCCTTCAGATTTCGGTATCGATCTTTAGGGTGGATTGCAATACCTTCGCTTTCTGCTATGTACGTGGTATAAAATACTAACATGATATCTGATATCCCAATCTCCTTAAAATTAATAGTTTTAAACGCAGTTGCACTAAACATGAAATTTTAACACAAGATCCATCTCCATTGCAATAAAATCATGTTTTACTCATGCATTATAAAGTTTGATTTGTCTTTAAGTTAAACAAAGTAAAATAAATAATAGTATCATTAGTAGTAGTAATAATAATAATAATAATAATAATAATAATAATAATAATAATAATAATAATAATAATAATAATAATAATAATAATAATAATAATAATAATAATAATAATAATAATAATAATAATAATAATAATAATAATAATAATAATAATAATAATAATAATAATAATAATAATAATAATAATAATAATAATAATAATAATAATAATAATAATAATAATAATAATAATAATAATAATAATAATAATAATAATAATAATAATAATAATAATAATAATAATAAATTTACATAAATATGTAACAAAATAAAAAAGTACCTGAACTAATATGTTACTGGTATCTAGTAAACAATATTAACAATATAAAAGCCATTTCGGCGGCCAAATATGTATTAGTAACCAGAAAAACCTCTATGTTTCTCCTATTTTAACTAATGCTTCAAAGTATTTTAGTTGTATATTAGCATTCTACCATCAAAATACCTCAAACATTAAGTAACACATTCTACATTTCAAATCAAAGTTTATATAATACATGCCATCCATACAACTCAAACATTTATTCTGAACAGATACAAAGCGTTAAAACCTCAGAGTTTTCAAATATCCGTGAGCCTCCGAGCTACATGTTAGTGGACTAGATTAGATTAGATTGATTTGCGTTCAGTAGGTTCACTTGTAGCCAGAAAAGGCTGTGAGCATTGAACATGTCGAGAGGTATAAAGTTTAGCATATTGTCGCTTACCCGATCGCGATAGCGCGGCTTTTGTACACAAGACAAGGAGTATGCCGGAAGAAATAATGATAGCGCGAGATAAAAGACCGATAGGGTTACGCTTTTGGAAGGTGATAGAACATGCGATTCCTGTTTGGTCCAGAAATATCTCGAATTTGCGATATAGCTATATAAGGAGGTGACGGCTCTCAAACAGTTAGTTGTGAAACAGTTGTGAAATGAGAGACAGCCAGCTGTGTTGTTGTAACAAGAGCTAAGGATGTAATCTGCTGTCACTGTTTGTTATTGTGATTGACCTTGGTAGACTGATGGTGTATGTAACGTAATGCTGCTGTAATCTATAAGAAAATTTCTACGAAAATAAAGGGGATTTTTAATTTCTGCAACTCGGCCTTTTAATTCTACGAACCCACAAAGTCATAATATATATGTACAAAAGTTAACGTAAGACACATATTATAGTATACAGGCAATATGAACAACATTATGGAAAACAAAGCAGGGATAATTACATGTTATACAAAATCAAACAGTTTTTAATTCGGCTTTCACTTGGCTTATGCCAGTACGTCTCAACGTTTTTGCAATGGATACCATTCTTGTTATTTCTTAAATACATATACATTAAAAATAAACTTTATAACGTGCATCAAAGATTTATTGGTAATGATTTGTCATTGGAATAGTTAGATACTACTTACAGAGCTACAGAAGCATTATCAGGATAATTTGTCATTCAGATAATCTTGTACAGAATAAAATGATTTTGAGCAAAGGCACTAACAGAATTTTTAAAAGCACCGAAATTATCAATTTTTTTCTTTAAGAACAATTAGGAAGTGCGCCAAATATTTTGATAGCTTCCTAATGCAAACCTTTCTGAAGCAAGAAATTTTGGCCCTGGGATAATGCATATTATACTTTTGTCTCGTGTTTATTCTGTGAATTACATAATGCACGATTCTATACAAAGAATTTTAGGATTGAGAATATATACATGCAAGGAAGCGTTACTATCTTCAACCTTCTAAAAAGATCTTTACAGCAGCATCTGTTGTGGGTGTTAGTAATGATTTCTTATAACCTTCTTTTGCTTTATATATATATATATATATATATATATATATATTTACTTTCTACTGACTTGCCCCAAAATAATATTCCGTATTCCATGATAGAGTTAAACTATGCATAATATACTAATTTAAGTGTGTCAATACAGCTGACATTAACCAGCTCTACTATAATACTCTTCGGGACCTCTTGAACGTGAGGCAGATATGCTACCGCCACGCTACCGAGGCCGGCGTTTTTTGTGGATGTATTTAGGATTGCCGATTAGACCATGGTCTAATAAGCTACAAAAATTACAATTGGTTACGGAGTAGAGGTCCAAGAACTGCAAGATGCTCCAGGTCTTCGTAACCATCAATATGAAATCGATACAGTAATATATGAGGCCACAGATTTTAAAGCAGCAGTAATGAATGTGTTTTTTTGATATTTTAGAAAATGATTAATTTTTGGCCTATCTGAGTTTAAAATGGGTTTGTAAATAAGAAATAAAGTTAAAAGAGTATAAAATTATTCATATTTTGCATCCATGCCTTATTTCTGCTGGTTTTTGTTAAACAACATAACTAAAAACCTGTACTGCCATCTGTTGGGCATATACGTAGGTACTAGTGCAGAGATCTGCACCAGATAGCAGACTACATACGCTTACAGAAGCCATCGTTGCACGTGCACTGTAGCGTTTGAAGAGAGCTCTACACTAGTAACTGCATATGCAAAAAAAAAAAAAAAAAAAAAAAAAAAAAAAAAAAGAATAATAAAACACCAGGGTGTAAACAAAAAAGCGGTTTGGCATCCTGTACAAAATTAAAGAGGAGCAAAAAGCTACCTCAACAAAATTTTCTTCAACAAAAAATATCACATCATCCTACAATTATCACAATTAACAACCTGCGGTCAGACCCAAAACCTGGGTGGGTACGCAGCAAAAACCTTCTGGCTGTTAACAGCCTGTCAGTACACGACTTGGACTTGGACTTGGACTACAAAAAAAATTACCAAACTATACAAAACTCTGATAAGACCAATCCTGACCTACGGAACAATAGCCCCCATGCCACTAGCCACGAAAGACACCATACACAGATTAAACGCATTCGAATGAATGTGCCTAAGAATAGCCCATAAACTCAAATACACATACCCGAATGCAGACATCTACAAAACAACAAAAACAGAACCACTACAACAGCATATCCAAAAAGCAATGATCCGCTACATTGACGGAGCACACCAAAGCAGCTACTGTAGAACCCTAATAAGGACTGCACAGAAGATGACCAAGGTACAGGAAACATCAACCACAAAAAAACCCTCCATTATTGACACTAATAAAGCTATACGACGACAAACAAGAGCAAGACCAGAAAGCAATACAAGATCACCTCAACACATTGATAAGCTAAGAAAAATCCTTAAAAAAATAAAAGAATAAACAAACAAACAAATTATTAAACCTATCACAAAATACTAACAAAAGGAAAAAATAAGAATGACCGATATATGCAAAATGACAAACAAAACATAACAATCTTTTTGGGCAGGAGATATGTTGGGACGAGACCGGGATTTATAAGCTCACACACAAACCAAACTTAATACATGTACCCTGAAAAAGAGCTCAAACCCATTAAACTAGGCTGAAGAGGGAATATCACTATAACAGCCCTGTCACGAAAGTGCTAAAGTGCTCTAATTATTATTATTATTATTATTATTATTATTATTATTATTATTATTATTATTATTATTATTATTATTATTATTATTATTATTATTATTATTATTATTATTATTATTATTATTATTATTATTATTATTATTATTATTATTATTATTATTATTATTATTATTATTATTATTATTATTATTATTATTATTATTATTATTATTATTATTATTATTATTATTATTGTTATTATTATTATTGTTATTATTATTATTGTTATTATTATTATTATTATTATTATTATTATTATTATTATTATTATTATTATTATTATTATTATTATTATTATTATTATTATTATTATTATTATTATTATTATTATTATTATTATTATTATTATTATTATTATTATTATTATTATTATTATTATTATTATTATTATTATTATTATTATTATTATTATTATTATTATTATTATTATTATTATTATTATTATTATTATTATTATTATTATTATTATTATTATTATTATTATTATTATTATTATTATTATTATTATTATTATTATTATTATTATTATTATTATTATTATTATTATTATTATTATTATTATTATTATTATTATTATTATTATTATTATTATTATTATTATTATTATTATTATTATTATTATTATTATTATTATTATTATTATTATTATTATTATTATTATTATTATTATTATTATTATTATTATTATTATTATTATTATTATTATTATTATTATTATTATTATTATTATTATTATTATTATTATTATTATTATTATTATTATTATTATTATTATTATTATTATTATTATTATTATTATTATTATTATTATTATTATTATTATTATTATTATTATTATTATTATTATTATTATTATTATTATTATTATTATTATTATTATTATTATTATTATTATTATTATTATTATTATTATTATTATTATTATTATTATTATTATTATTATTATTATTATTATTATTATTATTATTATTATTATTATTATTATTATTATTATTATTATTATTATTATTATTATTATTATTATTATTATTATTATTATTATTATTATTATTATTATTATTATTATTATTATTATTATTATTATTATTATTATTATTATTATTATTATTATTATTATTATTATTATTGAGTATATTAAGAGTGAGATTCAACATTTTCTAAAGTCTGTCTAGTCAACGCGTTTGCAGTTTGCACCCCAAAGGGAACTCACCCTCCCGCCCACTAATTACCGTCATAAATCTATCTCCACACTTTTAAATGGAACACTGTCGTTCAAGACCAATAGCAACCCTATTTTCTCGAAGTGACAGTCGCGTTTTTAATCCCCGTGGAGTCTCAGTTGCCAAAGTTACAACTTACAGTTGATATGTTTCATTCCGTGCAGAAATTCATTGTGTGTCATGATGTGGAGACCGTGTGAGAGAAATGCAGTGGTAAATGCAAATAAAGTAGTAGATCACTTTCAGTCAAGTGAAAATAATCAAAGTAATGACAATAGTGTGAATAAACTGGAACGTATTGCTGGGCCGAGTTATGTTACTGGAAAAGCTTAAAAAAAAAAACAGAGTTTTAACGGGAACTGTTTCTAAGCAAATTCAAGCGCTTGTTTTGAACACCTATAAATATTTGCTGACAAATAATCTTGGTAAGGGATCTTGCAACGAACCTGATGATAATTTCTGTGTATTCACAGAAATACAGTAAGAAATATTGTGACGAAAGGAATACCAAATACGCCGATCAAGTGTGAAAGTTAATCTCTAAGGTAGATAATTTCATACGCGATTTAATTCGCCGAGAAATTTATAGATTCTATGCAAATGGGAGAGCGCCCACCTTACACGAATTGGTTGCACATTTGCAAGAAATTTGTGATTTTCCCTATGGGACTGCACTTTGCGCGGTTTACGAATACGGATAAGGATTATTATGGAATACAGTAGAATTGTATATACATGTCAAGACTAAGGAAGTTTTGCAGTAATGGACATAAGGTTATTTATTTAGAAGAAACCTCGTACGATACCCATGACGTATCGAGAAAAATGGCATCCTTGCAGGACGGACTGGGAGGAGGAAGGCCGGGATTGTAAAACGGTTATAAGGGTTCGTCAAAGGAAGCGGCCGACGTGCACGTGAGTTAACTAAACAGACTCTACAAGAGATGCGGTTGGCAAAGTGCGGAAACCTTTAGCCAAACAAACAGGGAAGAGTAAGATTCAACATTTCCTAGGTACCTGTACGGACGTTTGCTACCTGATAATGGAACCTTCAGGAAACAAGTGGGCAGTGCTGTCGGTGACTTTTGTACAAACATAATGTTGGTTTAATTTATTTCTAATCGGCTCTTGACTATACTATAATAATCCCCAAAATATAACTTTATCATTTAAATAAGGATAAATATCACCAAAGATCTGAAAAAAAGTGACATTTGACTTCAAGACCCAATACATTTTTTATTTATTTATTTAGCATTTAATTTCTGTACAGAAATATTTGCTTTTTCAAGATACAGTGCAAACAATACAAACTAGAAATTCAGAAAATACAGAATTAATTCTGCATGCAATAATCAGATTAAATTGTATCAATGTCAACAAATACAGAAAACTTACATGAATTGTCAACCATTAGTATAATAAAATTATTCTCATGTAATCGTTTACTCTACTTAATCTGGTGTCTAAAATATTCAAAGAACTCTTGAGTACTATAGATGCACTGATTTATTAAAAATGATTTCACATCCCTTCTGAATCTTTTCTTGTCATTGTTTTTGATTTTCTTTAAGATTAAGTTGTACATGTGAACCCCTTTATGAAGTACTGACTTAAGTTTTTTATTTGATCTTGATCCCAGTATATGTAATTTAGTATTATTCCTAGTATAATGTTCATGAATAGGTTATTTGTTTGAAAATATTGTATGTTGTTGTTTATAAAGCATACGGTTTCTAAGATATACAGACATGGCAGAGTTAGTATTTTCCTTAAAATATTTCATACAATGAGTCCCTTTACTTAGATTAAACATTCTTATTATTATTTTCTTTTGTGTTACAAATGAATCTTTTATTTCGGTAGCTGATCCCCAGATAAAGATACCATATGCAAGATAAGACTGCACATATGAATAGTAAATCAGCTTTAATGTCTGTGTATTACAAATTTTCTTTAGCACTGATATTATGTAGTGGGCTTTATTAATTTTTGCAGTAATATACTGAATATGCGGCTTCCAGCTTAAAAATTTGTCAATAATTACCCCCAAAAATTTTGTTTCATTGGCATATTGTATTACCTCATTGCCAAAAGCGATTACCGGAGCTATATTAGCTTCATTTCTATTTGATAGTGAAATATGCATAACTTGTGTCTTTTTAATATTAAGTAGTAATTTATTATTAGTTAGCCAATGCATTATATTTGTCATCACAGTATTAGCATAATGTTGCAATTCAGAATTATTGCAGCCTCTGATTATTATATTAGTGTCGTCAGCATATAGAATAGTTTCTGCATGGGGAATATTAAGTGGAAGGTCATTAATATGTACTAGAAAAAGCAGTGGTCCCAGGATAGAACCCTGTGGAACCCCACATCTCACAATTTCAATATTGGAATTAATATTATGACCATTTAGTTCATTATTAACTACAGTATTCTGTCTTCTACCCGCAAGGTAGAATTCAAACCAATTATGAGATACCCCTCTTATACCATAGGCTTCAAATTTGGATAATAGAATATTATGATCAACCAAATCAAATGCCTTAGACAAATCCATAAAAATCCCAATAGTATAATTATTTGCCTCAAACCCTTCTAATGTTTGTTTCATTAAGGGGTATAGTGCATTAGAAATTGATTTATTTTTCCTAAATCCATTTTGTTTATCACTGAATACATATTTTTCAAGAAAAGGAGATATCCTGTTGAACATAACAGTTTCCAAGATTTTTGAAAACCCCGATTGAACTGAAATAGGTCTATAATTATCAACATTTTTTGTATCTCCCTTCTTAAATACTGGTACAACTTTTATTAATTTTAAGACATTAGGAAATTTGCCTGTTGATATAGAACAATTACATATATCCATTAATGGTGCTACTATATATTCTTTGCAAGATTTGATTATACACTCTGGTACGTCATCAAATCCAGCACAGAATGTGTTCTTTTTTTAATGTATTATTTTAAGAATCTCCTCACAAGTTACTGGTTTGAGAAGTACACTTTTATCGTTTCTGATTAATTTGATAGGAGTATTTGTTATATTGGGATGAGTCAAAGGTACTTTATCAGCAACACTATTAAAGTGACATGACATATAGGAATCCGCACCTTATTAATCAAAATTTACAGAGCTATTTAAAAAAATTCTTTAAAACATTTGGTTAAAAGAGTAGTTTGGGGAAAGAACTTTCTTGAAAATCTTTGTGCCTCAACGTTAAAAGATGACCAACTTGATAGTACTGAACCGATAATTTGATTTTTAGTTATGCTGTTCACACACAAACACACAGGACATTTCTCCAAAATGCTTTTTCGGATACTGGGAAAATCAAAACGTGTATTTCCACTAAAATCTAGAATTCTAATTTTTGGGTGGAAAGCAATACCGACTATAAACCTGGTAAAGGTAATAGGATATGTGATATGTGGCATTTATATGACTTTCTCTATTCTTACAAGGGGAATATGGGAATACATTAATCTTTAAGGAATACTTCAATCTTTAAAGAGGTAGTCGCTATGTGATGGCTTAGAAATCCCTTTCTCTTTGCATGGCCAAGACATAGAGGCAGGGGCGGCCTGTGAGGCATTGTATTGATGGTGCCATAAACAAATAAATTAATTAATTAAGTAAACAAATAATAAATGAATAAATAAGGAGTGTTAAATATATATATGTGTGTGTACCAATTTCGAACGATTTAGGTAATCTTATCAATAATCCATCCTATTTTATAAAATACTGAACCAAATAGAACGTACAGGGAAACGGAAATAGATATTTATTACATCCGTACCCTTGTTACACACAGGTGTAACGAGTACAGTAAAAGTTTGATAATACAATTCATGGAGAATGTGATAAGAAGCGTTCGTGTACGATTTCGCGACAGAGAGCCAGGTATCCCGTGCTTTACTGCACTCTAGCAAATAAAGCGTAAGTTATGCGCCAGAGAAATCTCGGCACCACCTTCTTCCATAAGAAGCCGTGTATAAGCAGACATCCTAACCCTTAACACAGGCGCTTATGAGCGTAAACGGTGCCGTTCTGGAATCGATACCAAGCCACGGAAAACAATCGGAGCAGACCGCCTGCGTTTTGCGCGCCTATTTACACGAGGAAGCACACACTCAGAAACAATCTTTTGCGCAATTCCTTTACACTTCTCTTTCTTTCACTTTCATACAGATGGTGCCATGGCACAGCGGCACTACCTCAGAAGCCGCCCCTGGATAGAAGTATAATCTGTAGCAATCCATTGCTTTCTCGCGGATTCCTATATTTATGCCACGTTAATCTAGATAAACATTTGTAGAAAAACCTTGTTGCTCATTTACTTGTAGCTACAAGAGAATATCTGAAGGCAGCAGGCTTTAAACGATAGCCATATCAGCGTTCTCTTTTCTTGACAAAAAGAACAGACAGAATGACTTCGTGATTGAAAAAGATTGGAAAATTGAAAATAATAATAAACAACTTCTCTGAAGTTATTTGCTCGACAGAATAATGTACCTGGCAAATATTGGCTACTTTAATGAGCACTACATTTTCTGTGAACAAAAATTTTATACTAGAACTTGCTCTCTAACGCTCATGCAAAGGTCATCCAGAATGAATACTTCTTTTAAGGATTTTCCCAGAAATTTCAAAAAGTTCATTTTTCAAAAGAATATCTAAACCATGTGATGTTTTAGTCAAATTCGTTAAAAGCGTTTCTAGAAAATAACAGGCTTTCAGAAATTGTTTCATATAAACACTAGTCTAAGTTGAGTGGATTTTCTTGAAAATCTCATTAATAAAAGATATAATCATGGCCTTCCCTGCAAGCCATGGCTCTTGTTGCAAATAATATGTTGTGTTATATTCCTATGACACACAACTATACAAACTATTCTCACAAAACGTCATTCTTATGTTAGCTTTTGTTTTACAATCCACATAAACGTCTGCATAACTACTTTGAGTATCCATTTTGTTGTAGGTACAAGAGGAATAAATCCAAAATTCTGGCTGGGGGATGCCGAGAAGCTAACCCCCCCGTATCGCCAACCTCTGCCTTGCGTAAGTGGGCGTGAGGCCGGCAGTCGGGTTGGTAGGCCTTGGCCCTCATAGGGCTGTCGAGCCAGGGTTTATTTATTTTATTTACTTACAAGAGATATGCTGAAAGGATAGTGAAATGTTGATGGCTTTGAAATGCAGTATCCAGTGCGAAGACAAATACTTAATACAGTAGAGTCTCGCTTATCCGATCTTCAGTAACCCAACATTCCGTATTATCCGATTCTCAACAGTGCTTGGTCAGCAGGATGTGAATCCTCGAACCTTCACTGAGTGTGCAGGTAGAAGTGGGGTGCGGACGATATTGTTTTCATTTCCTGTGAGGACAATTTGACAAGGAAAAGAAGAAAGTGGTTGTTTCCATGGAAGACAAGTTGATGGCATTAAAGAAACTGGACAAGGGGGAAACTCTTCGAAAAGTGGCTTCACATTATGGCGTTGGGCGTGTTACAGTGGGGGACTGGAAAGTGTAATCGCAGTTTCAGGCAGCGATTAGGAGGCGGCGAATTAATCGAAATCAGATAATTAAAAAAGAAGATAAATTAATAAAAATGCTTTGCTAAACTAATATAGAAATCTTTTTATAATAATATGAAATTAGAATGGATAGAGTAATGATTAAAATAGCGGTTGACTTAAAGAATAAGAGGGGAAAAATATAATTTAATATAACATATATACGAGCATACAGGCAAGAAAGAGAAAATATTCTTGTAAACATCTGTACATTTCGGAGAGACGGGAAGGAAGGGCCGTTACCTTCTTTGTACTCGGAAAAGTTCCATGTCTGAGAACTATAGTATACTTCCAGCCAGGAATGTATTGGGACAAAGCACTTTCAAAATGCAGTTGAGCATGAACGCTAAAGGGATTTACTTCGCTGATTTGATAACGATATATACCGCTACAAACAACTCAGAGTAGGCGTTCCACAACTCAGGGTGGGCTGAACGTCAATGAGTTAGATGAGGTTTGCAAACCAATGCGAAAATTCGAAATAAATGAGAAACCAATAATAATGTAACATTTGAGAAGGGTGAGATAGTTTGGTCATGTGATAAAGTTAGAGAGGGGGTCATAATAAGGTTCGAACTGAATCGTGAAGTAAGAAAAACTTACTTAAAAGGTGATACTACGACAGGAAGAACATGTTCATGCGCGTTAAGAAGAGAAGCGAAGATTTATAAGTCTGAAATGTAGGGAAGTTAGGAATAGCGCGACCAGCGTAAGTGGAAGCAACATTAGTTAATTAGAACAAAGTAATCGCCGTATAAAGAAGAAATAGAAACCGCGCGGAAGTAAATTTAAACAAGTAATCCAGGGTTTCAAGTAAAATTAAATTTATGTTAGGAATTTTACTAACAGGTGGTCACCGATCCAAGTAGATAAGCAAACTTAGTATTAATTAAACCAAATAATTCTGCAACAAACAAAGCGTTATTGATACGACTGAGTAGCCAACAACCACCAAAATCCATTTCCTACAACCATTCACCAGAGGATAAGAGAACTCATAGCTCCAATTAGAACCCAATCAATTTAACACTGGTATGCGGGTTTGTCGCAAAAGAAAGAGAAAAAATTGAAAAGTGGTGTACTACCAGAGCAACAAGTGATGCACTAAAACACAGGAAAACAACGAAACAACGTTAATATGAAAAAGTTAGCGAAGCACTGTTTCGTCGATAGCGAAATCTCGCAGCAAGGAAACGTCATTCAGCAGGCAAGCAGATCTCATTGAAAATCTTTTCTTAAGACATTTAGAGCGTCCTTTTGTTCAATATTGCATGTACAATTTCTTTGCTTATTCAGTAAATACCGCAATACCAATGTTCTAATACATTATACAACGTTTTACTCCATTTTCCAACTTGTATTATCCGACATTTTCGGATATCCAACCTTGTCCAGGGTCAGTTTAGATCTGATAATCGGGAATCTACTGTATAGGTAAAAGACAAGTGGTTTCTTTTTCTAACTACACGTGAAGTTTATTTTCTTTGTAGGTGTACAATATGGTAGGCATTTGGGGAGAAGATGTTCTGGATGAATGTTAAACTCTAAAACCGTAATCTATTTTGCTTTAATAAATGCTTTGTGGGTGTTTAACAGCATATGGTAATCTGCTGTCGAGGCTTTGGTCGCCAGCATTTTCAAGAACGCTTACGACAGTCATCTTTAAGACCTTTAAGATGAAATATCCAGCTTAAATTATCAAATGTTATCTCCAATTATCTTGATCTGTCAGAACAGCTCAAATTTATGGTTATCAAAGTACAATTTGAGTTCTGTCTAATTGCAGGTGCTTTTAAAGAACCTATTTTAAAGCTATTTTAATTTAGTTTTTGAAGGCTTAAAATCTCCATCTTCTACCCACATTTGAATATATATATACTCTCTCTCTCTTGAGAAGCTGAGAAGTTTTGGAAATAATTTTCCTGCCGAAGATAAAATAATATCAGAAAGCAGCAAATTCCTCCATAAAATTATGGCAGACGTTGCAAATTATTAGACTCAATGGTGCAATTTTTAACATATACCGTCTATTTTCTATTTATTTAACAGAAATAATATTAAAACATATTTCTTCAACTCTTAATATTTTTTGTGCATTCCTTTAGCCTTTATTACCATTTTGATACGTTTAGGCATACTTTCTACAAGGGTGGAGCACTTTTCCTTTATTTCTTCATCTCTGTGCCCAAATGCTTATCAGGCCCTCAATAAGCTGAACTTTTGTTGCTATTTTCAATTTTTTCGGAGAGACAAATTCGCTTATCGCTGGCAGAAGCGTGCTGCTCTGCTGCTACATGGCGGCACTCACATGCACCTACGTTGATTTTAGAAGGCTTTTCTGTTGCCAACATTCGCGAAATGAAACAAGGAAAAGTGCCATTTTCCAAAGATTACATAAACTTTACGAGAATAGTTAAGTCATTATATATAATTCAGTAATTCGTAGTAGACAAAAAAAGCGGAAAATTGCGTAATCCGATTAAATAATAAACGTAGAAACAAAATTTGGGAGAAAAAACAGAGGATTGTGGGGAAAACGGAGCATCTAGCAAGCCTATCTGTAGTGCTCTGAGACTCCGTTTCGTGACACTCACTTCGGAGTGTCAGTCTTTTGTAAAAGGACGGAGGAAGGAAATCGCGATTTCCTTCCTGCGACATACAGTTCAGAGATGGCGCTGAAGGCGTTTGCAACCACTGTAACGTTAAATTTCTTCCTAATTATCATGTAATACATACAATATATATAACCAGAGGCTAAATTGGTCCAAACTTATTTCTGTTTTCTAAATTGAGTTACATCTGGACATAGATCAGTATATACTAAAATTCCGATCGATGCAATATTTTGTTTCTAGGAACGGCAGACCATAAAATGTGAATTATATATCATGAAATACCGGAAAATATTATTAAAAATATAAAATCTGAGCAGACTGGAAAGAATAGTGACTGATATGGTTATGTTCATGATAAACCGTTACATGCATTACAATTAAAATAATCGTAATCGTCAGAACAGCAAATAAAGCTGCATTACACAAGAATATGAAGGCATGCAAAAATAAAAAACTTTATAATGAAACTAAATAAGGTGAAACTGAATGAATGAGCCATGAAACTGAAACAACTTTATAATGAAATGCCTTCGGCCTTTTCCACTGGGATGTTTTAAAACCAGGACACATGCCTTGCAAAAATGCTTGTCTTTCAGTCTTAAAAGTCATGTCACGCCATAATTTACTTTTCGTGTATTCTTCATTCACCCAATTCTCATCAAGGTAGCACATTTTGCGACTTGTAATCCGGTACAGTCTGATTGTGCTTAAATAACGTCTTCGCGACACATCAATATCGCCCCTGGAGTGGTAAGTTTTCCTGTTGTCTCAATTTCATGTCGCGATGTTCCTACGCATCCAACACACCTGTAAGTTCAGAGCAGAGCTGTTCGACTTCTCTCACTGACAAAGGCGGTTTCTTCTCTGTGAGTGCATTAAACACATGCACCACAATTATTTTTCACCTCTTTGTAAAGGTTTTCCCTTGCGATGTTTCAGCGAAAAACTGGCGGTAGACTCTGCCATTATACATATAATAAATACACGCGCAATAAACGATCAATAAAATAATTTAGCTCTCGTACTCGGCACAACACACCGTCGAATGGTGATATATGACTAATCCAGTTCAAAACAATGTCAGTGATAAAAGTCATATAAACAAGTACGTCACCACTACCGCTAAATCACATGCCATCGTTACATGTGAAAGACGGGTTTTAGAGCGAAGGAACCTCCTCTTTACTTCGTTTAAGAGTTAACATGCATATCAGATAAATTAGCTCTGTTGCGTAATATATTTAAGTCAAACATTTACGAAAATATAAATTTAACAATTCTCTTGCAACATATAAAGACATATTCGTCTATGGGTGATTATGGCGTGGTCATTCCGTGTTTTTGAATTAGTTAATACGTTATATAAGAAGGATAATTACTGTTTGTGTTGAGGAACGTAGGTTATTGTTCGTGTATGGTCCAACCTTGGTTTCAACGCTCACCTTGCGTCTGCAGGCGGAACCCAAATTAGCAGTTTTAAGGAAACGACTATTAGTAAATCAACGGTTCAGAGGTATGCGAGTAACTGTTTTTTATTGGCTTCCTGTTATGATCGCTTTCTCTCATATTTTTTCGTGTATCAACCTGGACAAGCACTTGCAAATTCAGGGGCTTTGTCTAAGTAATCTTAAGCAGAATTCCTTTTTATGATGTCCAACATCTGGAACAGTTTCCTATTCTTTATTACAAAATGTGCAAAGTTATTTGTTTCTCTATAAAGTCCAATGTGTAGAACGCAAGGGTTTCTTGAGATTAAGAAAGTATCTCCTCTGGTTGTTACTCCAATCTCAGATCAGCTGACAATGAAGTTCTTTTCATTCTGTGTTCAATTTACACATTTTCTTCTGATATAAATAGTTCTGTTTTGAAACTCTTGTATATCTTCACACGACTTAAAGAAATTCCAAACAAATGGTCTAAACCTAACGGGATGCAGCATCGAAAACCCCAAATCCAGCAATTTTCAACCAATCTTGCTGAATTTTTTACCACTTAGTTCTGATGCATAATTCAAAATTTGGTTTTTATAACTTCAATAGTTTTGAGTAATTAATTTGTAAAGTTCAAATTTGGGCAAAATTCAAACAGCTCCACGTGATGAAAATTTTCAAAATTTTAGTTTTTGTATTTCTAAAAATATTCAGATTTATGAAGAAAAGATCTATCATATGAATTTCTTATACTGCCTTTAGGTACAGAGGGGAAAAATTAGGTATGGAGCAAATAAACAAAGCCAAAAAATGATTAAACCTTTGACTTTTTATATGAATAACTTTAAAAATATAATAAATATTAAAAATTCATATGATAGAAACCTTTGTTTGCTTTCTAAGAACATGTGTTGAAAATTTTAGAGGGACTAAATCAAAATTGCATCTTGTGGAACATTTTGAATGACAAAAAATGTTGAAAAACTATAACTGAGTAAATCCAATTTTAAAATCCAAAACATTTTCCTTCTTAGCTACATGCCTTGAAGTAGACTAAAGCCCTCTTGATAGATAAGTTGGACCCTCTTGCCTCTTCCTTCTCCCTTCTGCAGCTGTTTTCTTCAATTTCAGTGTCCTTCTGGATGTTTTAGAAGAACTACCCCATGTTCGTTCTGAACAGACTATACTTACACTGTCTCACTGTGTATGTTCGACAGGCTTGCATAAACATCTGTGTTGGTTGCATTCCTTCCGACACGTCTCCAGCTTTACCATTAACTAGTAACGTCGATACTGTCTGATGCTCAACGTACATGTGTGTACAGAACGGTACAATAATACGAACCCTCGTACTATTCGGCAGAAAAAAAAATAGATCACAATACATGCAGCTAATACTTTATCGTACATTGAAAGTGTGTACAATGCTCATTAGTTGAAACACTATGTATACATTGTCGGTGAGTTATATTTCATTTTGACTGGTGTTTCATGAGATTTCATAGAAGTCCATGCCGCACTCCGGGTGTTGAACTATACATTGCAACCTTTAATTTTTCTATACCCTAATTTTTTTAGTTTAATACCGCCTCTCTATTCTGCAATTGCGTTTACTTTTATCTGTGGCCTGCTAGCTGGTACAAACAAGGCTCATACTGTTGGCCAAAACTGTTTCTTGTTTCCTGGTGTTATGTCTGTCATTCCTCCTTGCACAGCCAGCTTCTTTTCAGTGATAAGCACTATACCGGAGCCGTCCTTAGTTTACATGATGATGTAAACAAAGCCGTAAAATGTATTACTCCGCAAGCGACTGTGACTGGAGAGAATAGTTGGGTTACTTATCAACCACGTGTCGAGCATATGCGCCGTCAACGAACTTGAAAAGTTTTGCTTTGTCGTTTTCGATGTTTGAGTAGCTGATGTACTTGTAGTGATAGTACTTTTAAGTTAAGTTTAAATGCAAAAGTGTGTCTGTGTAATATATTGTTCCTTTTGTACTCTAAAAAGTGAATGAATACTTTAAACAGTTACTCACATATTTGATTGCATCACATAGCCTCACCTTATTTATAAATTAAAAATTAAGGCACGGTCTTTCTGCGAAATAACAGTACTAAACAACTGCGCGTAGCCACTTTGGCAATGACTTGAAAGTTCAACTGGCATGCAACTGAAAAAAGGTAGGTACCTAATTGGAATCCGAAAACAGACAAATTCCTTAACCCATTTCCTCTTCCAAACTTTTCTTTGATAATTCCTTCACCACAACCATATATCTTCATGCTCAACAATTATATTTTTTCTGTTTCTGTTCACAGATTCAAAACCTGTTTTGGGAAGAATAGTGCAGAAGCTCGATTTTCAAAGCTCGGCTAAATGGAATCATTGTTTACTGCTTGAAGCACTCTTGTAATTGCGGCAGCTCGTTTTTTTTTTCAAAGAAGATATGAACCTCACGACGAATAACACTATTAACAAATTCATCACATACTCTTTACACAGATGGCTTCATTGTCTTTCGATGTTTTCCTGGAGTAAAAAGCCGGCCCGTTTTCACAACCTCACTTCGAACGGCAATGATACTTGGCACTGAAGCACCGGTTAATTCTGTTGACAAATAAACAATTCCCTTAATTGCTAAGGTTGGGTATTTTTCAGACAACTTGCAAAACACGTTCAATATAATTAGCTTTTTGCCACTTCTTAAAGGTTTCCCTTTGTGATGTTTTACATATTGCACGAAAGCCTCCATATTTAAATTGTCTTACCACTTCTTTTTAAGCTGCGCAAGCGCAGCGTGCACTATAATATATACAAACCACACTTACATTTTCCAAATAAAATACTAATTAATTACTGTTTGTTGTATTTGTAATAATGCGATGTAGTTTATATGTTTCCCATTAGATGTAAAGACCTTAAAATTGATATGCGAAATATATTTTTCATCTGCAGGGAGCTACAAAGCTAAATAGCCATTCATGTCGTGCTAGTATTTACATTGCCATGCCTATAAGCTTAGGACGGCTTCGGTATTCCTATAAAGCAATCCATTGCATAACCTCCAGCTCGTGGACCTATTAGGAATATCTTTCGGTCCTTCAGTAAACAATTCTATCCATACCGCGTTTTGTGGCACTTAACTCATGACGGTCCCCCATTCCTGAATCAAAAATGTACACAGCACTCACAAGCCTACATAATACCAATGGGCGCTAAAGTTACTGTGCTGTACCTACATGCGACCATCTTTGAGTGTATGATAATTCTAGTGCCTTGCTTCTCCACTATTCCACATTTCTCCGTGTCACGAACCTTCCACAAATTCTAGTGGCAACTTTAGAGACCGTAACCTCGCCATACTAAACTGAAGTCTCCAAATCCCCCCCCCCAAAATAGAGCTTTATGAATTATATTTAGCTTAAGATGCATTCATTCCAAACAAATGATATGATCAGCCCTTCAAACTGAACTCATTTTACCTGAAGGAGGAAGAGGAAAATGAATCGGTGCTCTCATTGTCAGGGAAAATGACAATACCGTCGATGAAGCTTTCCGTTTCACCATCCTGGTTTCGGTAATGTTTTTTTTTTTTTTCCTCCTTGTCAAAACTTTGCTAGTGTGCGTCGGAAACAAACGATATACCATCAACTTCTACATGGCGATTGGTGGCATATTACCTTTTTTGCGTAACCACTGTTTCACTTTGGGCCAAGATTCAGATCACAGGTTTGTGGGGGAGGGGGTTGTAATATACGTCCTCCAACGTTAAGTCATATTGGACGATGGATGGAATTGATCAGATGACGCTCAAATGAGCCCAGGGTCCATAGAGTTACCCGACATTCGTATTTCAGAATAAGGGAAAACCCCAGAAAAACCTTATCCAGATAACTTATCCTAACCGAGATTCGAACTCGGCACCTCTTGAACGTGAGGCAGACACGCTACCATCTACCCTACCGAGGCGGATATGGGGGGGGGCAAGTGAAAGGTAATGTGGCCAAAAGAAAGCAAAAATGCGTTGCGTTTCTGAAACTTTGTTAGGTTTGTTTGTTTCAATTAGCTTGTACAGCTCTGATACATTTTACAATTACCACACTGAGCCTCTGCCCCCTCCCTACCTCCCTGCCCCTTCCTTTTTTTTTTTCTTTGCAATCGCAATCTCATAAAATATTCCTGGGACTTGTACAACAAAAATGGGACTTTGTTCTCTGTATGTGGTATGAAACATTATCTACAACAGAAGAAAAGACAAATTAGGCACCAATATTCTCGAATCCACATTTCAAAGTTTAAAACATTCTTGTTGATGGCATTTACTTTCAGCTGTTTTGGCATTGTCAACAAGAACAGAATTTTCCAGAATTCTATTTACACTACCCGATATAACGCTCTCTGCATTAAAAATTCCTTCTTACTTTGTCAGCTTGCTTGGATTCTTGCAATAACTACTGCTAAGAAGCAATTAGTAAAAATGGGAGACATGAGCTATGGCACTATCATTATGATTATTATTTAAAGAACGATGTTATGACCTCCTACACAGGAAAAGATTGATTCTGTGTTAAATATATGTTAGCAAAAGCACCCTACGGTCACATACCCAGATTGACCCCTTATGGTTTTTAAGCGTCTGACCTAGGCTATGGCCATGAACAATACGCCTGGTGACTACATAATTCTCTTCCCTAGGATGTGTGGAGATAGGACCTGGTGCGGCCAGTGTTTCCGCAGAAATTACAAGAAAATGTTGCTGCGGGAGTTTTGGTGCTGATGTGGGAGATGATGTTCTCGAAGTCTGCGGCGATGATGTGGAACGGGATTATTCCTGATGTCATCCCGCGTGATGATTACGGTTGTGGGTTGCCTGCTGCCTTCCTGGATGGTGACGATGCAGCCACGAGCTGCTACGTCTTGCCGATCTGAATCTCTAGTTCAGCTATGGCACTCAGATGTATCGATGTATGTAAAAAAAATCTCCGGATCTGCTTCAGTCTGAGCAATGAGAACTCTTAATTTTTAGAGTTGGTCGTTAATGAAAGGATACATTTTCTAAATGTTCTCCGAAACCAATAAATTATTTTAACTTTAAAAGAATCAAGATGTTCAATTTAATTTGTATTATTTATACAATTTTTCGTATAAAACTTGACAATAGTATTGTATACCTTGATTACAATTAATAGAAAACGGATAATAACTCGTTTACAATTCGTTTACTCTTTCGCGGAACGGAATTTACGTCAGTTCACCATAACGTTCTTCCATCAGAAGACGCTTTCTTTCCTAGCTGTTTTACCAAAATTATTGATTTTTCATTCCCTCGTTGCTGCCCGCCTCGGTAGCGTAGATGGTAGCATGTCTGCCTCACGTTTAAGAGGTCCCAAGTACGAATCTCGGTCAGGGTGAGTTACCTAGATAAGGTTTTACCGGGGTTTTCCCTTATCCTTCAACACGAATGTCAGGTAACTCTAAGCTCCATGGACCCTGGACTCATTTGAGCATCATTTCAACCAATTCATTCACCGTCCGATATAACTTAACGTTGGGGCGGACGTAAATTACAACAACAACAAAAATCCCTCGTTGCTATCACTACCAATCAAACTTAATTATTACTGGTCCACGTCATACATTAGCTAATCTAATTTTTAAAACTACCAGTCATAAAACATTCACATCATATCATTTATATGTTGCGCCATCTCATGACCCATTGAATTTTAATATTTCCATATCGATTTTTAAACCACACATTTAAACATTTTTCAACTCTCGGGGCCAAAACCAAAACAACCGTTACAAGGTGCAGTTGTGGAGATCTTATTTTGTTCCAGCTAAGTCTTGAAAATGTTGAAATGAGGAAAGATAATGCACTATTTACGAGAGGACTCTTAAAGGCTTCAGCGCCATATTGATATGGCATATTGTCAGCAATAGTTCAGCGTTCAAGGTCAGCAAACATTTGTTCTCGAAGAGGTTGGGAAAAACGTATTTATACGAATCCAGTAATTGCTTGGAATTAATTATGACCTAATGCTTGCTTTTATTCACACTAACTATTTGGTGCTTTAATTGCTATCTCAAAATACGAGGCATGTTGTTTTAAGTCAGTACCGTTTTGCGATTCCGCCGCCGCAGTGCTACGGTCGGCGTTCCGCGCATGCGCGCTGGTTACCTACATCTCTTGTCTACGCACTGACGCCATTACAGTCTGATTCTTCATTGTATACGTTGGTTACTGAGTGTTTAAGATGCCTCCGATAATCGTGAGTCCCGCCGATTGTGAAGTACGGGCTGTTATG
Source organism: Mantis religiosa (assembly GCA_030765055.1). Lineage (NCBI taxonomy): Eukaryota > Metazoa > Arthropoda > Insecta > Mantodea > Mantidae > Mantis > Mantis religiosa. Next base: position 1,190,825 of record JAUKNK010000021.1, on the reverse strand, counting down.
CGATTTCTTAGTGCTAAAGGCGCAAAACCAATCGATATTCATCGTGAGATCTGTGAAGTTTACGGACAAAACTTTATGAGTGATGGAATGGTAAGGAAATGGGCGAGAGCATTTAAAGATGGCCGCACAAATGTGCATGATGAAGAACGGAGTGCACGTCCTTCGGTCGTTACTGAAGTTTTGGTGCAGAAAATGGACGAAAAGGTGAGAGAAAACAGACGCTTTACAATTTCATCATTGTGCGACTATTTTCCTCAATGTTCTCGTAGTGTTTTGTATCGCATTGTGACCGAGAACTTGAAGTACCGGAAATTGTGTTCACGTTGGGTTCCGAAAATGTTGACGGATTTGCACAAAACTCAACGTTTAGGCAGTGCATTGACTTTCCTTGAGCGGTACCACAATGAAGGTGAAGATTTTTTAGACCAAATTGTTACTGGTGACGAAACATGGGTGGCCTAAGTCACGCCAGAATCGAAACAACAATCCATGGAATGGCGACATTCATCATCACCCACAAAAGTGAAGTTTAAGCAAACAATTGCTGCCCGGAAAATCATGTGCACAGTTCTTTTGGGACAGAACAGAAGTATTGCTAGTGGAGTTTCTGCCTCGTAATGAGACAATGCAGCGTCTTATTGTGAGACATTGAACAATCTGCGCCGTGCAATACAGAACAAAAGACGTGGCAAGTTGAGTAAGGGTATCGTTTTGCTGCATGACAATGCCCGTCCACATGTGGCTAATCGGACCAAAGGTCTCATCAAATCTTTTCAATGGGAAACTCTAGATCATCCTCCATACAGCTCTGATCTGACACCCAGCGACTACCATTTGTTCCTGCACTTGAAGGAACATCTGCGCGGTCAGCGTTTTCAAAACGATAACGAAGTCAAAACAGTTGTGATACAGTGGCTAACACGTCAGGCGGCAGAATTTTATGAGGAGGGTATTCAAAAACTGGTGCCCCGTTATGACAAGTGCCTCAGTATTCACGGAAATTATGTTATGTTAAGCGATATCTAAGCACGTCTTTTTTTAAATTCCAAAACGGTACTGACTTAAAAAGCATGCTTCGTAAGTCGCTATTTGATGCTTTGAAATTCCGTTCTCTTTGGATAATCGCGAGGAAAAGTAAAGAAAAAAATGGGGAGGGGGAGAGCGTTGACGTTCTCTACTCATTTTTCTACAAGCAGTGTTTACATGTTGTCCAACTAGTTCTTAACGCACATAAACGTTCAACTTACATTCAGATTTTGACATTTCTTTCTAGAAACTGCAGGTAAAGGTTAATCATAGTTTTAAAAGGCAGGACGGTTTAAATTTCATACTCTTTGTATTGTTACGGTATAACGACCTTCAATTTCAGAAAAGTATTTTGAACATTTAAAGCAATTACAAGGAAAATCTCGGCAATTTACTTCATACACACGTGCACGCACATAATGAACTGTTCGCTTTGAAACGTGATCTAGATTTTATATAGTAAAATTTTCTCTGCCTTCCACGATTTATCAGTTTTGCAAAAGTTATTCAGAATGAAGAGGACTGCAAAGTCTATTCCGAATATATTCAAGATTATACATTTTGTCATTTAAGTGTCCTAAACATACTGCATAGGAATATAAACAGTTGGAGCCATTTTGTAACCAAATAAGAAATTAAGAACCTTTTTCATACAAAGAGTTTTAAGCGGGAGGGGTTTCCTTGAAAGTTTTGTAGTATACAACATAAAAACAGTTTGGAGTTATGCTGTTAACACACACATACAAAATTTCATTCGAATACTGTTTTGGAGAGAGAATTCAGGGAGGTTCACATATTAATTTCGGATGTATCCTTTATATCGAATTTTTGGGTTGAATGCAGCATTTCTACTTAAGGTGTGTTAGTAAAAATAAAATTAAAAGAACAATTAAAATTTGACAGAAGACGCAGGGACTCAAATGTGAGCAAATACGTATAAATAATATATGTTTTTAAGAGCATGCACAAAATTTCCTTCCAGAAGCAAATGAGTCACTTAACGTTAGCCAGTGACAGTGTAGCTACTAATTTCTAGATCGTTCTTTAAAGCTTTAAGATATATCAAAATGAGCTTCTTTCTCTGACTTTTGCCATTGACACTTGTCTGTCCATATGTTGCATTTTTGACAAGACTTCACTCCGAAAAACACTTCTGAAATATCAGGTTTTTGTCCATCAATCGCCTAGCCTACTAATATTTAACGGTTCTCTTAATTTTCTTCAGTACATATTTTATATGTACAACATGAATCGCGCGAAAGATGCCGACCGAGGACGAAATGTGAATTGGTCTTCTCTGCATAGTGTAAACCTCTCAGGCTATGACATACAACTGAATATGTGTCACATAACTCAATTCCACTCTGAACCTTTACTGTTGCTTGCATTCTTAATTATGCACTGAAAACGATGGAACTGTGTACGTCAGCTGGTAATAGAAAATAATTTAGCAGGTATAATTTAACTGCTCACACCTAAACAATTATTTCTTTCGCTATCCATAATTCCTAATCTATTTCCTGAGTTGAAACCAGAAGTGTATTACATAATAAAATGATGCGCAATTTCATCTACTTTTCTAAACTATTATGTGGCTTTGCATCACTGTATGTAACGGATGGCTCATATGTTGGGTTGAACACTTTTTCTCTGCCGAAAATTGATGGTTTCATTAAACTTGGAACAATGACAGGATGCTTAGCAGTGTTAGTTGCAAATCAGTACACTGATCTGTAAAGCCCCTTGTGGGTCACACCAGTGAAGGTATATCACTCTTAAAATTGTTAACATTAGAGAAATTATGTTCTAATATTACTCATAAATGGTGGAAAGTACATGTTCAGAATAAATGGACCACAGAGTAATACATCAATGCAGTACAGATATCACTTAATATACCATAGAACTTTTCTGAACCCATTTCTTACAATTGTGTTATGTTGTACCTCGGTGCTCACTATTTTGTAGCTTTAATATCAAATGTACTCGGGGTTATCCTTTAAACGTGGTAACCTTATACTATAGAAGACCTAAGTGTTAAGGGACACACAAGTGTTTGGTCTACACTCTGTTACATATATGTTAACAACAACCTATTAATTGTTATGAAGCTTAAGTATTCTGAGACATTCTATACTCTGTCTTTAAGTCCTAGCTACAGTTGATACTTAACACGTTTTAAGAATAAGTGAAATACTAGATATGAAAGTAAAAATGATATATAATAATAATGATGATGATGATAATAATAATAATAATAATAATAATAATAATAATAATAATAATAATAATAATAATAATAATAATAATAAGAATAATAATAATAATAATAATAATAATAATAATAATAATAATAATAATAATAATAATAATAATAATAATAATAATAATAATAATAATAATAATAATAATAATAATAATAATAATAATAATAATAATAATAATAATAATAATAATAATAATAATAATAATAATAATAATAATAATAATAATAATAATAATAATAATAATAATAATAATAATAATAATAATAATAATAATAATAATAATAATAATAATAATAATAATAATAATAATAATAATAATAATAATAATAATAATAATAATAATAATAATAATAATAATAATAATAATAATAATAATAATAATAATAATAATAATAATAATAATAATAATAATAATAATAATAATAATAATAATAATAATAATAATAATAATAATAATAATAATAATAATAATAATAATAATAATAATAATAATAATAATAATAATAATAATAATAATAATAATAATAATAATAATAATAATAATAATAATAATAATAATAATAATAATAATATACAATGACATTCGATTAATTTGTTAAAATGCACAACTATACTTAAAAAGTGTTCAAGCTTTTTCAATACCAACTTCTCCCATCAGAGTTTTTAAGATCGTTATTGAAATATGTCTTTGGTGTGGTGTATACCAGGAGAAGACAGGTAGTGGAGGTGTGACGTCAGGGAATGCAGCACCGAAATTGGCTAAAATGATGGGCAAAAATATATTTTTTGAGCTAAAAAAATACTTTGAACCTTATAGTATCATAACCCAACTAAATTTATGAGTTTCAGACATTTAAATTCCCTCACATGACAATTTAAATGTCCATGCGCACGTGCATGCTGGCCCTTGGATTCACAGAATTCTGTCATTTGAGTTCGATTGAATGTACTAAATTAATACATTTGAAATTAGCGGGCAAAGTTTCTGGTGGAATTTTGTGTGTTGGTATGATAGTTATTTCTTACAATATGTGGCACCATGGAAACAAAACACTGGCTGCAAACATTGAAAGCAAATACTAATGTTTATATTTTGCTTTTGTGTGAGTTTCTAACTTGGTCATGATTTTCTTGTGTTTCTGTTAAACTACATACTGTTTGTATATAAGTGATGAGTTTTAATGTCTCATTTAACATTTATAAGGGTGTTTTATACATCTAAGCGTGCATATAACTGTTACATAGGTTATAGGTAAAACATTTTTTGAAACAACTGACCTTTTGTTGACTGTGTACATAGTTAGGATAATGAATAGGCTAAGCGATACACGTATCAAGGGCAAAAGACCCTCTAAACGTTCTAAACAGGGATCAGGCTTAGTAAATAAACATTGCAAACCTAATGTGGATAATAGTGAATTGCTTTGTACATATGCTACAACTACTGAAACTGCGTGTGAACCTGCCCCTGAATGTGCAAATGAACCAGGACTATCCAGATTATCTGCCAGTCAAAAGAAGATCACTGTAGGAAAGTTTGAGGCTGCAGTAAGGCAAGATAAACCTCAAGCTGACTTTTCTATAGTACATAACAGTGTACGGGACGAACTATATAAAGCATCTCTACCAGCATCTCTAAAAATTAGCCAAGGGTAGGACCAATTACGCTTACTTCATTCAGCAACTTCAGTGGCAGTATGACGTCAGCTCCGTCAGCTCTAACCGTCAAATATGCCCCCGAACGAAAGGCAGGTTAGCGTGTGACGTCACCGCGCTGATTTCTGCTGCCCAAGAAGAAGGAAATAGTTTGTGTTGGGGTACCGACAGCGAAGGAAAAACAGGAAACTTATCGGATATTAATAATATGTACAACTTACATCTTGGGTGTTGTAATATTAATGCTGACTGCTTTAATTACACAGTTGGTCACCATTTATAAACAATAACATTTTGGCTCTGTGCTATGAGAAAATATATAAAACTTCAACTCGTAGTTTATCTGAAGGTCAGACATGTTATAAAGAAAATAAAACAAAGTAATTTTCTCTGCAAATTAGAGGAGACTCATTCAGAACAAATTACGTGGACATTTTTCGACACTTTCTGTTTCGTTTTCCCTTAATTAATTTATAAATGTCAGAACGTAATGTCTGGGAAATTTTTAATCGAAGGTCGCATGTTAGATTGTGATCCAACAAGGTACTTCGGAGTTTTGCCTTCATTCATTTCATAACAGAAAAAAAAATTGTTCGCACACATATGTCGAACCAAAGATTCCAAACGTTTGTGCAGTAAGTGAATACAACCTCGGGAATCTGGTTTGGGGGACATTCTTGTAAAAATCATCCAAGTCTTTCTTGTGTGTATACTTGTCCTTCGATAAATCGTCACATTGCACTTTAACAGAACCATTTGGTACGTGGCAGCTACATTGTTGTTATCGAGTGCGCTACACATGACTGAATCCTCAAATTCTGTACTTACAACGCCATTTTAATGGGCAGCTTGGTACTACATGGCTCTTATCTGACGTCACATGCACTGCAGGCCGCGCTCCGGGATGAAATATGTCACAACTCTGAAGCTGTCTTCCTGTGGTGTATACCATATTACATAGTGACTACTGCATTAAACTAGATAGAAAAAATTGAGTTTATGGAACCTCGTATTATATTTTTTAGTTGCTGTTAAAAGCTATGTCATTCTTTATCGCTGATGGAGATGTACAATGCCTTATTTTTCACTGGTGGCCGGCCAGCGGGTGGTTAGTTTTGCAAAAGAAAGCACGCTTTTGGCACATTGAATGTTGAAATTATAGCGCTTAGGTATATTATATAAATTATAATTACGATACTCTCATATCTTTGTCATAGAAAGTCTTGGAAATGACGTCCTCGTCCTGTCACGCATGTCTCGTACCTTCGAAGAAAATTTCTGTTGGCATGCTTTAATTCATCTTCTGAAATTGCAGTAATGTCTCTTCTATTTTCTTTCAGTTCTCTCATCGTATGCGGGTTGTTCCGATACACTTTATTTTTTAAGTTCCTCCACAAATAAAAATCGCATACCGTAAGGTCCGGGGATCGCGGTGACATAGTACTTTGCTGATGATCCTATCGTCAAAAATTTCCCTAAATAAATTTAACGATTGATCAACTGTATGTGCTGCTGCAGAGCTTTGTTGAAAATTTGCCTTTGTGTACTGAATGTGACACAAATATTCCAGGAGTGGTTTGATTATTGCATCCCTGTACCTCTGTCGGTTAACTGTTTCCTCAATGATTATAAAGGCTATATTTCAGTATGCGTCCACAGCACACCAAACACTAATTTTCTTTTCATGCAATGACATAACCATGTAACGAAAACCATGCTTCGTCTGTGGGAAAATAAAAAAAAAATACAAAAAAACTTTGGGTCCATATACCCATCATATAATTTACCCGCCACCCAATTGCAGAAATTTAATCTATTCACCGAATTACGTGGTTTCAGTTCCTGAACTACCGTTATCTTATATGGTTTTAATTTCAAAAGTTTATAGACTTTCCAAGTCGAGAATTGTGAAACACCGGATTTCTGTGACAACTTCCTCAGAGATTTCTGGATTACATTATAACTTTTGTCCTATCTCATCGAATTTTTCTTCTATAAGCACATGGCGAGTTCATTTGGGTTTCCTATTAAGAACAGAACCAGTTTATCTGAATCTCTTAACGATTTTACGAACTGTCTCTCGGTGAGGTGCAAGGAATACCAGGAAATCGGTCTACAAAAAGCCATGCCACTTCTCTACAAGAAGACCCTGTTGGCTCGTAGGAATCATGCATGAATGGGCGGCGTGCTAAAGTATACTCACTTCTTTGAACTATAACAGAACTATCAAACAAAATTTGATCACAAATAACCGCCAGTACTAACAACGGCAGAACATGCACTAACGTGGAGAAATACGAGTGCCAGGAACGATGAGAAACTCTGTGCGCCCCCAGCTACCTCCCGCCGGCCGGCCGGGCACCAGTGAAAAATAAGACACTGTATAGTGTTGAGTAACTTGTAAGAACCTAGTGGTTTAAAATATTTATCATTGCAAGATGAAAAGTTTGTAAAATTTCATGTACACCTAACTTCCGCAAAGATTTTATGCTGAGCCCCCCCCCCCCCCAGATTATTATTATTATTACACACAGATGCTACCCATTTTAAACCAACCAATTTCATAGAAGTCAAACGTAACTGAATTATGTACAAAATTATAGCCACAGGTTTGTATTCTCTTAAAGTTCACATACTTAAGGTAGATTGATAAAACGAAGTAATACACAGACAAAATATATCGCACTACCTTATACAGATTCTGCCACATTTAATTAGGTTCCCCAGACACAACAGGAAACCATGCAAGTTCGTGCTTATAAACAATGCATAATATTTAATATATTTTAAATTACTTAATACAGGAAACGTATTTATAAAATAATAAATACTATAAAAATACTGTAGATGAAATGCACTTGTTATAACAAAAAGCATGAGAGTTAAGGTTGTGTGACAAACAAAGATATATTAAATATCTCTATGTAGCTAATAAGTAAATTTATTGTTTAAGTATTTGTGTTTGATGACGGCTAATTATATGAACTAAATTTACAACAGCAACGAAAATAAAAACAATTACTATATTCAGGAGAGGATAACAATACAACAAATATGCAAAGTTTAAAACTAAAATCGTATGATATTTATGGTGTTTTGTTCTGGCTTAATGATGTTCTATATGAAAACATCAAAACCAAATGGCAGTTACAGAATAGCTGTAATTTAGGAAAAATATTTTTACAGTAATTTAAACTAGAAACTACTTACCTTACGAGGACTGTTATATTTTACCCAAATATTTTAAATTTAAAGCTATTACGACAAATCAACTGATAAATTCAATCAATGTCTAAAATAACTTTCTGAAAGTTTAGAATATGGTTACAACAGTCCTCTAAGTTTTTGTTAATATTTTCACTGATATTCAAGTGAAACTCCAAACATAAAGAAATATTTGATGATATGCCAGAGTAAGTTGCTGTATAGGTAGAAAGCGTCGTACTACCTTAATAATGTTCTTGTAGGTCATCACTGTGCACATCACCAAAACAAGAAACATGTCCAGTTTCCACTGGATTCTGCACTTTCCATTTCTGCCACCTTATTTCTGGTAGCTTGAGAGGACCACTAAAAGGCAGAAAACCCTCATTATTGCAACAATAACTAATTAATAAGCTTAATGAAACTAATGTTAGGAGTCCGCTTTTGCATCTACAACGTTCTTGACACAGCATAAACTGCTACATTAATCTAAAGAATTTAACTATAAATGAACATGTAATGAAGGTAGAATTATTCAAGTTTTGTCATTATATTAATTTTCGGTATTAAGTCAGTTACCTTATAAGTTTTTACTTGTCAGTAGGTCTTTGTAAAAGTCCATTCCCTTCCTTCTTGCTCATACACCCTTCTAGGAAGTTTAATAAATCGAGGAACATTTTATTCAGGGGTAATTTAGTGCTTATTTCGTGTACTACGTTAGTGAGAATATGTGAAGCGACAGCTGCATGTCAGTGGATAATCATACTGGTATGTAAAAGAACTGCGTGACGAAATTCAGTGCACCAGTGGCCCTGATATGATCCTGACAATAAAATTGACGCGCCGTTTACGAATAAAATAAAAAAAAAAAACGAAGTAACCTGGTAATGCAATGGCTAGGAATTAAGTTCGAGACAGGGCAGCTAACGCGGTTGGAGGGTAAATTTATATTTGTCATTACTAAGGCCCGGAAGTTGTTGACCTAAATATTCTGTAAAAATGAGCTATAAAATACTCTTAAAATATAAAAAAATTCACATAAAATGTAAAAAAAATGACCTAACAAAAATTAACAATTTCTTTCATAATAATAAATTAATAACTTTTACAAACAAATAATGAATATATGGCTCGAATAACCACACTTTAAAACTAACTTTCTTAGTAAAGAATGCAATTATTGCCACTAAATAATAAACGAATTCAAAATTAATAAGGTATTTTCAATTATATAAAATATGAAAAAAATAAGTTACTCTACCCATTAGCCAAAATTTAGCGTTGCAGTACATCACCATGGTCATCTTTGAAACGGTACTCTCTTCCTCGAGTTGATTAATTAACTGTTAAGGAACATATAGAAGATTAATTGAATGTTAAAGGAATATATACCTGTATTGAAACAAATATTTTGTGTGTAGTGTCAAGTTTGTTAAGGGCTCTGAATCGGTAGCAATGTTTTCTCCCCTAGGAAAGCTGACCGCAACCATAAATAATGGGTCGCACCAGGCGTTTGCTTTCAAACATAGTTTGACAGGAAGGAGGCATTTTGGGTGATCTAGGGTGAGATTTTTAACTCGGACTCCATATGTGTTCTACCGACCATATAATTAAAAATAATGAACTGAAGGGGGAAGCGAAGTGACATATGACCTATCTGGGAGCAAATACATATCTGAAGTTCAGTCGCTAGCTGGGGGTCGAGCTAGAACCGTCGAGCGACAGCACGAATACAGAAATCGCGTTCATTAAGGTTATTTTGGCTACTGTGGGCTAAACTGAACGGACGAGTAAACTAAAGAAATCGCGTTCAATTAAAGGTAGTTAGTAGCTGGGTGCTAATCCGATGAGTCGTGTTATAGACACGGAAGTGCAGCCACGCCAGCGCGAAGCCTACCATTCAGATTTCGCCTAATTAACATGTATTTCGAGAGTAATTGATCGTCATAAGAGAATTAACCTGTGTTTCTTTCCAAGTACCCTAATTGATTCACCCAAAACGCCCTGAATCAAGAGATCCTTGCCACAGATCCTATTTTCATAAATATTAGGATAACTCCGAGAGCAGCCGAGGACATCGATATTTTTCAAATTTTATTAACGATGCTGACGACCCTAGGAGTCAAGCCCCTGCCAAATAATTGAGCCGAACTGAGCGGCAATACTCAACACTCGACACCCCGACATGCCGCATCTTCAAGTTATCAAAAGTAAAGGAACGGCGGTTGTCAGCTAAAGCTGTCTTATACGTTGAGAAACTTCTCTCCACTTACTCAGATGTTATAGATGTATATTTGAAAAACTCTATGTCACTGCATGTTAAATCACGTTAAAAAATATCACTTCTGAAGTTTTCTCCTGACAAGATATCGGCAATCTGACAAACTGGTATTATTTATTTTTGTCCAACATAAATTTTAGAATCTGTCTAATTTTGTCCACAATCTCACCTTTTACATTTTGTGTCCTCTCTTCTGCAATCCTCAGTAACTCAATCGACTTATCCATGTCATGCCACTTTCTTCAATGCCAGTTATGGAATCCGTCAAAAATGTAAACGTTGATTTAATGAAAGCTAATTTTCCTTGGATTTGGGTATCAGAAAACAGATCCTGCGCGCTCTCAATTGCTTTAGAATCTACCCTATCAAAACTATTCACAATTTCTTTCACTATTTGAAAATTGTCACAGTGGTATATATATATATATATATATATATATATATATATATATATATATATATATATATAGTTAACCATGTACCCTAACGTGTTAAAATTGGTGCCGGGGGCAAAGCTACATTAAGGGCTTTTTCTTTGAAATACATTGTTTGGGTTGGCGCTTTCAAAATCATTTTCTTTACTGTGGAAATTAGTGTTGATCTGACCTGTTCCGCAATTCGATGAAAAGCGTGGGCCAAACACGTAACATGAAGCATCTTATTGTAAAATGATTGGATCGATTTTGTCGCCTTTACCATGTAAGGTACCGCGTCTGTTAGAAAGACGAGCACGTTGTCATGCTGTATTCCACTAGGCCACAATAAACACATGGATTTATCGAACAGTTTGCAAATCTGACAGTGGTTAACAGCTTACATATCCTCTGAGGCTAGGAGAAACACTTGTTCGGCACTGGTAGTTTCCAGCTCTCTGGTAGTTCCAGTAGCTATCACTACATTGGCTACATAACGCCCCTCTGAATCGGTTATCTCATCAATTGATACATAACTTTGGTCCCCATTCACATATTCACATATTCGGTTTAACGTGTCATAACACTTATGTACGTAACTTTTATGCAAACTTGGTTCAGTGTGACGTTCAAGAAAATCTCGTAATTTGGAATTACTTAATTTTCCTAGCGGAATATTTGCACCAACAAACACACAATTCTTTATAAAAGGAAGATGACTTGTTACTTGACGTCGAAGCCGTTTCTTTTAACAGAAACTGAGACGCTTGTCTTTGTTTTCACATTTTAAAGAGCTCGCAAATGTCTTTGGCGCCCAACATGTACGGTGAACCATTTGTCTGCAGCGACTTTAATTTCGCACACTTTACGGAACAATATAGTTTCATCAGTAGAAAGTATGTCTCCGCCAAACATACTGTTTCAAACGGGACGTAGTTGACTATTTTTGATTCGGCATTTCAATACACAACAAATTTACACACCTCACAAACTACTCTCCTTACGGCGACACTTATAGCTCCTGAAGTCCTGACTGATGAAATCCACAAGTATTGCATGATTAAAATTGGCGATTCTTCGAATTGATAGTCATAAATTCAGCAGCACTGTCAGGACGCTGACTTATGTTAATTATATGTTTACTACACTTACAAAGCTACTATTTCATAAAAGATGATGATATAAATGAATATTCAATCACAGATTATTTTAAAACCCCCAAAAAGCCCATGGATCAGGTTCAGGTCGGCCACGGGAATTAAACCCGGGCCTCCCGAATGTGGGCTACAGATGAAAATGCTCAATAAATTCGCGAAAAAGAAAGAAAATGACCGAAAAATGCATCTAAATGTTAAAAATGGCTTTATTATAAAAATGTGGAATAAATGCATTTGATGACCAATAAAAGCCATTTATATCTAACGTATTTGTTCCATAATGCACTTAATTTCCTATAAGAATCGTCTGTGAATACTCAGAAAAAAGATGACTTTTCATCAAAATCCGGGCCCTAGTCATTATCTATCAGATGGGTTCCTTATGAGTCATCTTTTATACGGTCAAGGAAAACCACGTAGCTCTGATAGCACAAATGTTACGTTCACATGACTGACTGTGTCTACCTTTCTCCACTTTTCTACAAACTATTCATACAAAAACTTGTTTTTCTGTCCACTTCATGTTAATCGAGATAAATGTTCACAGTGGTTTCATTACAGTTTGGTTGCACTCATAGTGGAGATACAGGAGCCTGAACGGACAGTAAAATTTTTAATTAAGGGGACCGCCATGTCCTGGCTTTGATATTCTTCTGCATGACCACTAGATTAGTTGCGAAACAGTACGAGAATATAAGGAATATTTAGGAAATAGTTAATTGCGCAAACTAAACTTTCACATAATTTGTGTGCTGTAGAGGAGTCTCCATTTTACGGTTGATCAATTTCTACCCATCCCTTCAGGTTTTTAAGTTATATAAAATAAATTTCAAATGAAGAGGGCTTCACTGTCTATTAGTAGAAACTGTAAGATATACATTTTATTCAACCTTCATCTGCCTTAAATGTGTGTCTTTTAATCATGATATGGCAGTTTTTTATAAAATAAAATGAAATAAAAGAGATATTTTCCATTTGAAACTGTAAAGGGTAGCTCGAAGTGCAGTTATTTTGTTGAAAATCCTCGTGTTGCAGCTTTGGAAGATACTGAACTTAAGTAACAAGTTTAATATTTATCCGACCTTTGTTCCTCTGCTCTCTCTCTCCTTCTTTATCTCCCTCCTCTCTCTGACATACGCATATTTTCCTATTTTTATTATTATTCAGGACCTTTCATAACATGTACTGAAATCACGATATTATATTATTGGGTAGAATGCTATACTTTCTCTACTTACTAGATACGTATTAGAGAATGTAAAAACCAGACACGCTTTTGTTTCTAACAAGCTCTTCACTTTCATATTTTGAAAAGTTACACTATCTGTTTTAAAAGCGTTATATAAAATATAAGCATACACAGAGGGAAAGACGGAAAGACGCTGAAAAGTATGGTGATAGAAAGATTGAGGGAAGAGAGTGGTATAGACTATTGGACATAAAAGGACAAGCCGAGTGTAGTGGGAGAGAGTCAGAGAGAAGGTGGAGAGGGAAAGAGAGAGAGGAAAGGGACAGTGGAACTGAAAACTAAATAAATTACTGTCGTTTTAAATACGCTATTATTATTGTTATTATTGTTATTATTGATATCATCATTATTGTAAATTTTTATCGTTACTGTTGTCTAGTGTATAACAGTAGAACCATGACAGAAGCACACAAAAATTCACGATAATTTTATAAGGTACAAATTACTCTTTAGTCTATTTTAATATAGATCCGTACCTACTGGCATACATGTAAATACATTTAATAGTTATTATGTTAATTATTTATGCGCTTGTTTCATTATCACCTTCTCATATTAAACACTACTTAATTAAATTGAGTAATAATCTAATAAAACAGTTTCAGTTTCACAAGACACTTTTACGTTTTATCATTCATACGTTGTTCTATCTTCTAAAACCTATTGGTAACTGAGGTTATTCTATATTATTTTTGCAACATACGTACCCTAAATGTCATCAAATTTTGCAAAAAGCGTTTACAGGATGTACAGTGTAATGTATATCTATAGGCACATTGAACGTGTTGTGTTTTTAATGATAAACTCGTCGCCAAAACCAACACTTCTAAATAACCTGTCTGCTACTGCGCTTGAGGCGTCCACGCACGACACACCAATACGTGTGTTTATTCCTCAAACTCGGGCATTAAACTTTGTTGCAAATAGCCTTGCCCGCTGACGTGTATCCCTCCGCGTACTATTACCTCCCCCTTTCCCCTAGAATGCTAATACTGTTGGTGCTGGAGGCATTGTTTTCACATCACGTGGAAACCTGCAGCAAAGGTCATAATAATTTGTCAGGAAGATAGATAAAATCAGGCAAATAAAGGTGTGAAGGCATGCAAAAATCTATAATGAAACTCAACTTACACGTTGAATGGTAACGTATAAAAATTCCAGTTTAAAGCAAGGTCAGCGATAAAAGTAATATAAACTACTATGTCACGACTACCGATAAAATCACGTGCTATCGTTAGTTATCCCAAGAGAGGCAAGTTTAAAGCAAAGGATCTTCTTCTTTATTTTGTGTTAAGAATCATCATGCATTCCAGATAGATCAACTCTGTTACATAATATACGAGGTCTGTTCAGAAAGTATCGCGAATTTTGAAGTTTCGCGGGCTAGGTATATTCGATTTTCGATTGTTTTGTGGCCTTATGCTAGTACTCATGTCCCTCACTTATGTTGACAAGCTCGGCCATTTTGAATGTTCAGTTAATTGTTGACAGATACTTTGCTTGGACGTGTTTTGACTCCTCTTCGATTTTTGCCTCTTCCAAAAAATTGGAACAAAGAATCTGTATCACATTTTGTGTGAAAAACAAAATTAAGTGCGCGGATGCATTCCGGATGTAGACTGTGCCATATGATGAAGTTACCTTGAACCAAAGCAACGTTTATCGGTGTTACAAAAGATTCTCGGAGCGTCGAGAAGATGTGGATGACGAATAGCGTCCGGACGCCCGAGTTCGTCAACAACAGATCAAAAAATTGAAGAAGTGAAGAAAATAGTATTGGCCAACCGTCGAATCATTGTTAGAAAAGTTGTTGAGGACCTAAACATATCGATTGGCTGGTGTCTTTCGATTTGGACCAATGAGTTAGGCAAAGTTGCTCAATTTCGACCAAAAACACCAACGCATTAACGTTGCTAAGGAGCTGTTGAACTCTGTCAGCGACGACCCAAATTTGCTCCAGAGGATCATAACTGATGAGGAATCATGTGTTTATGGTTATGACGTGGAAACTAGAGCTCTATCATCCCAATGGATGATGCCACACGAGCCAATACCGAAAAAAAGCGCGCCAAGTTCGGTCGAATGTGAAGGATTTGCTTACAGCTTTCTTCGATTTCAGGGATGTGGTGCATCACGAGTTCTTGTCACAGGGTAGAACGATCAGTAAGGAATATTACCTGCAAGTTATGCGCAATTTGCGTGAAGCAATCCGCCAAAAACGCCGCATTTGTGGAAGAACAAACATTGGCTTTGGCGCCACGATAACGCCCCTGCTTACGCATCGTTACCTGTGCGCGAATTTTTGGCCAAAAACAACGCACTTCTGATGCCGCAGCCACCAGAGTCCTCAGACCTGTTCCCCTGTGACTCTTTTTGTTCCCAAAACTGAAGAGGCCCATGAAAGGACGACGCTACTTCACAATTGAGGAGAGAAAGACGGCATCGAAGTAGGAGCTGAACAAGATTACAAAAAGTCATTTCTTAAAGTGCTTAGAGAATTGGAAAAAACCGTTGGCACAAGTGTATAATATATGTTGGGGATTACTTTGAAGGGAACAAAATAGATATTCACGAATAAATAGATACTCTTTGAGAAAACACAAAATTCGCGATTAACATTTAATTCATACGGTTATAAAAATATAAATTTGACAATTCTCTTCGAATATATTAAGATATATGATCATGTTAAATAACAAACCCATTTTTACCGTACAGCAGTCCATGCCACGACAACGGCCAACAAGAGGTGATTTAGGTTTCGTGAGCGCTAAGGGATACGGGGTAGCTTATATGAAACAAGGATTACGAGATAAACCGGACTCTCTTTTGTTTACGTCGAGCCACCATAGTGGGCGATAATTACTGTACATGCCCTTGTATCCCTCTGTGAGAATAGAACAAGTTAGAGATTTTTATTATATAATGGTTCTGAGACATTGAATCATATCTCCCGAAACAGGTCATTTTGGGGACACTATGTCTGCTTTTCGGCGCAGAAATAATAACGAAAGACTTCCTTGCTGACCTGGATAACCACTGTAAAATTGCAGCACTTCAGGAAGTTGTGTTCGTGCCCCAAGAAGGCGTGCCTTCTCAGTCGATTAAATCTTTTCTGTTTTCTGCTGTTTCTCCCTCGTTTTAATGACCATACTTGTGCGAGATACTTGAACAGATACTTCACGAACTTCTGAAGACAACTTACAGCAAAAGTTCCTTCTGAAATAACCTTTTGCGAAAAATGCTGTTTTACACCACATTGATGTATATAAGCGTAGAGAAGTAAGAGTCTGCAGTTTTCAGTGACTAAGCTCGTTTTTATTTACTCAAATTTTCTTCGGTGATTTAAATGCAACAGCGATGGCATCTTTGTACCTTTAGTGTACCTCATCACCGAAGTGATTTAATGGGAGAACGATGCCACTTCTTTTGCTTTTAGAACAATGCCTGAAGTGATCGCAATGCGTGAACATGTCAATCTCTGCACTTTAGTATAATGGCAGATTGATTACGATGTCAGAACGATCCATTTTATTTACTTTTAGTATATACAATGGTTGAACTGATTGTAATGCGATAAGTGTTTTTATGGTATATTGGCTGATGTGATTTTAATGTGTGAAGCAAATAAATTTGTTGTACTTTTAATGTAATGACTGAAGGTGTAAGGTGAGAATGATGTCGGTTTCTATTGTTCTAGTGTAATCGCCAACCGGCTACCTGTTTCATCTCGTATTATGCGGCGTCAGATACTTCACCACTTAGATTTAAGTAACCTGCACAGGTATACATGCATTAAATCCCCAGGCAATGATCGATTAGCTTTAGCCTTTTCATTGTATAAATGTGCCCGATGAAAGTTTTTAACATTTGAAGAACAAAAGAGTATAGCTTTAAATGTTCATAAGCAAACATTTCAGTGGTTAATTGTAAAAACAGGATAACGAGCGAGATGGCTCAGGTGTTAGCGTCTGTGACCCGCATTCGAAAGGTCGTGGTTTGTCATCCATGGCTGACCCCCCTGCCTATAGGTTTTTCGGACGGCTTTTCTGGTCACTGACCGAATACTGGGAAGGATAATTACATTCCTCGATTTTTTTTGTACCTCTAGCTCACATCGCTTCACATTCCACTACATCTTCCATCCTGGTTGGCTATTTCGTACTTCTAATGATTGGCCGGAGCTTCAGTATACATTACAGAAAATTACGCCCTGTAAATCTTTGATCTTCGGTCGGAGAGTGTTTAGGGACCCCCTCCCCAGAAGATGTGTAAAATCATAGGCGAGGGAGCTGGTTGTACGAGCCGCCACTGGGTAGCTAAATCTGTATACATTAGGAAACCTGGCTCATACTAGTCTTTCACCTCAGGATTTTTTATTCTTTACATTCTTCTTGTCCTTACTTTTACGGTTTTTTATTTTTACGTCTACGCGATGGACGCTAGAGTTATACACACCAACGACCACGGCTACGAGGGCCGGCAAGATTAAGCACCGTTATCTTCCTCTCGCCTCCCCAACCTCCAGGGGGCAATAGGCACCGAAATCTTCCATAGGTCGAAGTGTTAAGTCTGCTCTTCCCCCTTCGAAGCTTGTCATAGTGAAACAAAATCACTATCAAATTTTGTTTTCGCTTTCCTGTTTGCATATCTAAATTCAACATTTAAATTGGCATACACTGGTGTTAGCTTGGTAATTTTATAATCCTATTTTTTGATAACTTTTTCACTTTAAACTTTACCTAATGAATTTTTCCTCCATTTTCTATAATTTCACTACTGAATGTATGTATTACTCTACCTAACGCCACAGCGTGTTAAAATCGTATGCCTTTAATGGCTTTTGACAATAACAGCGATAAACACTGATTTTGAAATCTCTGAAAATATATTTGTGTCGGAAGAGTTTCGCTATTATTTGTTGATTCGACATGTCTGAATATTATCCGTAGCTCTTGCATATTCTTACATAACAAGATTCAATTAAAGCTTTATGTAAATACCATAATTTGAATTGGTGATCAAAGTCTGAAAATAACACTGGTCAACAATGAAAATGTTAAATGCATAATTTCCGCTGGTTCTTATATATTTGCATCTGCCATATACAACATTGAAGTTAGAAATGTTCCATCATCCTCCAATTTTTTATAATATTCACAAAACTTATCGTAATTATTAGCATCGGGCCGTAAATGTGTCGATTAAAAGAAAGTACAGTTCGGCCGCTCTATCTCCGGCTCTGACATTTCTCGGGAGGGGGAAGCAGGCTGTTGCCAGTTCTTTAGCGGGTATTTCAAGCAGAGGAACAATGAGCATTTTAAATATTTCAGAACTTGCATATCACACGAACCAGGAGCCATATTATTATAATATCGATAATAATAGGACTTACGAACACTAAAAATCGGAATTCACGCACGCAAAATATAGCAAAGGAAGTTCACCAGCGCAAGCAGCTAAACCCACGTGGCTCAAACAAATTTAAGCTGGCAACACGGTGTTGGGTTCGGGAGCCACGCATAGCAGCGACAATGCTGATTGGCGCTAGCAGACAGTTTTAACTTCCTGACCACAACACCAGATGTAGAGATTCCCAGTACTACCAACAGATGCTGTTAGTGTGTGTGTGTGTGTGAAAGGTGTGAACGAAATATTCCAATAGAGTGGTGTTGTAATGAATATCATGCATGATAATGAAATTGTAAGTTGTATTTCAGTGTTTTAAAGCTAATATGGTCCCATATTTTCATTCTAAAGATAATTTTGAGGATATGTTTTCAATTGCCCATTACTCTATGTTGGTACTATTAACCTTCCCCCTCCACCTCTTGCAACCGCAAAACGTCAGAGCCGGAGATACAACGGCCGGATTATAGTTTTATTTTATTATGTAAACAGAAATATCAATAAATTACATATTTGCTTGCGAACGTTGTCTTCGACTTCAGGAATGAGGATGTTCAACAATTAGCCCCTCCTCACAAAACTATGCTTTTCCCGCCCAAGTTAATGTGTACTCCAACAGCAGACAAGAAAGGTTTGTTGCAGATAGAAAATGTCCTTCATAGTTGCCAAAGGAGTAGAAGCTTTTAGAGGCTAATCCTGTATGTTCTCAGTTGCAAATTAATAAGTGCAGTGTTTCAAATAGTGTGTTTTCTTAAGCACTGCAAATTAGAAGGATAATGTCTCGCAAATTTGTAAACGATAAAAATATTTTTATTACATTTGTGGTCAGGTAACTATAAAATCGCAGAGGCGAAATTTCACTCCTCATAATTAAATTATTTTGTCATTAAAATAGACGAGAGTAAGTTTTAGGCTCCGGAAATCTGTAATGCGTAACAATATTAACCGGCTGGTTAAATACTTGAAGTACAACTTGGTTATACAAAATTTTGCTGTTTCTTGTGCACGTGGGATTGTAGAAACAAAATCAATCATTATGCTAAAATAGTTCGCCTTAGAGAGAGTATTCATCCCAGGACAGGAAAAATTTGTTCATAAATCACATTAAACTAGTTTTGTTTAAGAACTTTGTAAAAGCAATGGATCGTGATGGAAGTGCACTTCTGCATTAAGATTCCAGACATCAGTAAAGCGAAACTAAAAGAGGGAAATTTTTTTGGCCCTCAAATGAGAGAAGCTATGAAAGATTCGCAATTTGAAAGCCTTTTAAATGAAATATTGTCTACATGGTTCTCTTTCAAAGGCACTGCCATAAACTTTCTGAAACATTACACAGAACTTATCAGTGAGCTGATTAAAAACTGCAAGGTCATGAGATGTAACATGTTTTTGAAAGTGCACACGTTGGACCCCCATCTTGACCCCTTTCATGAGAACCTCGGCGTTGTCAGCTACGTATATGGCAAGCATTTCCATAAGGACATCGCTGAAATATAAAGAAGCTACCAAGGAAAATGGACTCCAAATATGCTGGCAGACTGCTGCTAACTCGAGAGATCTTCCTCAAGCAAAGTACAGTCCAAAATCTAATTCAAATTCAATTTAGGTACGTAAAAGGTGTTCTAAGGTATTACACATATTAACTGTACAATTACCAGAAATCGTATTAATGCTATTACTCAAAAACCGTGATGATGGTAAAATTCTACAAAAATACTTGTAATCAGCACACACAAGTCAGCAAGAATCACCGTTTACACTTCTTTTAACATAAAACGTCTTAAATTTTCTTGTCCAAGGTATAAGTGTTCCTCACCGCAATAAGGTACAGCCATCTGTCTGGTGTGTGTGTGTGTGTGTGTGTGTGTGTGTGTGTGTGTGTGTGTGTGTGTGTGTGTGCAGTGTTTAACGCCCGCTTTTACTACATACGGCACCGCAGGCGGTGACATTGACGATCATGAGATGAAGATGGAGCACCGGTGGAATGAGATGGTGGGGGAAACGGAGGTCCCGGAGAAAACCCGCCCCAGCGCCGTGTTGTCCACCACAAATCTCACTTTGCGGTCGCCTGGGATCAAACCCGGGCCGCCTTGGTGAGAGCCAAGCGGTCTAACCACTGAGCCTCGGCGCGGCCCACAGCCATCTGTCGACTAAAAGACGAAGTCGTACATATATTACGTTTGTTTACAGTACTAGTAAATGCATTATACTCGCAACGCTTCCTAAACCCACTCTTATACAAAGACTTATTTTTGGATCAGCTGAGGTTTCAAGATCCTTTAAAAATCATCGGTCTTAGTGGGTTTAATTCCGTACCGCTTGGATCACTAGTCTAGCATCTAACATCCCCTCACCCCCCCCCCCCCAAAATACACCCAATGATAATTCTAGCCAACGATCACAAATCTTCCAAGCAATTAGAATGCTTAACAAGTTTTTAAGAATATCATAACTATACCTTTGGAATCCCAATTTAAAATATACAAGTTGGAAATATTCCGTTGAAATATCATAAAGTAAGACGTAGAGAAAGTCATTGCGTTCCTTTCTGTTACTGTCTCATTTATAACTCTGTATATACTTCTCATTTAAATAATGTTTCACTTGAACGCTCCCTACTTTTGCTGAGAAACGTGTGGAAAGCAGAACTGCAATGGAGATTAATGGTATGAAATTTGCTGCTTTTACCAAGATACGTAGTACTGATATGGCAATGATTAAACTCTCTCTCATCCACGAGAGGTATTACATCTGGAACATTTAAAGCTCACTTTATCTGCTAATTAGTTTAAGTTTGCTAATGTTAACCTACCGTATTCAGGCTGCATTAATGTTGTGGAATGAGTAATCCTCACTTGATAAGTTAGAGAATATGCTCAAGTTTAAGCCTTGATATCGCATTAGCCGTCAATTTTACGTTTTACGTAATCTCATTCGGTGTGATGGGGTGAAACACCGTCTCTTGTATGTCCAGAATTAATCTCGATCTTGCACAATGGGTGCTAAATCCTCCCCTAGACAGGCGACTTGCATTGCATCGAGGGGCCGAGGATAAACTTTATCAACGAAGTTCAAAACAAAACTTAAATATTTCAGTGTGTGGATATAGACCTTTTATGCTATATGTTGGTTGATAAATTTCATCCATCTGGGATTTTGTGAGAGAGAGTAAGTTTCCGAAATATCCTTATATGCACCATAATTTTTGTGCACAATTCGTTCACGTAAAAAAACTGGTTTTCTTCCAAGAGCCAGATGCAATGCTTATATTTTACAAATGCATGTCCAATATAAAGCTAGTTTCCACATGGTTTTATATTAACTTTCTATACATGACGCAGTCCGTTAATTGTAGTCATTATGTGATAAAGCGCTTGCAACAAATAACGGCTGGGTATCCACTGCACGGGAAAGGTTCAAATTTTCCCTAACTGCGGGCGAGGTACTGAAATTTAAACAGGCCTACTGAGCGCGAGCTTGTCATGGGTAAACAGACCAACAGCGCACGAGCGGGTATGCAACAAATACTGGTACTCACAAAAGTATTCCATCAATAAGACCATCTTACATAGTGGAAAGTTATTTAAAATCATGAAGTAATGTTAAACAAAGTTTATTTTGAATGCAAAGCACAGAAAATATTAAAGAAATCCAGCTACTTGAAATCTTTACAACAAGAATAAGAATAATTAAGTACAGTTTGAATCCAAAGCAACATATAAATGCGCCACTTTAATATTCGGTCACTATGATAGGCTTGCATTCATCCCCTTAGTCGTTTATAAAAGGGCTAAGACCCCAATTACCATTAATGACAAATCTATATTTCTGTGCTGTTATGGTGTGCCGTAAAGTCAAAGGAAACACAACATTTGAACATCGACAGCTTGTGATCTTTCAGTATAATTGTCTTACACAAAGAAGAAATTGTTGCTAAAGTGAATATACAACGTAACATTGTTGGAGACATCAGACGATAGAGAGAAGTATACAGAATGGAATCAGTCACAAACAGGACATCCAGAGCAGCTGAATCAGAGAGAAGAGACTGCTTATGAGATGGGTAATAAGAAATCCTAAAATAAGTGTCCCAAAACTGGTGACCGCATTGCGTCTGACTAATCGTAAAGATGTACACTCAGAACAAGTTGTAAGGGTTTCTAATGAGGAAGACTACAATGGAAGAGCAGCGAGATAAAAGCCTTAATTAAATAAAACTAACAGGGAAAAGAGGTTGCAGTTTGCTAAAGAATTGTACAAAACAGACCAAGAATGGTGGAGTGGTGTAATTTTTTTGATGTAAATCCTTTTATACATTTTATACGGAATGGAGGGTCCGTGTTCTATGCAAACCCAATACAGAGCTTAATATGAGGAATTTACACCCTCAGAAAAACATAAAGGTGGCAATGTTATGGTATAGGGGTGGACAGCAGCAGGTGGAGTAGGAAATTTGGTATTTATTGAAAACCCCATGGTTTGATACATCGGTACCTCAAAAATCTAAAAGAAGGCCTTCATCAGTGTGCGCAGAAATTATGAATAAGAAATACCTTAAATTTTTATCAGAATAATAAATCCAAGCACCAGGCCTATATTGTCAGGGATCGTTTGTTATATAACTACCCAAAGTAACATATTTGCACCCTGTGTCCAGATCTTAACCTAACGGAGAATTTACGGAGTGAGGTAAACAAAACAATTCAGTAAATTCTCTTATCTCCTCTTAACTAAAGAAAACCATGTTTGAAGAATGGGTAAAAATTGAGCCCGCCTATAAGAAAAAAATTACTATATGAAAGTAGGCCTGCTAGAAGTAATCAGGTTTAAGTGATATCCTACAAAGTACTGAATTTAACCAGTGTGAGGGAAAATATTCTACATAGATATACCTACATTTTTGTTGACCGAATATTTAAGTGACTGGAAATTCCAACATGCGCACTGAAATATTTTTTGTCAACGCTTGTTGCACTTTATAAGTAAGATTGTTTTTGTTATCGTTGTAAATGGCATACATTTATCTGCATTTATTTTGACTTGAATGTTTAAACCTGATTTTAGAAAAGTAAACGCCTGAGTTTGAGTTGCAGAACTTTGGCCGAATATTTTTACGAGTATCTGTGCGTCAAATGCTTGCGAGTCTTTCTCGTGTAACAAGTGTGGCACCATTAGTAAATAATGTTAGTCATTTGTTTTCATAATAGTGGTGTCTATGGGTTATGGGGTTGGTAACACTACTAATGGCTGTCGAATGTTCCGGGTATATAAGATGGCGTGCTGTTTATAAAATGATGTACTCATCGTGTGTGTTTTTATACAGCAATGGATTCCAGCGCTTCTCTGCAAGTTATGAGAAATATAAGGGGACAAAATTTGTTTATTGTAGATGGATATAAATTTTGTAGAGAAAGAGAAACATAGGAGGATTATCGTGGACGTGCACTGTCAAAATACGTAAGACCCGTACTCATGCAAATGACTCTGCTACTTACATTTTATTCAGTAATGAAGTAAGTCACAATCACAAAATCGTCCATAGTATGGATAGACAAGTGATCTCTAATAGCGTAAAAGGCAAAGCTGTTATTGAAAGATCATTAAAGTTGCTTCGCAAAAACGTTGTCAGTGAAAGAATTGACATTTCAGGCAGAGACGTGAATTGCATTAGGAAATGTTTTTATCGTGCTAGAAGGTAAATTTTGCTGCCATTACCAAAAACGTTAGACGAAGTTCTCAAACCTTTGCAGAAAATGACAATTTTAAGTATGAATATGCTTCTGATTAACGACAGCAGCTTAAACAGCATTTGTTTTGCGACTAATAAATGAGAATAGTCTGCTAATGCTATGTAGGTAGTAACATTTTTGTAGCTGGTACCTTCGAGTACTGTTGTAATTTTTTCTGTCCACTACCATAAAATAAAACACAATTACGTGAGTCTTTTGTTACTGAAAAGTATACCTTTTACTGTTAAACATCAATAATCTCTTCAAAGAGTCGAATTGGGAATTAAGATGGCCGTGGAACAAGAAATACTGTGTCAATATCGAGCTGCTGAAAATGCTTTAAATAGTATAATTGAAATTGTTAATGGTGATAAAAGGAGCATTAAGAAGCTGCAAGATGTTATTCTTGATCACGTAAGTAAAGTGAAAGAATCGTTAGACTACTTTAAGGCTGTTTCAGAACGAAATGTTTATGATCCTCAACCTACTTTTTTCTAAGCTTCTTACTCGGATGTGACAAAATCTGTGGCTAATGAAACTAAACTTGTAGTGATTGTAACTCCAAAGGACCAGAATAAAGTCGCAGACAGTTCTCAAACTTCAATTAATGCGAACAAACATAAAATCGTATACAGTAGGACTTAAAGGTACCAAGAAAGCTAGAAACAAAGCTGTTATATTAGAGCTTCGATCCGAAGCGGAATGTAAAATGCTTACTCAAGATATGGAATCAAATCCAGAACTGAATGTCAAGATACCCGATAAGTTAAATCCCAGGCTTATCATTCACAGTATTGAAGCTAATTTTCCTGAAGATCATTTAATTGAATCTATTAAACAACAAAATCCAAGAATCAAACAGTGCCTTCTAGATCCTTCACAATTCATCAAGAAGGTATTTATTAGAAAGACCAGGAGAGGAGATTCACAATATGCCGTGATTGAAACTTCTCCTATCATCTACAAGGCAGTGAAACAAGAGGAGAAACTGTATATTGGATACTCACGGTGTTCAGTGTATGACAATATTCATGTGATAAGGTGTCATAATTGCTCTGGCTTCGGACACGTGGCTGCTAACTGTCAATCACTTAAAAGTTGTTCTTATTGCGCAGAAGAACATGATACTAAAGCATGTCCTAAAACCCACATTGAATGCATTAATTGTAAAAACTTTAATAATAAAATGATAAATAAGAAAACTAGTTTTACTGCATCCGATACTAACCATCCTGCTAGCTCTTTTGACTGCCAAGCCTATAAAAAGATTGTGGAAATAATAAGATCGAAAACAAATTATGGCTGAACTCCACATATATCAATATAATTTACATAAATCAATACTACCCACTGAAGAGCTAAAAACAGTCTCTAATCACTGCCCCAGCACAGATTTTTGCACAAACAACTCAAGTATTAAACTTCTTTGTGTACAAGAACCCAATACAAAAGAAAACAGAATAACGGGATTTAATTTACCAGCTTTTACAACTGACAACAATAGCCGAAGAATACGTGCTGGCATCATTACTGAATATCAAAATATTATAAAATTAAGCCAACTTTGTTCTTTCGATTGTGTCCTAGTTAATATGCTATTGGTGGAATGAATATATATGTGTGTTCGATATACTCTGACCCTGACAAAAAATATAGAAAATGGTCTTAACTTACTGACTCAAATATGTAATACTGTAAAAGGGAATCCGCTAATAATTGCGGGAGACTTTAATTCGAAGCACACTGCCTGGAATAGCCCCTTTACTGATTCCCGTGGAAGAGCAGTAAATGACTTTTGTAGTGTAAACAATCTGTATATTCTAAATGAAGGATATACTCCAACTTTTCCAAGAGGAAATTCTACAAGCTTTGTTGATATCAGTATGTGTAATTCGCTTATGCTACCATATGTTACTTCATGGAATATAGATGATAATACCCTCTCAGACCATAGCCTTATGACGATAATACTTAATTTTAATCATACTGTCAACACTAATTTCAACAATAACTCTTTAACACGTTTATATAGAACTAATAATGTGCTTTGGTCACATTTTCATCTTGCAGTTAAGAAAAATATTGACCCTCTATTAGATGACTTGAAAAAAGTGAACAACCCCACACTCTTGAATGACTTCATCGATAAGTTAACCAAGTGTATTTCGTTCATCTGTGATTCGAATCTCCCAAAAATAACAACAAAATGCTGTAAAAACCAATGGTGGAACTCTGAGCTTACAATAATGCGGAAACTAGTGTTGGCGAGTCAACGAAGATTTAAACGTTCTAAATGCGAGCTACTGCGAATAAAATATGAAAAGACTTACATTATGCTAAGAGCTGAATATAAAAAAAAAAATGATATTAAATGCAAAATTCACCAGCTGGAAAACATTCTGTACAGAACAAGTCAATCCATGGGGCATTTTGTATAAATATACACGGAATTCAAAAAGCTTAAATAATACTTTAACAACGTTGCAAACTGAAAACGGGTACACTGCTAATGCAATAGAAACTGCAAATGTATTAGCGAGCAAATTTTTCCCAGATGATACTGAAGATGATGACCACCAAAGAAGGATCCGCCATGAGGTGGAAACTGAACCTGATACATCGGATGACTTTCCTTTTACTTATCCTGAGATGGAACGAATAATATTAAAACAAAATGACCGTAAAGCTCAAGGACATGATGCTTTTAGTGCCAATATAATCAAACATGTGCATTATGTACATCCAACTCTCATAAGTAACATTTACAATAAATGTCTAGAATTAGGTGTGTTCCCAAATCAGTGGAAAATTTCAGTTGTGAAAATTATACCCAAAACTCGTGTAAATAATAAAATGACTGCTGCTGCTTACAGACCAATAAGCCTGCTACCTCTGCTAGGCAAATGCCTAGAAAAACTTGTAATTGATCGTGTAATGTATCATTTACTAAAACATGGCTCAATTAGTGATCTTCAGTTTGGTTTTATGGCTCAAAAATCAACTGAAATGGCAACATATAAGGTGGTAGACTGGATGAAAAATGTATACCTAAATAAACAATCTGGTGTTTTAGTCTCTTTAGATGTAACTGGTGCTTTTGATCATGCTTGGTGGCCCAAGATTTTACATCAATTGAAAACTAAAAAATGCCCAAAAAATATTTACAATTTAATCGTGAATTATTTTAGAGATCGCAAATCCTTGCTTACTGTAAGTGGAGATACCATCACAAAGGAAGTTACACGCGGCTGACCCCAAGGATCTGCGTGTAGTCCAGGTTTTTGGGTTATACCTTATGATGATCTGTTACAGCAACAAGTGCCGTCAGATTGTAGTATTTTTGCTTATGCAGATGATGCTTTACTACTTGTTAAATCAAATGACGCTAAAATCCTTGAAGAAAGAACTAATGAAGCACTTAAAATAATACACTCATGGGGAATTAAAAATAAACTTATGTTTAATCCCTACAAAACCTTGGCGATGATTGTCACCAGAAGAAGAAAAATAAAGCCCATTACTCTTACCATGAATAACGTCAACTTGAAGGTGTTATCTACGGTAAAATACCTTGGCGTTATACTGGATTGTAAATTAACATTTCGATCACACTTTGATTATATTGCTAAAAGAGCCAGCAAGCTCCTTGGTGCCCTCGCAACAACAACAAGACCCACCTGGGGTCTGAATTCTAGTATTCTTAAAATTATATATCAAGGTGCTGTAGTGCCCCTAATTTTGTATGGTGTATCTGCATTCCAGGATGTTCTTAATAAAAAAATGGGCAGTTAAAAAGCTTGCACAAATTCAAAGGGGATTCCTCCTTCGCATAATTCGAGGATATCGTACAATCTCCACTGATGCAGCTCACATTATAGCTAACATCGAACCTTTGGCTCTCACTGGTTTATCAACAGCAACTATTATGAATTTAAGACATGAACGTGAATGTGCGTCTTATCTGTCTCACTTAAAACTACAAATCCCGGAGCATCCTACCACAGCAGGACACCCATCAAGTTTTGTAACCTGTTTAAAGGAAATATGTCATTTTCATGATTATTACATATATACAGACGTTTCGCGTTACCAATTTGAAGATAATATATCTGCATTAGGACGTGCTTTTGTTGTTTATGAAAACCAAATGGAACTAACTGTTAATGGGAACAGTGCCCGTATTCTTAGTGATTCACAATCAGCTCTACTCGCTATTAATGATAAATACAACTTAAATTCATTAGCACATGAAATCAGAACCTTGCTTCAAAACCATCCAGGACATATTTGCATGGGATGGCTTAAAGGACACAGTGGAATTTTAGGTAACGAAGAGAGCTGATCGCTTGGCTAAGAAGGCTGCAGAATCCAATCTTCCTGTGACATACTCTTTATGTCCTATTTCTACTGTAAGGAGAATAATACATCAACATTTTCTTGAAGAATGGAACCAACAGTGGCTAACAACTCCAAATGGAAGTTTAACAAAAACATTATTTTTCCCTAGTGTATATGACAGAGGAAAATGTGAAACTCTTGTACTAAATTTTGTTTTGACACAATTTTTTTAAGTGGACATGGTAAATTTGGTGAATACTTATCACGCTTTCACTTAACATCCAACCCCGAGTGCATGTGTGGTGAAGAATTTCAAACTGTGGTTCATCTCCTTTTCTGTTGTCCCATTTTCTGGAGAGAAAGACAAGAATTAATATTCAAGCTAGACTCTCTAGGAACTGAATTTTCTGCTCCGCTCACATCTTTGCTAATGAAGCCACAACAGTATAAGTACTTCATGGTGTTTATAAACTCAGTGTTTAAACGTCTGAAATAGTTTAAATTAATATACATCAGATTATAACATATTTTCTTCCTTCTAGTATTTAAAATATCTTTGTTAAAATTGTGTATTTTTATGTATCAAATCTAACCCTAATATACCACTGTGTAAAATAGGGTTCATAAATCTGGATAGATATAAAAAAAAGAGTCGAATTATCTCTATCAGATTCAATGTAGCTGGTCAAGCAGAAGAATAAGCGCGCGCGCACACACACACACACACACACACACACACACACACACACACACACACACACACACACACACACACACAGGGGTGTAGTTGAAGAGTCATTCTTCTCCGAGGAGAAGGAGCCTTCGTCCTTTTACCATTCCGGGACTCGATTCGTTGTTGGGTTATGATGGATTTTTAATAATATATGGTGCGTAATGGTGGTTTTTTCATGAAGTGTCGCATGATGGAAGAGAAGATATGTTGTTAATTATAGTATACCATTGAAGTTATGATGTGCCTAAGGTGAGTCTGTGACGCTTGTAAGTTTCTCCGGGGTCAATGTGATATTCCCCGAGACCACGGAAGACGGGAATAGAATTTGTAGTTGAGGATATTGGTTTAATTTTGGAAAGGATATGTCTTAATGGGTGTTTTCATTAGGAGCGTACCAATCGGAAGCTGTTTCTACTCGAAAGTTTCGGTTCTGACGGATTTGAAGATGGCTTAGTCCGATGTTCAATTTTTCTTTAGTTATCTGAAAAACAAGACAAAAACATACGACATCTACAATGTATATAAAGATAATTCTGATTTCATTGGATAATTAATATTAACGGTGCGGTTGTTAAAACTGAATACAGGTTCACTAGTGTAAGCTGAAGATAAAAAAACAAAAAATAAAGAACTTAGAATACACTTGTTCAATAGTCTTTCTTTCCTTAGAGATGTTTAAAATGATTACTTAAGACACTAATATAAAGAGTTAAGTAAAAAAAAAAAAAAAAGAAAAAAAGAGAAAAAGAAAAGAAGAAGGTTCCCACTCGCGATAGTCAACTGTTTCGAAACGCGGGTCGCCCTAAGTTAGGTTTAATATGTCATGTTTTTCAGTGCTACGAGAAACAAATGAGTGGCGATTTGGCAGTTTAAAAGGTATGACATATCTGAAACTACAAATTTTAATGGATATTTGCTAACGCTAAACTAGATGATGACTGTTTAATTAGTCTTAATTATTCTTGTTAAATAATTTATAAAACAATTTGTAATATTTTTATAATTCATAAATCAAGTCGATTTTTTCCTTAAGTAACGGATAAATATGCATGGCGGGGATTAATCCGTCAGGGCCCGCGGCCTTTCTGAGACGCCAGAGTGCGCCCTCTGACTGGAAGTTTTCTTATATAATTTTTTATTGGTCGATCAGCAGTACAATGCTTTACAGATCAGAGTGAAAAGAAGGTAACAGTACAATAAGAACAGTAACACTCAGGGGTAGGCTAACAGGCCGCCCCCTAACTACATTAAGTTAGAACTCATAACACGCTCTGAGAAATTATGTCAATGTTGAAGATGTAAGACAGACATCAAGCACTAGAATCACTCGAGTCAGAGGTATCACTTAGTAGCAGGTCCTGTGGTAGTCTCCTCTTCATGCGTGAGGGCTGGCGCGTGCGGACGCCGATGTTATAATGCACAGCTCCTGGAACTTCTTGCAGCGTGAAAAAGAAACGGCGAGCGATCCTGCGAATGTAGTCGTGAAGAGGTAACAGTCCTAGTTCGTGATGGAGCTGCTGATTACGGATGGACCATGGAGCGTTGGTAGATATGCGCATGAAGCGATTCTGTATGACCTGAAGACGACGCAGATGACACGTGTGTGCGGCCCCCCACACTTGGCAGGCATATGTAATGAGCGGACGAACGAGTGATTTGTAGAGTAATAATGAAAACTGTAGGCCGAGGCTGGAACGGCGATGCAACAGAGGTGAGAGTTTTGACAGTCACCCGGAGGCCAGTGATATAAGACGATCGATATGAGCACGCCAAGTCAGTCGAGAGTCCAAAAGCACTCCAAGGTATTTAACAGGAGTTGTAGTGGGGAGCCAAGGGAGTATATCGGCGAAGAGTGACGATTTTAGCTTCGGTTTTCTGAGGGTTCAATGAGATCCGCCAAGTGCTGAACCAATGAGTTAGGCGATCTAAAGAGAGCTGTACTACTTGTTGTGCGTGCTGGAGATTAACATGAGAATAATATAGTACTGTGTCATCAGCGTAAAGAGCTAAAGAAGTCGGAGCTAAGTCAGGAATATCAGAAATGTATATATTAAATAGAGTCGGGGTCAAGATAGAACCCTGTGGGACACCTGCGGTAATATTACGTGGAGATGAAAGCTTTCCACCAATGCGTACTGAAAAGCTGCGGTCGTAGAGGAAGACTGGAAGTTGATATGCCTTAGTCGGGAGAGGGTGTCGAAGACTTCGACCCCTGGGTCTTCGGGCTCCTCTCGAAGCCTCATTGCCACATTTGTTTTGGTTTTGCCTTGGGGTTCATAGGCCAGCCCTTGAATGCCTTGGATAGGAGAGGTCCTCCGTAGTGTGCTGGCCATTCTGCAGACCTCCATGCGCTGTATCTAGGCATCATAAATGCAAATTGACAGTCAAACTCTAAATAATAATAAATATTCTTCATGGGAATATACCACAGGCAGTGCCATCTCTCGACAGCAAGGCGCAATCGGAATAAAGATTATATTTTTCATCGCCAGGTAACACTTCTCTGCTGGCAGAGATTCAAAATATCAAAGTGAGAGTATCTTATGCTACATTAGTTACAGTACTAGGTTAATTGTGTTACATTCGCAGCACTTTATCAACACAAATTGATACAAAGGCCCAATTTTGTGTCTGCTCAAAGTTTAATATAAATGTTTATACAAATTGTTTCTATACACATTGGTTAAACGATTAAAAGTTGTTTGCAATGTGTCATCTTTTTTCCGCAAATTATGTACTTTCTCCATGAATTAAATAAACAACAGAGAGTATGCGAGTAGTGAACGTAAGGTGAGGGGTGATTAAAATACACAATATCAGTAAATGAACTAAGGAATGTAAAATAAAAAATTAAAATTAAAAAAAATAGGTTCTCGTATCAAATATTACAAATATTATGGTCGACTAAGAGATCTAAAGAAATAACCTATTTTGATATGGTTTTCGATTTAGTGTTCTAATAATTTAGTATATAATTCAATTTTGAGAATACAGACTTGTCACATACTTCAGTTTTTCACAGGAATAGTGTTAATGTTACTTAACATTAGGTAAATATTTATGCTAATTATCTATTTTCGAGAAATAAGTCAAGAAACTTTGAAATGTTCATCATATAGAATATTTCCCATGTGGTTCGATTTTCCTTGTTTTAAAATAGTTTTCCAGGGAATAATGCGACCATGTTTCTATTTATTTCACTTGAAATACCCTCAGATTATCATAGAATTTGTCTGAAACTCCGTCAAAGAGTACCTACACTTAAATACAGGAATAGAAATTGGATTACGAAAATTATAAAAGATAGGTGTTAATCTAGTGGGTAGTTGCGCTATTACTTCCTGTTGCCACAAGGATAATTATGGTACGTAAATAAATACCGTTTCAAGTGCCAGAAATTCGAAATTTGAGCTCTTGGTGAAATGCTGTTGTAAATGACACGGCCAGAAACATACCCTGGTTGAAGCGCCAGAACAGCAGCAAACAGTGTTTGTAATTGTCAGAAGATGGCACTCGTGTTGAACGCCAACGCCAGTGTTCAAACAATGACGCACACTAATATGTATAACTGACAGTTTAAATAGCTGTATGATTTACTTGCAAAATATAGCATTGCTTAATTAATTGTCATACATAAATAGAACAGAACGCTACAAAATGGGAAGAAAAATTGTGCAAAATGAAAAAAGAGAGGCGAAGTCAATGTCCAAAGTGAAAAGAAAAAACTACGCAAGATAAAGTGTTCAAGCTAAAGGGACTCCCAAACATCTGATCGGCCTTTGCCATCTCCTGTAGCTTCTAGAATCAATGTTAAGTTATTTGAAAACTTATTAATACTTTTAAATGCTTAAAAGAATATTTTATTGAGAATGATCATGTTATATCTGATTGTGAATTTTGGGTTAACTACTGATATGGAAGGATTTATTTTCTCCCAAAGAATTAGTAATAATAATATAAACGTTTTCCCTCATTTCAGACAGTGGATCAGACAGACAGCAGAACGACCTGAGGTGCTGGAAGTTCGGTCAACTCTGTATAACATTTAAATCCCGAACAGCAATGTGAAATCTTCCGATCTTCAACAGGTGCTGTTGGAACCACTACACTAGAAACTAGTTTGCCTAAAGAAAAGAGAACTAATTTATCCACAATGATTCCACATCTGAAAGAGGAGAATGTGTTACGAGGATCTTGTGAAATGAAGTGCACCATTCCTTCCAATCAATTTGTTAGCAAACAGCTTTTACCTAGCAGTATTCTAACCATTTATCTCATTTTCAGAGTCGTTCCTTTCGCTGCACTTTCTAAAACAAACTTTATATTTTGGAAATTTGAATTAAATATAAAATATACAAATCGGAGACACAGAGCCTTGGCGCTCCACTGCTTGTTATTTTGCCGTTTTATAATTTGAAATACGTAAACGCCACCTTTAAGCAGTTGCGCCCAGGTGTGAGGAGCTGCATATAGTATTTTATAACATGATTTTGTGGTCATTTCGTTTTCTTGCAATTTTTGCACTCCAAAACTTTCCCCAGATCGAATATTTGATTTATTTCAAATAGTAACAAGGTGAATGGGACAGTTCTTATTTATTTGGTGTAAATGGGTAGCTACATATATTGCCCACGAGGGCGATATCGTTTGGGAAAACTTTCAGTTTAATACTTTTCAATCTATTAAGTATGTCATAACCATTGAAAACAAATACTAGTGGAACATTTAAAGACATGAAGCAGATGAATGAATTAATCTTTATTCCAAAATAAGCTCTATAGAGTAAGGCCAGTTACTAAGTTTTAAACCCTGTATTTTATTACTGATGTTTTAATTTTTCTTTCACTTCAGTTTTTCTCCTCTCAAAAACATTTATAAATTCTCTACAATGTTCTTTTCCCCACATTTTTATGTAGAAAATCTCAGTGAGGTTTTGAACGTGCTTATGAAAATCAGAGATAAAGTTTGTTATTAAAATAGTAACCAGCAGTTGGCATGTAATGAATTATATAATGAAAAATGCATATTGCATAGAAAGGTAAAAGAATACCTGATGAGCCATTAATACGTATAAATTCACCGTTTTAATGTTAACATAGCTAGTTCTTTAAAACGGCAAAATGTATATAAAAACCGCATGGTGTATATTAAAATCTGAAATAGAGTGTTTTGTGTGTGTGTGTGGGTGTGTGTGTGTGTGTGTGTGTGTGTGTGTGTGTGTGTGTGTGTGTGTGTGTGTGTGTGTGTGTGTGTATGTTTTTGGACATAAACACAGTTATTGATCCTTTAAGGGGAAACAAGCTGTGAAATTTTGGGGAAATTTTCAAAAATGCGGACTTTCTGTGGAATAAACTGTAGTATTTTTAAGAGGCATTGAATTCATAAGGATCAGACAACAAAAATGATTAAGCACCAAGTAACACAAAGGGTGCAATTTTGAAGTCTAAAATAACCTTTCTATCCTTAAAGGAAGTGGATTCTCGCTACTCGTTTTTTTAGCATTTGTTGTCACTCCGTTCACCATTGTGTCACAAATTTTCGTCGATTACTTTGAAAACCACACGGAGGAGTCTTTTAACATGATACAAAATAAAGGTATTAATGAAATTTTTAGAAAATAAATAAAATAATGAAGTACATGCCCTTAGAAACAGTTTTTGTTACTTAAAAGCCTAAAATCCAAAAGGATATGTCTTTGAATAGTTTTATAAAATAGTTCTGTTTTATTTGCAAATAACTGATGAGTTTATAAGGTATACTTACATGTTATTGTATTGTTATTCCCAAAATTTGAGAAGTGCACGGAAATATTTTCCTGTAGATCAATTTAAAAAGCACAGATATACTTTTTCCTGGGAGCTGCTCAAGAAAGCGTTTTGAAAATGATAAAGTTTGTTGTATATGTACATAAAAATGGTTTGTATAGTAAAACTATTTGTTTAAGAAATAGGCAATTCCTAAATTTCGCAAGTGGATTCGTGGTTGTTTATAAGAGCGCTCCCTTGTCGTTTGAGGAAAAGCTATAAGTTCACTGCAACATAAAATGCAGCTTGGGTCTCTCTAATTTGTAAATTCACGCACCCTTATGAAAAAAGGTGTTATTCTAGACCGTGGATTTAGCATTGGTCGGGATTGCTCTGATGGTAAAGTCTATAGTTCACTTTCCAATATTAATTCCTGCTACCGTCCAATCTTATTTAAGATTTTCATTCCTTTTTCATATTTTTTCCTCAATACTTGAAAAACCGGATGGGGTAACTTTTCTGTAGTATTGTGGGCTCGTGGGCATCTGAAAAGGATTTGATGCTCATCGCATGCTCAAGATGGCATCAATTTGACAGTTTTACGTCATGTAAGTTATTATACTTCTAGTGGTTAAATGCTATTCCTAATTGCCACATACTATCACATACTAAATTTGTTAAACCTTAATTTTGGGATAATACTTTACCACTCTAACAGAACATGTAGCAATTACTGGAGATTAATGTCCGTAATTTTGTCTATTATTTCATGAAATAATGTACCTGCTAGTCTCTGAACCCGGATCTCCTGTATAAATGTGTAGTTACTTTTAAAGTAAAAAGACTGTACGCTTTTCTATAATGCATAATGGCTTCCTCATGATGCCAGAAAGTTACATCAGTGGACTCGTGAGAGCGATGCAGTTTCAAAGTAGGATGGAATAATTATCTCCGGATAAATGGATCATTTGCCGAGATACGCGCATGCCCCAGGGTTAGATACATGCGGCTTCTACCAGTTTAACATGCCATAAATAATGTGGTGGGAACGTTGCAAGAGATAATGTATCCGTTTCTGCTTTCTCCTCGCTGCTAGCTCTTCTGGGTCTCGAAGCGCGGAAAATATATAACTGTAGTGACGCTTTCATAACATTGATCTAAGATAAAATTTTAAAATAGTCCTCAGATTTTAAGAGTTGAAATGGTGTTTTCATAAACACTTATAATTTAGCTATAAAGGTAACTTTCAATTTTACCATTAGCCTATCTCCAAATACAGAATGTTCGGTGGTCGGTAGATAGTCGAAATATAACTCTATTGCTTAGGGATTATTGATACAGTAATTAGGGTCTAATGTACAATAGGTAGTCGTGCAAAATTTTTCAATTAGTTCCTGAAATATTGATTTTTTATTAATATTTTACTGTTCCCAAAATTGCTGTATAGAAGCGAATTATTGCTTTTAAAGCTTAATACAGTGCCTTCGTTATATTGCAGGGCCATGGATCTCATGTAAGTGTGCTTCGCATATTCGTCTAATATAAGGGAAGGATTTTCGTTCTAAAACTCTCGAGATACTTTCTCTCAAGTGATAGTAATATGTTGAAAGTGAAGGAGCTGTTTATATACATAGGTACTTTTTGGGTAATTTTCCTCTTTTCCGATCTTAATTTTGTATATGCTGTTTCTATAAACTTCACATACACTGTTTTCACTCATGTATCGTGCATAGAGACGTTTTGATCAAGATAAGAACAATAACAAAAAGAATACTCTAAAGCAATTCACACACCACACAGATGTGAATAAACGTTTGCCATGCACAATAAACAAACTACTTATAGCTCAAACTGAATGCAGGAATTGATATTGTTCAAGTATAATCCTCCTCGAGCAGGTCGTTCACAGCAGAGCGCAGCAAAAGCATATCGAGGTCACCGCAGTGAAAGAGTACGCATATCTGTGGCCCAGCTGTAAAGCGAACACAATGACCTTAAATTAAACTCTTGCTTACTATACAAATAAATGATAGATATATAGGTTTTATATTTTTACTAGAATGGGTAGAAATGCTAACTGCATCGTTGTTTAAAAACATATTGAATATTATAATTTACTAACGTAACCCTTAAGACTCTGATCTAAATTCATCCCCTGATTTTAATCCCATTATTTATAGGGAGGAATACAACATTTTATTCATTTATGCCAAAAACAACATCGTGTGGAACAATTTAAAAATAGAATGTGCTGACAAATAAAAACCCAAGGAAAACATTGTAAAATATAAAGTTAAAGTGATACTGTTTCTTACTTAATACTGTTTAAAGAGCATTTAGTGCTCTTAGTACCCGACTTCAGAAGTTTCTCTACTTCTGCAACTAATTTAGTGTTTGAAAATTCACTGCGTCTTTTGTGAAGTTTGTTCAGTTTAATGTTGATGAAGCGCATCTTTTTTGCTGCAATTGTATAGGAACCTAGACATATAGGCTGATATTCAGATAACTATATGAGATGTTTTAAAATATCTCACATGCTTCAAAATACCTAGCTTCATAACGCAAAGCATTTATATAGCAGTTTTCAGGCCATTAAGGCATAATGTGCTTTTATGTACTATGCCTTTCTTAAAAGAAATATTCAATGCCCCGTTGTATTTTCAAATGTGAAATAGGAACATACATTTCGGTATAAAGTTTGTTGAATAATCGGATGATATGCACGAAAAATATATCATTGGGTTGTCTGGAAAGTAATGCCGGTTTTTTCTTATTTTGGTGTTTTGGAAAATTTATTGGGTTTCTTTGGGTTGACAATGCTATTTACAGGATGCCATGGCTAGTGTTGCATACATTTTGAGCATGTATATTGTTAATAAAGAATCACAAAATGGAGACAACAAAGCTTGAAATTAAAGCCCTTCTAAACACTACTGGAAACAAGATTATAAATCCGCTGCCACAGCTCGAAGAATATGTGATGTGGAGGGAGAAGGTGTCGTTAGTGTGCGTGTAGCACAACGATGGTTCCAATGTTTCAACAATGGAGACGAAAACACTAAAGATTTACCACGTTATGGAACACTTGAAGTATGGAATATTGAGGATACACGCCAAGTTTTGCAAGAAAATCCGCAAAACTGTACCCGTAAGCTTTCAGAAGAACTTGGTGCATCAAAAGATACCATACATCGCCTCATTAAGAACTTGGAAAATCGTACTGAAGCTGTAGATCTGTACCTCATGAACTGACACCTCAACAGGCTGAACGTAGAGTGGATATCGGTTATCAGCTTATCCGTAATCCCATGGATGATAGATTTGTGGAATTTGAAAGGTGTGATTTACTGGGGGTTCGTTCCAAACATGCGGGCGATTGATGCGAATCTCTGTTGTCAACGACTGGACTGAGTTATGAAACTTTGAGACGGAGATACCCAGTATTAGTTAATCGAAATAGAGTTCTATTGTAAATAAGACGATGCAACACCCCATACTGCACGAATAACAATGGAGATTTTCAGAAATTGAGAGGAATGGAACTGCTACTACACCCAGCATACAGCCCTGATCTCGTACCATCAGATTATCATCTTTTTCGATCCATGGCCCATTTTCTACTTGGAAGAAATTTTGACACCATTGAAACAGTGCAAATGGGTGTCACAGAATTCTTCGCATCAAAAACCAGAAACTGGTACCATCGTAGGATAATAAACCTCGCCGAACGATAATTCAAAGATCATAGAATCTAATTTTCTATAATTTGAAAATTAGTTAATTGCTTTTCAGAACATATTTAAAATAATGTTTTTTATTATAGAAAAAGACATTACTTATGAGACATGTGCAGGTATATAGGTGTTTTATAATAACATACAAAATTATGTTGATATTATGGCCTTAAACAGAAGCAATTACAATTAAAAATATCTGGATTATTTGTTTGTTTTTAAGGAACACGTAGATTTCATAAACATATCTAAAAATATTTCTTTAAATTATACAGTTAAGAAGAAAGTGTTTGGATTATTCATTTCTACGATGGAAAATGTTGTATGAAAATGGTAGGTGGGATACCGGTTGTGCTCGCCTGCCGAAGAGTTTCCAATTGGTCAATTGTAGGGACCCTGTTCTCTGCACTGTCATGACTCCTTGGGTTGGCCGCGCTCTATCTCCTCTCACCTCATCCTTCCTCCCGGGGATGCCACACTTGTGGCGAAGGCATAATAGATGTAGTTTGGTCGCAGTGTCAGATCCCTTCGCCTAGCATAATACAACACAACTCAAGGAAAAGAACCCTATAATTAGTGTAAGTTAACTGGTTGAGTTGGCGTATATATATAAAATTTGAGTAGCTGGCATGCTTAATTTGTAAGATTACTCACTCAGAATAGGCAGATGTTCACCATTCCTTCCAAAAGCGCTTTACGGTCTCTGCTTCAGACCATCTTCAGTGGGGGCTGCTACAACTACTGGCATATATATATATATATATATATATATATATATATATATATATATATATATTGTCATATCATTAGACCGTAAAAGAGAAGATAAATGTGGCATACTACGAAGCCAGCAGAGAGATGAAACATAATAATTATTTGCACAGCGCTCCCCTTAATTATAAAGGGAATGTAATAAATAGAGGAATAAGTGAATATTACTTGGCAGTTGTGAAATATATAATAATTATAAAGCTAGTAAAACGGTAGTAATGGTTGTGATAAATATAACATTGAAGAAGATGATGGTGGTGGTGATGATGATGATGATGATGATGATGATGATGATGATGATGATTGATGATGATGATGATGATGATGATGATGATGATGATGATGATGATGATGATGATGATGATGATGATGATGATGATGATGATGATGATGATGATGATGATGATGATGATGATGATGATGATGATGATGATGATGATGATGATGATGATGATGATGATGATGATGATGATGATGATGATGATGATGATGATGATGATGATGATGATGATGATGATGATGATGATGATGATGATGATGATGATGATGATGATGATGATGATGATGATGATGATGATGATGATGATGATGATGATGATGATGATGATGATGATGATGATGATGATGATGATGATGATGGTTATGAACAAACATCCGTATTCATGGCAGCGAAGGATAGTGGCAACACTGCATGTATCCTCTATTAGAGCTTTTTGCCTTCAAGATGTGCAAACCATGTATTGTTTAATAACATTAAAATTCTAAGATAGAGTCAAACTGAAAATTTCCATGCCATATCCGGG
The DNA here is from genome assembly GCA_030765055.1 of Mantis religiosa. Lineage (NCBI taxonomy): Eukaryota > Metazoa > Arthropoda > Insecta > Mantodea > Mantidae > Mantis > Mantis religiosa. Next base: position 1,150,311 of record JAUKNK010000021.1, on the reverse strand, counting down.
ATTTAAAACACGGACCTCCTGGTTTCCGTACAGTCGCTCTTACCCATTGAGCTACCATGGCCAACGTGCCGTCATGACATTAAATTCTCCAGGTGACTCGTATATTTTCCGCTAAACCACTAAGAGCTGTCGTATACGAGATACATCGTTTGTGGCCACTTACTATTGTAAGTACTTGAATGTTGATTTAAAAAGCGAAACTGAATGTTAATAGCTACACCAAAACACTTGTCTCGTACATCGTGAGAATGTTAGCAATACCAATACATTTTTAAATAAAATAACTGAAACAGGAGTCTCAATATCCTTTGGATCAATGGCAACGCTTCGTCAAATAGAATTGTGAAATTGGCTGCAGTATTTCTCTGATCTCTTGTGGAAGCAATCTTCAATTACGTGAAAAGCGTACTTGTAGAACTGCACTTGATGGTGCTCAGAAACGGATTTACCATTTCATTCATTAGATCATCACTCACTCGAAAACACTTGGCTCATAAAATCGCTGAAAGTTTTCACTGAATATCTGCTAGAGGCGGGGAAGAAGATTCAGAAGTTTCCTGGTGGGGAATCCTGGTGTGTCTGTTTATTTCTCCAAATAATGCATTCCAATTCCTTTGAAAAACTAAAGTGAAGAAAACCTGAAATTAAAGCAGAGAAATTAGTTTAACATAAGAGAAGTACGTAAGATAGAATTCTTATAAATATATCAGGTGGATATGTGTAACAACACATATTAAATTAAACAACATTAAGTGTTGAGTTTTTAAGTTTTGGAGCATTTTATTGATATCTTTGAGATTAATTTAACCTTCTCTTCCATTCTTTATTTTACTGTGGTGGAAGTAGTTGTCGTTGCTTACAAAATATTGGACTTGTAAAATATTAAACATTATCACAGCCTTGAGTCCTGGAATAAAATTTGTTGGAATTAACAACAACACACCTTGGATGCCGTATTTTCATGTAAAATATTAAAAATTATCGCATCCTTGAGTTCTGGGATAAAATTTGTTGGAATTAACAACAACACAACTTGGATGCGGTATTTTCATGTAAAATATTAAAAATTATCGCATCCTTGAGTTCTGGGATAAAATTTGTTGGAATTAACAACAACACACCTTGGATGCCGTATTTTCATGTAAAATATTAAAAATTATCACAGCCTTGAGTTCTGGGATAAAATTTGTTGGAATTAACAACAACACAACTTGGATGCGGTATTTTCATGTAAAATATTAAACATTATCACAGCCTTGAGTTCTGGGATAAAATTTGTTGGAATTAACAACAACACAACTTGGATGCGGTATTTTCATGTAAAATATTAAACATTATCGCAGCCTTGAGTTCTGGGATAAAATTTGTTGGAATTAACAACAACACAACTTGGATGCGGTATTTTCATGTAAAATATTAAAAATTATCGCATCCTTGAGTTCTGGGATAAAATTTGTTGGAATTAACAACAACACAACTTGGATGCGGTATTTTCATGTAAAATATTAAACATTATCACAGCCTTGAGTTCTGGGATAAAATTTGTTGGAATTAACAACAACACAACTTGGATGCGGTATTTTCATGTAAAATATTAAACATTATCACAGCCTTGAGTTCTGGGATAAAATTTGTTGGAATTAACAACAACACAACTTGGATGCGGTATTTACATGTAAAATATTAAAAATTATCACAGCCTTGAGTTCTGGAATAAAATTTGTTGGAATTAACAACAACACACCTTGGATGCCGTATTTTCATGTAAAATATTAAAAATTATCACAGCCTTGAGTTCTGGGATAAAATCTGTTGGAATTAACAACAACACAACTTGGATGCGGTATTTTCATGTAAAATATTAAACATTATCACAGCCTTGAGTTCTGGGATAAAATTTGTTGGAATTAACAACAACACAACTTGGATGCGGTATTTTCATGTAAAATATTAAACATTATCACAGCCTTGAGTTCTGGGATAAAATTTGTTGGAATTAACAACAACACAACTTGGATGCGGTATTTTCATGTAAAATATTAAAAATTATCACAGCCTTGAGTTCTGGGATAAAATTTGTTGGAATTAACAACAACACAACTTGGATGCGGTATTTTCATGTAAAATATTAAACATTATCGCAGCCTTGAGTTCTGGGATAAAATTTGTTGGAATTAACAACAACACAACTTGGATGCGGTATTTTCATGTAAAATATTAAACATTATCACAGCCTTGAGTTCTGGGATAAAATTTGTTGGAATTAACAACAACACAACTTGGATGCGGTATTTTCATGTAAAATATTAAAAATTATCACAGCCTTGAGTTCTGGGATAAAATTTGTTGGAATTAACAACAACACAACTTGGATGCGGTATTTTCATGTAAAATATTAAACATTATCGCAGCCTTGAGTTCTGGGATAAAATTTGTTGGAATTAACAACAACACAACTTGGATGCGGTATTTTCATGTAAAATATTAAACATTATCACAGCCTTGAGTTCTGGGATAAAATTTGTTGGAATTAACAACAACACAACTTGGATGCGGTATTTTCATGTAAAATATTAAAAATTATCGCATCCTTGAGTTCTGGGATAAAATTTGTTGGAATTAACAACAACACAACTTGGATGCGGTATTTTCATGTAAAATATTAAACATTATCACAGCCTTGAGTTCTGGGATAAAATTTGTTGGAATTAACAACAACACAACTTGGATGCGGTATTTTCATGTAAAATATTAAACATTATCACAGCCTTGAGTTCTGGGATAAAATTTGTTGGAATTAACAACAACACAACTTGGATGCGGTATTTACATGTAAAATATTAAAAATTATCACAGCCTTGAGTTCTGGAATAAAATTTGTTGGAATTAACAACAACACACCTTGGATGCCGTATTTTCATGTAAAATATTAAAAATTATCACAGCCTTGAGTTCTGGGATAAAATCTGTTGGAATTAACAACAACACAACTTGGATGCGGTATTTTCATGTAAAATATTAAACATTATCACAGCCTTGAGTTCTGGGATAAAATTTGTTGGAATTAACAACAACACAACTTGGATGCGGTATTTTCATGTAAAATATTAAACATTATCACAGCCTTGAGTTCTGGGGTAAAATTTGTTGGAATTAACAACAACACAACTTGGATGCGGTATTTTCCTGTAAAATATTAAAAATTATCACAGCCTTGAGTTCTGGGATAAAATTTGTTGGAATTAACAACAACACAACTTGGATGCGGTATTTTCATGTAAAATATTAAACATTATCGCAGCCTTGAGTTCTGGGATAAAATTTGTTGGAATTAACAACAACACAACTTGGATGCGGTATTTTCATGTAAAATATTAAACATTATCACAGCCTTGAGTTCTGGGATAAAATTTGTTGGAATTAACAACAACACAACTTGGATGCGGTATTTTCATGTAAAATATTAAACATTATCGCAGCCTTGAGTTCTGGGATAAAATTTGTTGGAATTAACAACAACACAACTTGGATGCGGTATTTTCATGTAAAATATTAAACATTATCACAGCCTTGAGTTCTGGGATAAAATTTGTTGGAATTAACAACAACACAACTTGGATGCGGTATTTTCATGTAAAATATTAAAAATTATCACAGCCTTGAGTTCTGGGATAAAATTTGTTGGAATTAACAACAACACAACTTGGATGCGGTATTTTCATGTAAAATATTAAACATTATCGCAGCCTTGAGTTCTGGGATAAAATTTGTTGGAATTAACAACAACACAACTTGGATGCGGTATTTTCATGTAAAATATTAAACATTATCACAGCCTTGAGTTCTGGGATAAAATTTGTTGGAATTAACAACAACACAACTTGGATGCGGTATTTTCATGTAAAATATTAAAAATTATCGCAGCCTTGAGTTCTGCGATAAAATTTGTTGGAATTAACAACAACACAACTTGGATGTGGTATTTTCATGTAAAATATTAAACATTATCGCAGCCTTGAGTTCTGGGATAAAATTTGTTGGAATTAACAACAACACAACTTGGATGCGGTATTTTCATGTAAAATATTAAAAATTATCGCAGCCTTGAGTTCTGGATTAAAATTTGTTGGAATTAACAACAACACAGCTTGGATGCGGTATTTTCATGTAAAATATTAAAAATTATCACAGCCTTGAGTTCTGCGATAAAATTTGTTGGAATTAACAACAACACAACTTGGATGCGGTATTTTCATGTAAAATATTAAACATTATCACAGCCTTGAGTTCTGGGATAAAATCTGTTGGAATTAACAACAACACAACTTGGATGCGGTATTTTCATGTAAAATATTAAAAATTATCACAGCCTTGAGTTCTGGGATAAAATTTGTTGGAATTAACAACAACACAACTTGGATGCGGTATTTTCATGTAAAATATTAAACATTATCACAGCCTTGAGTTCTGGGATAAAATTTGTTGGAATTAACAACAACACAACTTGGATGCGGTATTTTCATGTAAAATATTAAAAATTATCACAGCCTTGAGTTCTGGGATAAAATTTGTTGGAATTAACAACAACACAACTTGGATGCGGTATTTTCATGTAAAATATTAAACATTATCGCAGCCTTGAGTTCTGGGATAAAATTTGTTGGAATTAACAACAACACAACTTGGATGCGGTATTTTCATGTAAAATATTAAACATTATCACAGCCTTGAGTTCTGGGATAAAATTTGTTGGAATTAACAACAACACAACTTGGATGCGGTATTTTCATGTAAAATATTAAAAATTATCACAGCCTTGAGTTCTGGGATAAAATTTGTTGGAATTAACAACAACACAACTTGGATGCGGTATTTTCATGTAAAATATTGAACATTATCACAGCCTTGAGTTCTGGGATAAAATTTGTTGGAATTAACAACAACACAACTTGGATGCGGTATTTTCATGTAAAATATTAAAAATTATCACAGCCTTGAGTTCTGGGATAAAATCTGTTGGAATTAACAACAACACAACTTGGATGCGGTATTTTCATGTAAAATATTAAACATTATCACAGCCTTGAGTTCTGGGATAAAATTTGTTGGAATTAACAACAACACAACTTGGATGCGGTATTTTCATGTAAAAGATTAAACATTTCCACAGCCTTGAGTTCTGGGATAAAATTTGTTGGAATTAACAACAACACAACTTGGATGCGGTATTTTCATGTAAAATATTAAAAATTATCACAGCCTTGAGTTCTGGGATAAAATTTGTTGGAATTAACAACAACACAACTTGGATGCGGTATTTTCATGTAAAATATTAAACATTATCGCAGCCTTGAGTTCTGGGATAAAATTTGTTGGAATTAACAACAACACAACTTGGATGCGGTATTTTCATGTAAAATATTAAACATTATCACAGCCTTGAGTTCTGGGATAAAATTATTTGGAATTAACAACAACACAACTTGGATGCGGTATTTTCATGTAAAATATTAAAAATTATCACAGCCTTGAGTTCTGCGATAAAATTTGTTGGAATTAACAACAACACAACTTGGATGCGGTATTTTCATGTAAAATATTAAACCTTATCGCAGCCTTGAGTTCTGGGATAAAATTTGTTGGAATTAACAACAGCACAACTTGGATGCGGTATTTTCATGTAAAATATTAAACATTATCACAGCCTTGAGTTCTGGGATAAAATTTGTTGGAATTAACAACAACACAACTTGGATGCGGTATTTTCATGTAAAATATTAAAAATTATCGCAGCCTTGAGTTCTGCGATAAAATTTGTTGGAATTAACAACAACACAACTTGGATGCGGTTTTTTCATGTAAAATATTAAAAATTATCGCATCCTTGAGTTCTGCGATAAAATTTGTTGGAATTAACAACAACACAACTTGGATGCGGTATTTTCATGTAAAATATTAAAAATTATCGCAGCCTTGAGTTCTGCGATAAAATTTGTTGGAATTAACAACAACACAACTTGGATGCGGTATTTTCATGTAAAATATTAAACATTATCACAGCCTTGAGTTCTGGGATAAAATTTGTTGGAATTAACAACAACACAACTTGGATGCGGTATTTTCATGTAAAATATTAAAAATTATCGCATCCTTGAGTTCTGGGATAAAATTTGTTGGAATTAACAACAACACAACTTGGATGCGGTATTTTCATGTAAAATATTAAACATTATCACAGCCTTGAGTTCTGGGATAAAATTTGTTGGAATTAACAACAACACAACTTGGATGCGGTATTTTCATGTAAAATATTAAACATTATCACAGCCTTGAGTTCTGGGATAAAATTTGTTGGAATTAACAACAACACAACTTGGATGCGGTATTTACATGTAAAATATTAAAAATTATCACAGCCTTGAGTTCTGGAATAAAATTTGTTGGAATTAACAACAACACACCTTGGATGCCGTATTTTCATGTAAAATATTAAAAATTATCACAGCCTTGAGTTCTGGGATAAAATCTGTTGGAATTAACAACAACACAACTTGGATGCGGTATTTTCATGTAAAATATTAAACATTATCACAGCCTTGAGTTCTGGGATAAAATTTGTTGGAATTAACAACAACACAACTTGGATGCGGTATTTTCATGTAAAATATTAAACATTATCACAGCCTTGAGTTCTGGGATAAAATTTGTTGGAATTAACAACAACACAACTTGGATGCGGTATTTTCATGTAAAATATTAAAAATTATCACAGCCTTGAGTTCTGGGATAAAATTTGTTGGAATTAACAACAACACAACTTGGATGCGGTATTTTCATGTAAAATATTAAACATTATCGCAGCCTTGAGTTCTGGGATAAAATTTGTTGGAATTAACAACAACACAACTTGGATGCGGTATTTTCATGTAAAATATTAAACATTATCACAGCCTTGAGTTCTGGGATAAAATTTGTTGGAATTAACAACAACACAACTTGGATGCGGTATTTTCATGTAAAATATTAAACATTATCGCAGCCTTGAGTTCTGGGATAAAATTTGTTGGAATTAACAACAACACAACTTGGATGCGGTATTTTCATGTAAAATATTAAACATTATCACAGCCTTGAGTTCTGGGATAAAATTTGTTGGAATTAACAACAACACAACTTGGATGCGGTATTTTCATGTAAAATATTAAAAATTATCACAGCCTTGAGTTCTGGGATAAAATTTGTTGGAATTAACAACAACACAACTTGGATGCGGTATTTTCATGTAAAATATTAAACATTATCGCAGCCTTGAGTTCTGGGATAAAATTTGTTGGAATTAACAACAACACAACTTGGATGCGGTATTTTCATGTAAAATATTAAACATTATCACAGCCTTGAGTTCTGGGATAAAATTTGTTGGAATTAACAACAACACAACTTGGATGCGGTATTTTCATGTAAAATATTAAAAATTATCGCAGCCTTGAGTTCTGCGATAAAATTTGTTGGAATTAACAACAACACAACTTGGATGTGGTATTTTCATGTAAAATATTAAACATTATCGCAGCCTTGAGTTCTGGGATAAAATTTGTTGGAATTAACAACAACACAACTTGGATGCGGTATTTTCATGTAAAATATTAAAAATTATCGCAGCCTTGAGTTCTGGATTAAAATTTGTTGGAATTAACAACAACACAGCTTGGATGCGGTATTTTCATGTAAAATATTAAAAATTATCACAGCCTTGAGTTCTGCGATAAAATTTGTTGGAATTAACAACAACACAACTTGGATGCGGTATTTTCATGTAAAATATTAAACATTATCACAGCCTTGAGTTCTGGGATAAAATCTGTTGGAATTAACAACAACACAACTTGGATGCGGTATTTTCATGTAAAATATTAAAAATTATCACAGCCTTGAGTTCTGGGATAAAATTTGTTGGAATTAACAACAACACAACTTGGATGCGGTATTTTCATGTAAAATATTAAACATTATCACAGCCTTGAGTTCTGGGATAAAATTTGTTGGAATTAACAACAACACAACTTGGATGCGGTATTTTCATGTAAAATATTAAAAATTATCACAGCCTTGAGTTCTGGGATAAAATTTGTTGGAATTAACAACAACACAACTTGGATGCGGTATTTTCATGTAAAATATTAAACATTATCGCAGCCTTGAGTTCTGGGATAAAATTTGTTGGAATTAACAACAACACAACTTGGATGCGGTATTTTCATGTAAAATATTAAACATTATCACAGCCTTGAGTTCTGGGATAAAATTTGTTGGAATTAACAACAACACAACTTGGATGCGGTATTTTCATGTAAAATATTAAAAATTATCACAGCCTTGAGTTCTGGGATAAAATTTGTTGGAATTAACAACAACACAACTTGGATGCGGTATTTTCATGTAAAATATTGAACATTATCACAGCCTTGAGTTCTGGGATAAAATTTGTTGGAATTAACAACAACACAACTTGGATGCGGTATTTTCATGTAAAATATTAAAAATTATCACAGCCTTGAGTTCTGGGATAAAATCTGTTGGAATTAACAACAACACAACTTGGATGCGGTATTTTCATGTAAAATATTAAACATTATCACAGCCTTGAGTTCTGGGATAAAATTTGTTGGAATTAACAGCAACACAACTTGGATGCGGTATTTTCATGTAAAAGATTAAACATTTCCACAGCCTTGAGTTCTGGGATAAAATTTGTTGGAATTAACAACAACACAACTTGGATGCGGTATTTTCATGTAAAATATTAAAAATTATCACAGCCTTGAGTTCTGCGATAAAATTTGTTGGAATTAACAACAACACAACTTGGATGCGGTATTTTCATGTAAAATATTAAACCTTATCGCAGCCTTGAGTTCTGGGATAAAATTTGTTGGAATTAACAACAGCACAACTTGGATGCGGTATTTTCATGTAAAATATTAAACATTATCACAGCCTTGAGTTCTGGGATAAAATTTGTTGGAATTAACAACAACACAACTTGGATGCGGTATTTTCATGTAAAATATTAAAAATTATCGCAGCCTTGAGTTCTGCGATAAAATTTGTTGGAATTAACAACAACACAACTTGGATGCGGTTTTTTCATGTAAAATATTAAAAATTATCGCATCCTTGAGTTCTGCGATAAAATTTGTTGGAATTAACAACAACACAACTTGGATGCGGTATTTTCATGTAAAATATTAAAAATTATCGCAGCCTTGAGTTCTGCGATAAAATTTGTTGGAATTAACAACAACACAACTTGGATGCGGTATTTTCATGTAAAATATTAAACATTATCACAGCCTTGAGTTCTGGGATAAAATTTGTTGGAATTAACAACAACACAACTTGGATGCGGTATTTTCATGTAAAATATTAAAAATTATCGCATCCTTGAGTTCTGGGATAAAATTTGTTGGAATTAACAACAACACAACTTGGATGCGGTATTTTCATGTAAAATATTAAACATTATCACAGCCTTGAGTTCTGGGATAAAATTTGTTGGAATTAACAACAACACAACTTGGATGCGGTATTTTCATGTAAAATATTAAACATTATCACAGCCTTGAGTTCTGGGATAAAATTTGTTGGAATTAACAACAACACAACTTGGATGCGGTATTTACATGTAAAATATTAAAAATTATCACAGCCTTGAGTTCTGGAATAAAATTTGTTGGAATTAACAACAACACACCTTGGATGCCGTATTTTCATGTAAAATATTAAAAATTATCACAGCCTTGAGTTCTGGGATAAAATCTGTTGGAATTAACAACAACACAACTTGGATGCGGTATTTTCATGTAAAATATTAAACATTATCACAGCCTTGAGTTCTGGGATAAAATTTGTTGGAATTAACAACAACACAACTTGGATGCGGTATTTTCATGTAAAATATTAAACATTATCACAGCCTTGAGTTCTGGGATAAAATTTGTTGGAATTAACAACAACACAACTTGGATGCGGTATTTTCATGTAAAATATTAAAAATTATCACAGCCTTGAGTTCTGGGATAAAATTTGTTGGAATTAACAACAACACAACTTGGATGCGGTATTTTCATGTAAAATATTAAACATTATCGCAGCCTTGAGTTCTGGGATAAAATTTGTTGGAATTAACAACAACACAACTTGGATGCGGTATTTTCATGTAAAATATTAAACATTATCACAGCCTTGAGTTCTGGGATAAAATTTGTTGGAATTAACAACAACACAACTTGGATGCGGTATTTTCATGTAAAATATTAAACATTATCGCAGCCTTGAGTTCTGGGATAAAATTTGTTGGAATTAACAACAACACAACTTGGATGCGGTATTTTCATGTAAAATATTAAACATTATCACAGCCTTGAGTTCTGGGATAAAATTTGTTGGAATTAACAACAACACAACTTGGATGCGGTATTTTCATGTAAAATATTAAAAATTATCACAGCCTTGAGTTCTGGGATAAAATTTGTTGGAATTAACAACAACACAACTTGGATGCGGTATTTTCATGTAAAATATTAAACATTATCGCAGCCTTGAGTTCTGGGATAAAATTTGTTGGAATTAACAACAACACAACTTGGATGCGGTATTTTCATGTAAAATATTAAACATTATCACAGCCTTGAGTTCTGGGATAAAATTTGTTGGAATTAACAACAACACAACTTGGATGCGGTATTTTCATGTAAAATATTAAAAATTATCACAGCCTTGAGTTCTGGGATAAAATTTGTTGGAATTAACAACAACACAACTTGGATGCGGTATTTTCATGTAAAATATTAAACATTATCGCAGCCTTGAGTTCTGGGATAAAATTTGTTGGAATTAACAACAACACAACTTGGATGCGGTATTTTCATGTAAAATATTAAAAATTATCGCAGCCTTGAGTTCTGGATTAAAATTTGTTGGAATTAACAACAACACAGCTTGGATGCGGTATTTTCATGTAAAATATTAAAAATTATCACAGCCTTGACAGCCTTGAGTTCTGCGATAAAATTTGTTGGAATTAACAACAACACAACTTGGATGCGGTATTTTCATGTAAAATATTAAACATTATCACAGCCTTGAGTTCTGGGATAAAATCTGTTGGAATTAACAACAACACAACTTGGATGCGGTATTTTCATGTAAAATATTAAAAATTATCACAGCCTTGAGTTCTGGGATAAAATTTGTTGGAATTAACAACAACACAACTTGGATGCGGTATTTTCATGTAAAATATTAAACATTATCACAGCCTTGAGTTCTGGGATAAAATTTGTTGGAATTAACAACAACACAACTTGGATGCGGTATTTTCATGTAAAATATTAAAAATTATCACAGCCTTGAGTTCTGGGATAAAATTTGTTGGAATTAACAACAACACAACTTGGATGCGGTATTTTCATGTAAAATATTAAACATTATCGCAGCCTTGAGTTCTGGGATAAAATTTGTTGGAATTAACAACAACACAACTTGGATGCGGTATTTTCATGTAAAATATTAAACATTATCACAGCCTTGAGTTCTGGGATAAAATTTGTTGGAATTAACAACAACACAACTTGGATGCGGTATTTTCATGTAAAATATTAAAAATTATCACAGCCTTGAGTTCTGGGATAAAATTTGTTGGAATTAACAACAACACAACTTGGATGCGGTATTTTCATGTAAAATATTGAACATTATCACAGCCTTGAGTTCTGGGATAAAATTTGTTGGAATTAACAACAACACAACTTGGATGCGGTATTTTCATGTAAAATATTAAAAATTATCACAGCCTTGAGTTCTGGGATAAAATCTGTTGGAATTAACAACAACACAACTTGGATGCGGTATTTTCATGTAAAATATTAAACATTATCACAGCCTTGAGTTCTGGGATAAAATTTGTTGGAATTAACAGCAACACAACTTGGATGCGGTATTTTCATGTAAAAGATTAAACATTTCCACAGCCTTGAGTTCTGGGATAAAATTTGTTGGAATTAACAACAACACAACTTGGATGCGGTATTTTCATGTAAAATATTAAAAATTATCACAGCCTTGAGTTCTGGGATAAAATTTGTTGGAATTAACAACAACACAACTTGGATGCGGTATTTTCATGTAAAATATTAAACATTATCGCAGCCTTGAGTTCTGGGATAAAATTTGTTGGAATTAACAACAACACAACTTGGATGCGGTATTTTCATGTAAAATATTAAACATTATCACAGCCTTGAGTTCTGGGATAAAATTATTTGGAATTAACAACAACACAACTTGGATGCGGTATTTTCATGTAAAATATTAAAAATTATCACAGCCTTGAGTTCTGCGATAAAATTTGTTGGAATTAACAACAACACAACTTGGATGCGGTATTTTCATGTAAAATATTAAACCTTATCGCAGCCTTGAGTTCTGGGATAAAATTTGTTGGAATTAACAACAGCACAACTTGGATGCGGTATTTTCATGTAAAATATTAAACATTATCACAGCCTTGAGTTCTGGGATAAAATTTGTTGGAATTAACAACAACACAACTTGGATGCGGTATTTTCATGTAAAATATTAAAAATTATCGCAGCCTTGAGTTCTGCGATAAAATTTGTTGGAATTAACAACAACACAACTTGGATGCGGTTTTTTCATGTAAAATATTAAAAATTATCGCATCCTTGAGTTCTGCGATAAAATTTGTTGGAATTAACAACAACACAACTTGGATGCGGTATTTTCATGTAAAATATTAAAAATTATCGCAGCCTTGAGTTCTGCGATAAAATTTGTTGGAATTAACAACAACACAACTTGGATGCGGTATTTTCATGTAAAATATTAAAAATTATCGCATCCTTGAGTTCTGCGATAAAATTTGTTGGAATTAACAACAACACAACTTGGATGCGGTATTTTCATGTAAAATATTAAAGATTATCACAGCCTTGAGTTCTGGGATAAAATTTGTTGGAATTAACAACAACACAACTTGGATGCGGTATTTTCATGTAAAATATTAAACATTATCACAGCCTTGAGTTCTGGGATAAAATTTGTTGGAATTAACAACAACACAACTTGGATGCGGTATTTTCATGTAAAATATTAAAAATTATCGCAGCCTTGAGTTCTGCGATAAAATTTGCTGGAATTAGCGTCAGGACACCTTGGATGCGGTATTTTCATGTAAAATATTAAACATTATCACAGCCTTGAGTTCTGGGATAAAATTTGTTGGAATTAACAACAACACAACTTGGATGCGGTATTTTCATGTAAAATATTAAAGATTATCACAGCCTTGAGTTCTGGGATAAAATTTGTTGGAATTAACAACAACACAACTTGGATGCGGTATTTTCATGTAAAATATTAAACATTATCACAGCCTTGAGTTCTGGGATAAAATTTGTTGGAATTAACAACAACACAACTTGGATGCGGTATTTTCATGTAAAATATTAAACATTATCACAGCCTTGAGTTCTGGGATAAAATTTGTTGGAATTAACAACAACACAACTTGGATGCGGTATTTTCATGTAAAATATTAAAGATTATCACAGCCTTGAGTTCTGGGATAAAATTTGCTGGAATTAGCGTCAGGACACCTTGGATGCGGTATTTTCATGTAAAATATTAAAGATTATCACAGCCTTGAGTTCTGGGATAAAATTTGCTGGAATTAGCGTCAGGACACCTTGGATCCGGTATTGCGAATTTAAATTTACTTTTAAATTAGTGAGCAATTTCGCCGTAATATGAAATAATCGGCATTTCCTTTCCTCTTTCCGCTCGGTTCAGCAAAAAACCTTCTTATGTGTTTACTACAAAAATCTTTCTTCTAGATCATGTGTTTCTGCCAAAATAATTCATAATCAAGATGAAATAGATACGAAAATGTACGTTTAAAAAAAAATGTGTAGTGTTTAACGCCCGCTTTTACTACATACGGCACCGCAGGCGGTGACACTGATGATACATGGGATGAAGATGGAGCACCGGTGGAATAAGATGGCGGGGGAAACCAGAGGTCCCGGAGAAAACCCGCCCCAACGCCGTGTTGTCCACCACAAATCTCACTTTTGCGGTCACCTGGGATCGAACCCGGGCCGCCTTGGTGAAAGCCAAGCGGTCTAACCACTGAGCCACGGCGTGGCCAATGTACGTTTATGTGAATAGTTATGCATTGATAAGAAAATAAATGATTAATGGATAGAGAAAGTTGTATGATTGTAACACGTCGAGTTTTCATTGAGTGTTATGATAACATTAGGTAACATCAAACTGAGCGGGATGGCTCAGGCTTTTTCGTCTGTGACCCGCATTCGGGAGATCCAGGTTCGATTTCCGTGGCCGATCTATCAGATCCATGGGTTTTTCGGTTGTTGTTTCTTTTTTTTTTCCTGAGTCGCCAGGCGAATGCTGTGTAGGCTAATTACATTCCCCGAGTTACCTGTCTCTACATTTCATCTCCATTATCATTTCACAGCATCTCTCATTTGGTGGTCTCTTTCAGAGTAGAAGTGTCGGCAGGTGTCTCGGCACTGCATGGCAGGATGATATGTTCTGGTAGGTGGGTTGCGAGTCTCTGAACCACAGTAAGGGGGATATAAGTTGTTCTGGCCTACCGAAGAAGGTCTCCATCTAAGTAAAATGTAGGGACACTGCCCTCTGCACTGTCGTGGTTTCTTTGGATAGCCACCTTCTATCTCCTCTCGCTTCATCTCTCTTCCCTGGGATGCCCTACTTGAGGAAATTGTTCATGACTGGTCGCAGTGCCGAATCCCCTTCGTAGTAATCCTAATCCTAGTTAAGCTGAAACACTATTCAAACAGTGAAATATTTATGATATAAAATTCATTTTATGCTTTTTTTCGTAAAAAAAAAACTTGGGATAAATACTAAACATGGTATTTACACGCTGTATATTCCAAATGATGTGATACAAATATCTTCAAGGAATTCACCCCATTCCAAACTTCCATTTAAATGGAGACTCTTAGGAAGCTTTGATTTTACGAGTGTCGGCTGAGAGGTCCCGGACCTCACATAGAGATGGCGCCACTGGGCCAGTTTGACCGATAGCATTATATAGTTTAACTCTAGACCAGCTTGTATCTATAGTTACAGGTCAATCGCTTGTTTAGTTTTTGAATGACAACGTTTTAAACAAGACAAGTGTAAATGTTCCATGAAAATGGAGGATTTGGAAAAACGAGCAGTGATTAAATATTTCCATTTGAAAGGCTTAACGCCTAAAGAAATCAAGGAGGAAACGGACATTACATTAAAAGACTCTGCACCTTCATATACAATAATTAAAAGATGGGTTGCAGAGCTTAAAATGGAACGTACGAGAGATAGTAATGAGCCTCGCTCTGGACACCCTGTGCAAGTCACAACTCCAGATATCACTAAAAAGATTCGTCGTTAAGTACTGGAAGGCAGCAGATTAAAGTTGCTTGAGTTAGTGGAGGCTGTAAACATATCAAAAGAACGTGTATGTAATGTTTTAAGTAACATTTTGGGCTTTTACAAGGTCTGTGCAAGATGGGTGCCGCGTTTGACCAAAGGCTGCAAATAAAACTGTTTCTGTTAAGAATTTCGAGCTCTGCCGTAAAAATGCCAGTAATTTTTGAGACGGCTTATTACCATGGATGAAACTCGAAAACATCACTACACTCCAGCACATGGGAAGACAGGTAGTGGCGGTGTGACGTCAGCTCCGCCAGCTCTCACCGCAAAATATGCTCCCGAACGAAAGGCAGGTTAGTGTGTGACGTCACCGCGCTGATTGCTGTCGAACGGGAAGGAACAGTTTGATGTGTGAGGGTAGGAAAGACAGGAAACGTATTGGGTGTTATTAATATGTACAACTTACACCTTGGGTGATATAATATTAATGCTGACTGCTTTAATTACACAGTTGGTCACAGTGTATAAACAATTACATTTTGGCTCTGTGCTATGAGAAAATATATAAAACTTCAAACTTGAGTTTAGCTGAAGGACAGGCATGTTATAAAGTAAATAAAATAAAACTTCAAGTAATTTTCTCTGTAAATTAGAGGAGACCCATTCAGAACAAAATTGCGTTGACATTTTCCGACGCTTTCTGTTTCGTTTTTCTTTAACTAGTCTATCAATCTCAGGATGTAATGTCTGGGAAGTCTGTAATCGAAGACTGCATGTTAGATTGTGATCCGACAAGGTACTTCGGGGTTTGGACTTAGCTAATTTCATAACAAACAAAAAAATTGTTCGCACACATATGTCGAGCCAAACATACACAGTGTCCCTGCGGCAAGTGAATACAAGCTCGGAAATCTGGTTTGGGAGACATTCTTGTAAAAATCAGCCAAGTCTTTCTTGTGTGTATATTTTTCCTTCAATAAATCGTCACATTGTACATTTAAGAGTTTCATTAGGTACGTGGCAGTTACATTGTTGTCATCGAGTGCGCTAGACTGACTGAACCCCTAGATTCTGTAATGTGTAGAAATGTGTAGTGTTTAACGCCCACTTTTACTAACGGCACCGCAGGCGATGACACTGATGATACATGAGATGAAGATGGAGCACCGGTGGAATGAGATGGCAGGGGAAACCGGAGATCCCGGAGAAAATCCACACCAGCGCCGTGTTGTCCACCACAAATCTCACTTTGCGGTCGCCTGGGATCGAACCCGGGCCGCCTTGGTGAGAGTCAAGCGGTCTAACCACTGAGCCACGGCGCGGCCTCTAGATTCTGTACACACTGCCCCATTTATACATGCAACTTACGAGGGCTGTTCAATAAAGAATGATCACAACTTTTTTTGACAGCGTTCCTTTACTCATCCTCATAATTTGATGGTCCTTCTCAAAATAGTCTCCCCTGAATGCAATGCACTTGTCCCAGCATTTCTGCCAGAGTTCAAAGACATTCTGGAAACCATTTTTGAGAGATCCTTCAAAATCGCCTCCGCAGCCTTCACCGCTGCTTCTGATGATGGATAATGCCTCCCACGAAGGCGTTTCTTCAAGTTAGGGAATAGAAAAAAAGTCACATGGGGCTAAATCCGGACTATAGGGAGGGTGAGGAATGCACTTCACCTTGATTTTTGCTAGATATTCAGCAACAACATTGGCAATATGTGGCCGCGCATTAACGTGGTGCAGCATCCAGGCCTACTTCATGGAAATCTGGTATTTTGCGCCTGATATGGGCTTGCAATGTTTTCAGGACATCCCCATAGTATTGTTCAGTTACTGATGTGTGTGCAGGTGCAACATGTTGATAAACCATTCCATGAATATTAAAGAATTAGATGACCGTACCTTTCCCAGCAGAAGCAACCACATTTGCCTTTTGGGGGGTTGGTGATGAAGGAGATTTCCACACTGAGCTTTGCTGTTTGCTCTAAGGATCAAAATGACGTAGCCAAGTTTCATCAGCAGTGGTTATGTTTGAAAGAAACTCCGGATCTTCCTCTAACATCAACTTTAACTGCATTTTACCACCATTGCAGCGGTAGGCGAAAGTGAACATGTCTGAATTTGCCTGGTTTTCACAGGCGGAAACCAGGAGTACCAACAATGAAACTACTACGGCGTGTTTGTTTCACATTAAGGTAACAATATAATAAGATTGAATTTTAGTGCGAAAAATTATGACCGTAAAAAATCATGATCATTCTGTAGTATTACACGGCTCTTGCTTGATGTCACACGCACTGCAGGCCACGCTCCCGGCTGAAATACGTCACAACTCTCGAAGCTGTCTTCTTCCGCTGCTCCAGAAAGTAAACCAAAGTCAATACAGTGGATTACGCAAGGTGAACCAAATCCAAAAAAGGCAAAGTTTTGTGGTTATAACGAGCGTTTTCTGCGATGCATAAGGAATTATTTTATTGATTACTTGGAAAAGGGTGAAATATCACTGGTGACTAATACTCAAGAAGCAACGTTTGAGTGATCAGGTGAAAAGAAAAAGTCCTCATTTGGCAATGAAAAAATCCTGTTTCTTTACGACAATACTCCGGCCCATCGTCCAGTCATTGCAATCCAGTCCAGTCAATTCATGTGTGAATTAAAGTTCGAATTGATTGAACATCCATCCTATTTGCTAGATCTAGCATCCAGTTACTACTACCTGTTCCTGAACCTCAAAAAAACTCTTGGAGGACGAAGATTTCGCAGCAATGAGGAGATCTTTGATTCGATAAATAGCTATTTTGAGGACCATGGTAAATCGCACTACAGGGATGGTTCAATTAAATTAGAACACCGATATGACAAAAGTATCTGCCTTTCTAGAGATTATGTTAAGAAATAAAGAAAAAAATCTTTTTTTTTTTATTGTGAGGCCCGGGATTTATCAGCCGAGCTTTGTATAAAATGTACCTAACAGACGAAAACAAGGAACACAAGCAATGTAGTTTATTTAAAATACATAATTTGTTTTAAATGACCTTTTTGTCCAATCAGTAATTTTCAGAATATTCATTATTACTCAATGATTCGATTGTTTCAATAGTTTTGTAATATTTTTCAAGCGCTACCGACATTCAGTTGTTTCTCACGATCGCATGAAAGGAGACTTGAATTTTGATGCCAGTATAAACATTTGACTATCGCTATTTTCTTTGCTTTTATAACTAAATGCGTAATATAGTTTCTGGAAACATTTATCTTGATTGAAATGAAGTAGTTAGGAAAATAATTTAATCTGTTTAATCACAAAATAAAATACGGTAGAGGATAGAGAGAGTAATCTGAATGTAACACATACGATTTTCAAATGCTGAAGCAATTGAGTTCCCTGCAGCAAACTTCTATTTCGGATTTGATTTAACGGTGCATATTATTGAAAGCCCCCACCAGAGCCGCTGGGAAAGGAAACGGGGCATAGCCTTGTTTAGGTTTCGATCATTATATCACTTCCTTTGAGAACTAAATGATGTGAATGTTTTGGGACCCGAGGCACTACTGTGTTTTAATTCATTGTTTCCTCTCGCTTTCTCTTCAAGCACGTGCAAGTGTTGGGATGCTGGGAGAAAGAGATAACATCTCTGATCTGAGATGAGAGGGTTAAGTGCAGCTGTACCTTTCCAACCTAATTAGATGAGTGACTTCATGAAAAGGAAGCTTGCCCAGGTAATAACGTGCACAGTGGCGGATTTACAATAACCAACCGTTTACAATAACTCTAGATCATTCCATTAAAAGTCGAATGATGGTTTACTTCACATATTGTCACCGCTAGCGAGAAAAGGCTCTCTGTAAAAGCTCTGTCTA
Organism: Mantis religiosa; assembly: GCA_030765055.1. Classification (NCBI taxonomy): domain Eukaryota; kingdom Metazoa; phylum Arthropoda; class Insecta; order Mantodea; family Mantidae; genus Mantis; species Mantis religiosa. Next base: position 1,130,961 of record JAUKNK010000021.1, on the reverse strand, counting down.
TAAATTACACAGTTCCGGTTTATCTTTAACTGTCATTACATGCAAAAAACGCAATTAAAAATTTGATGTGTTGTACTCGCATAACTTTCTCAACTCACTCTTGTACAAAGCTTTCATATAAACGTTTAATCAAAATAGTTAGAACGATTTGTGTAAAAATAATAACGTTTGAAGAAATTCCGGAAAAGAATAATTTGTGGTGGTGACAGTTTCTTGAAACCCTCGAAGAATCTGAACTCAAATTCGAAGTTGAATTTTTAATTTCTTGATGAGTTTTGCTAATCACTCTCACAAACACACACACACACACACACACACACACACACACACACACACACACACACACACACACACACACACACACACACACCACGCGGGCGCACCTTTTCCTAAAATTGCTTTTTAGGGTTAAGGGGTCCCCCAATCTTACGTTTTCGGTGAAATCTTGAGAAGAATTTTTGGATGCATTACAATTCTTACCCCACTTATAAACGCAATAGGGAAAGCGAACATTCCGTTCATTGATCTTGCTATTATCATTGTTTTACCACGATTTTACAGACAAAGATATTTTCTATGCTACTGTATGTGTAATTGTTTCAGAAATTGCAGTTGTTACAAGATGTGTAAGGCCTTGATTCATTTGTTTTCTCTGTGTGATGACTTGGAATAATCATCCATTTAAAATATACAAAGCATGTTGCGGTGCATGTGTGGTGAGTTTGGGAAAGAGGACGAATTTGAAAATACGACACGAAATCCAGTTTCTTGAATAAATTTATCGCGTTTGTATTTCGTATTGCACAAAAGCAGAGAGAATATTCATTGTAGAGGGGTTCATACAGTCCAACTATATTAAGGAATTACGACTTTTATTCAAATATATAGACTTCGCCCGGTACAAGCGAAAAGAAGGGTCCAATTTTTGGTGCAAATTTGGCGTACGGTGTGTCCATTACAAATGGAACAAAGAATAGAACAGTTTCTACCTGAATTTCTCGGTTTGCGGAATTGATGAAAAGATGACTAGGAGTCTTCGAAAGCCTATCGCGAAATTGGCCCAACAAGTTTATGAGAGTAGGAGAACATGAGCACACGTATTAATGTCTGAAATTAAAATGGTTCCAAGTGACACCTAGGAGCTCGTTAAGGATAAAGGGTACATTTCTGCCAACGGTTGAACAGATGGCCATATGGACCCACCGATGTTTATCATGAGTGATGAGGCTTGGTTTCATCAAACCGAATATGTAAAACTCCCAAACCGTAAGTAGTATTGGAGGATATAAAATTCTCACCTATTGTTAGATCAACCTCTACGCGACCAAAAGATAGGTATGTGGTGCTCTATAGCCTCGAAATACATTATGGATCCAATATCCTTCATATATCACAGTTAACATAAGTGTCCACGTGGCACTTTTGGATGAAATTTATCCCCAACTAACAGAAGGGGAGCACAATTATTGCTTCTTTCAACTACATGAGGTAACATGTCTCACATCTCAGAGGTCAGATATTCGTATCCATCAAGATGTTCACTGAGTAGAGCACCGTGAGCTAGGGGTCATGGCTCAGTGGTCACTAGATTTGTTGACATGTGACTTTTATTTATCGGGGTACTTGAGGGGAAAAGTTTACGAACAGAATCTCCATTTCAATGATGAACTAAAGTATAACATCAGGAACTGCATCCCCCCCTAAATCCCATGAAAACCTGGCACGTGATTTTATGAACCTGTTCTAACTTGCACCTATTAAATCCTAGATGCAAGTGGAAGGCACTTCCAACATTTATATGAAGGTAAATACAGGACACATCCATTTATTCATTTTTCTTCATTTTAAGTTTGTGACAAACCAATGTGATCACATGGTCCGATTAAGTAACAATCCTTAAATTTCATGACTGAAATTAGGATTATGAGTGTCAGACGAAAAAAGCTCCTAGCCACTTAAGCCTCAGCACCGATCTTACACTATTGTAGGGCCTTTGTGACTCACGTGACCTCTGAGAGGAAGGGGTGATGAAAAGACCCGAAGGGCAATCAAATTTGGTCTAAAATGTGTGCTAGCAAGGACAGAGTCCCTAACTGCTCCAGAATTATTCGATCTTGATCCGGTGCTATCAAGCCAAGGGTAGGGGGAAGGATCCTTACACAACTAGCCGACCACTCAATTATGAAGGTGAAATCCTTAAACATCAGAAATACCAACCCTCCGCCGTAACGAAACAGTCGAAGGCAACTGGTCCTACAAACTTTAAAACAAACGAACGTAAAGTGGTTGAAAGAAAGTAATAGAAAATTCGTGTATCATACCGACTTGGGAACACCATGAAGAAATACAAGTCAGAAGAAGCGTTTCTGCGGGAATGGAACCCGGAAATTCCCGAGTTCAAAGCTCACACTGAACCACGGAACCATTTTGCTCTATCATGTATGCAATAATAAATATAAAAAGTTAATGTAGCTCATGCACATATCTGCAGTAAAATAGGAAAATCTTCCAGGTACGTTAGATTTTTAGTACTGAAATTTGAAAATTGAAAGCGTCACCATAAAAAATAAACGCAAAAGTATATCAGAAGACACTATCATACAAAAAATAACTTTATTGGATGTGAATGGTTATATTTCGTACAAGGTTTCAGCTGCCGACATGACACAATTTTCTTCTCTGTCACTAGAAGAATCCTAACATTTTGAGATGCAAACCGTGGCAGGTATTGTGAACTGCGTCTCTACGACACATCTCAGCTTGAGGTATTCAACTCAAATTTCATGATGTCTTCATATAACAATCGTTCAATATAGCTGAGTAAAACTAATGTGCTGAAAAATGTAAAGTAGAAGGCGGTACAAAAGTAAGGATTTTGATATTAGGAAGGAGTCGTAAGGCATTTTACTGTCCTAAATGAGTCTACATTAAGTCCCTCGTGTTAATATCTCCGATTGCTAAATGTAAACAAAAAGCACTCTTGTACAGTGCTAGTCACTGTACTGATGTCCAATGCCAAATTTGTGTTGTAAAGCTTACTGGATGCTACAGTAATGCCAAAAACGTTCAGTGCAGAAAGTACAGCATAGTGAGTCACGATGAAAATTAGCTTTCTTGTTCCTTAGAAAGTGACTTTTATTCCCCCTCCTTTGTAAAGATTTAATCACTTTCATGTTAGGAACAATATGCGTAAGGCTCAAAATCACATGTGGCCCGGACTTTTAGGTTTTAACCTTATTTCACCTAAAAAAAAAGGTAATCTAAATAGCCGCTTTCCCTTTTTGAGACGAAGAATGTGATTTTCCGATTTTCAAAGTTAATTTGGAAGGTCATATTCAGGAGCAAACTAGTAAAACAAGTGAAATTAACCTTTAAACGGCGTCCATCTCAATAAGGAACAGATTTATGGGTAAAACAGTCTGACCGAGTTTCGAATTCTGTTTCCCCGGAATTCTGTTCTGTTGCTATGCTGTGTACTTAAAGGACATTAAATATGTCGTCAATGAATTAGATGAAACAGAAGTCTTCTCCATTGCCAAGGCTAAGAGATCACTCGAGTGCCACATTCTTGCAGCTTCCCTTGCTGATACTAACACGTATTTTGGTTTCATACCAAAAGCTATTCTCCGGTTGGAAAGTACAACTTCGCCACTGAAAGGTGCTCTAGATATCACTGACAATGTTTCGAGAAAACAAATACCTGGACCATATTCTTCGAAGTTGCAATGTATACTTTTGTATAATAAGTTCTTGAATAAATGTTACAAATAAGTAGCAGAAAAGTCAAATTATAAATACATATATTGATAGACAAACAAAACATTTAAAAGTACCGGAAATGGAAACACAAACCAAAGAGTACGTCGCAAGTGCCATAAATTTGTCAAGTTACGCCAAGGTAAAATACGAGGGCCAACTGGAAATTTAAACAGCGTCCATAAGAAACACGCGTGTAATACTTACGTTTTCATTCTTGGATGGCAAAGGAGATGATTCATAGAGTCATATTTAAATCAAGTTTATACAGCGTTCCTGATATTGTGTTGCATCTACAAACTCTTAATGATTACTTCGGTACTGCTTTTCTATTCTAGAATTTTATACATTTCTTCCGCATTCTGCATGCGATCCAGTGCATCTTTAGCTATCTTCATTGCTAGGACCTTGAACAAATATAAAAATATTACACATATAATGAAATATTTCTTGAAATTCGATGTTCTTTTAGACCTTTGCAATGCGTTTCTCTTATTAAGGAATGAAATAAGCCAACTGCCTCTCACGTTATTGCCAACCATGTCTCCGCAGAGTTTTTCAGAGAACTTGACAGCGTTTTCTGTGAGCGAATAAGTCCCTTCCCTAGGTGTTTGCGTCTAAATGAAAACATACAAATCAGTGCAGCGAAGAGGAGAGGTATTCCTGTAACATGCAGCATTAACTGAGTTGTGATTGAAGCTGATGTACATGAAACATTAAAATCACGCTTCTACAATAGCTTGACTTGGCGACTCACTCATGATCATTACATTTACCTATTCCGGTAAACAATCAGAAAAAATCAGAGCTTAAAACATAGGATAACACAGCGCATGGCAATATTTTTTGTTTACTTCCATGTGTGAATTTGTGCTTCGGAAGTCACAACCGTATCTGACAGATATACTGGCTAATTTCCACAAATATTTTGAACAACGGTAATATTAAATAAAACATAGGTGAAGTGTGGAACTGTTTTTAAGTATAGAGTACCAATATGAACAGAGCAGTGTATAAAATATGCAGAAAAACATTTTCACTGATGGTAAGTCACACAACACAACAAATTGAAGAAGCTTGTTATATTTATTCACTGAGTTAAGATTACAGAACCTGTATTGATGAAGCAATGTCCGGAGTTTCCCTTCGCTATCAGAACATTATGCCGCGACATGTGAAAATCACCAGCAAAAACACAATGAGTCACCTCTAGTTACACGCGAAGATCTACTAATAAAAACATAGTGCAAGGTACAGGCTATCGACTTAAATTTTTTTATATAAATTGAGTATTGAGTATCAAGTACCATCGGTGCTTGTAAATCAGAATCGGTATCGAGAAACGAGTATCCAGAAAATGTCAGTAAATAATATACAACTCTCATAAAAATAGTAAAATTTCTAAAAGTTATCCCTGTGTAAAGTGTAAATGACAAAATAAATGTCCTAAATAGAAAATCGCATAAAATGACCAAAAATAACCTTAACATGTACTTTTATAAGCTGAAATCCACGGAAAGGACTAGCAATGCCTATGATGCAATACAGTAGATAAAAATAAAATGTTTTTGTCAGATCGCGGGTGCTGGCTATTAAGATAAATCAGTTCACTTATATGTCTTACAAATATATATATATATATATATATATATATATATATATATATATATATATATATATATATATATCCATAATGAATTTAAATACATATAATGTTGCAGTTAGCGGTTGCTGGCAAATGGCTGTCTCTTCTTGCACAAACTGTAACAAATTATGTGATATGGAAGAATTTGAAATGTGTTTGTTTTTATAATTTCACACGGATACCGACAATGCGTTCCTTTACCTTTAGACACCGTCTCCAATCTCGTTCTGCAGTGTTATCTGCTGTCAGCTGCTCCAGTGAAGAACTATGTGATGTTTATCTCGGGGTGTGTATGTGTGGGTGGGTGGATAAACAACAACAGTTCAGTTGACAGTAAAATTACCTGAGGCTAACAAGATTTGTTTGAAGTGAGTTGCCGGCGCACTCTGGAGTAGCTTTGTTAAACTTGTTATCTTGTTTTATTTTTTAATTTTTACGTCATCCAACTTTAAGTCATATAGGACGATGAATGAAATGGGTGAAACAATGCAAATGAGTCCAGGTTCCATAAAGTCGTCTTTCAGGATAAGGGAAAATCCTGGAAATACCTTATCCAGGTAACTCGCCCTGGCCGAGATTCGACCTCAGGACCTGTTGAACGTGAGGCAGAAAGGCTACCATCTATGCTACCGGGGCGGGCTAAACGTGTTAAGGTTAAAGTATTACACAGTTTCTGAAATGTATCAACTGAAATGTTAACTATTGAAATATATCTGCTAACTTCTGAGTATCCAGACTTTGCGGTTTAAAAGAACTGTTTCCAAAATAATGATGCAAAGGGCATGTTGCCTTTAAATGTAGCCTAATCATAAAGCTGCTAATAGGTATCTGAAACAGACTGCTAATATGAGTCATGTTTCTTTAGTTTTTAATTCTACATACGAACTTAGCAACTGCACCTCCCCACTAATTTCCAAGTACACCTTGAACTAATGGTAGGTATTCTGGAAAACTGAGTTTCATCGTTACCATAATTCCCTAGCTACATTTAGCCTCACTAATAATATGAATTGTATGTCTAATGACCTCAAAATTTTACATTGCTGGCCAATGTCTGGAACTTAGACTTAATCCAGATACATGCATTTTAATCTTAGAAATGATTTATTGCAGTTGTTGACATATCTACTATCATTTCTTTATAAAATTATAAATCATATACGTCAATAATTCCACTACCAGTAGGTATTGTAGCTCGTTTTAAATATTTTACAAATTCAGACAAGGTCACAATCCTTTAATGAAATTGTACGGTATATCATAAAACAGCAGAAACTTCAAGATTTGATAAATCAATAACATATCTCCCATGAGAAAAAAAAATTAATAAATATGTCAATATATAATACAGGGGAGAAAAAATGTAACTTTTATTTAGACACCACTCCAAAAATAGCCCCAGATACAGTTATACATTTCCAAAGTAATAGTTCTATGGGTTTGTGTTAACGTAATAATCTGTGTTACGTAGCACGATAAACGATTCTGTGCGAATGCCTACATCAAGGTATTCATCTATGAAAATAAAATATCCAAAGGTTTCTTCTGATTGTCTAGTGTATAAATATAAATAGGTTATACAAGGGGTTCTTAATCTAAATTGGTATATAATTAGATTAAGAACCCCTTGTATAACTTTTTTATATTTGTACACTAGACAAACAGAAGAAAATTTTGGATATTTTATTTTCATAGATGAATACCTTGATGTAGGTATTCGCACAGAATCGTTTATCGTGCTACGTAATACAAGCGTTTGTATGCTTATTTAATGGGAGCATTCACATGGAATCACGTAGTTTCGAAACTCGAAACCAGGGAGGGAAGTCCTTATTTTTGTTAATAGAAACCTTTCAGATACCGCACTAATTACTTACCGTGGGCATAACATCTATGTGTCATTTTTGATTCCTGCATATTCCATTGGCTGAAGTGATGTGTTCATTGGTGCTTAGCAAACATCAGAGAAGCTCGCCACAAAGGTGAAGTCAGAGTAACCTTTTGAGCAGCATGATAATAACCTTGGTTTGTGGAAAGCAGGTATGTAGGGTGTATGCTGACTCGACTCAGAAATTCTGTAGAATAAGAGAAAGTATAAAATTCGTAGAATTGAATAACGTAAAGTAGGACCATTGTATTTGAAATACGAATAGGTACATTTTGTGACTGACCAACGTAATGTAGGAAGGTTGGTGGATAGTAGGAATACGAGGGCTGTTCAATTCATAATTTTTTACAGTCATAATTTTTCGCACTAAAATTCAATCTTATTATATTCTGTTAGCTTAATGTGAAACAAAAATGCCGTAGTAGTTTCATTGTTGGTACTCCTGGTTACCACCTGTGAGAACCAAGCAAGTTCAGATATGTTCAGTATCGCCTACCGCTGCAATGGAGGTAACATGTAGTTAAAGTTGATGTTAGAGGAAGATCCGGAGTTTCTTTCAAACGTAATCACTGCTGATGAAACTTGATCCTGAGAGCAAACAGCAAAGCTCAGTGTGGCAATCTCCTTCATCACCAACCCCCAAAAAAGCAAAAGTGGTTGCCTCTGTTGGGAAAGTTATGGTCATCTCATTCTTTGATATTCATGGAATGGCTTATCAGCATGTACCTGCACACACATCAGTAACTTGACAATACAACAGGTATGTCCCGAAAGCATTGCAAGTTCATACCAGGCGCAAAAGACCACATTTCCGTGATGCTGCTGATGCTGGATGCTGCACCACGATAATGCGCGGCCGCATATTGCCAATGTTGTTGCTGAATATCTTGCAAAAATCAACGTGAAGTTCATCCCTCATCCTCCCTATAGTCCGGATATAGCCCCATGTGACTTTTTTCTATTCCCTAACTTGAAGAAACGCCTTCGTGGGAGGCATTATCCATCATCAGAAGCAGTGGTGAAGGCTGCGGAGCCGATTTTCAAAAATGGTTTCCTGCATGTCTTTGAAGACTGGCAGAAACGCTGGGACAAGAGCATCGCATTTAGGGCAGACTATTTTGAGAAGGACCATCAAAATTTTGAGAATGAGTAAAGGTACGTTGCCAAAAAAAAATTGTGATCATTCTTTATTGAACAGCCCTCGTATTAGACGTGATTTAAGTAAAACTAAGAGCGTATAGTACAGTTTATATCATTTACCCTCCGTCCTGCAGTTCGAACACTGCTGTAGTACGCTCTAGGGACTGAGGTGACAATAGTTCTCTGACTTGCAGGCTCTGCACTTTAGCGACTGTTTATTATATCTCTCCAATGTACAGCAACTAAGGCTTAGCTACGTTTTATTACAAATTAATTCAGTTTTGGAAATTAAGTCGGCAACCCTTTTTGCCAAATACATTCAGCAATAACAATTTTATCAACGAATTAAACTGGTACCATCCTTTTCACACCATTCACTCATACACTAAGGAAGCAGACGAGCCAGATGACTTCGAGAACCTTTAATTTGCTGTCCATATTCCGCAAATAAGAACACCGTAAATATTTCAGTAGTTTTATCCTGATATAAATTATTTTATAACTTTTCGCATGCTAATTTTGTTAAATTTAATACATATTCTGTTTTTATAATTTTTTGTGATGAACATAAGGCAATTTTTAAAAAGAATTTGTCGGTTTTTCAAACCTTTTTAGGTTCTCAAATTCTGTGCACTGATGTATAAACACAATCAGCAAACAGTTTTAGATAACGTTATTCCCAGAATGCACAAACCCATAGGCAAGACAATTACAGATAACGTTACCTACGTAGGTGCCTGATGACGTAGTTTGTGTCATTGAGCATTTTGCTATCACGGTTTTGCATACGTAAATCAAATTTTGTAGACATATTTGACTTTCTTAGACGTACTTGATTGATGTTTTGAAGAATATTAATTGGAGAGAGATATATTGTTACTACCACTCCCAGGAGGAAGGCATGAAGGAAAGAAACTACACAGGAGGCGTCAGGCGCAGAAAAACAGCCCACCAAGAGGAGCGGAATCTTAACATTTCCTGCTTCGAAGACCTGTTCCTCTACTGGAGATGCCCAGGGAGGGCGATGAATCACCCATTCAACCAAAAGCTCTGTACTGTCCATGGGAAATAATTTTTCCCTTGAGCAAGCATCCGCAGCATTTATCCGGCACTGCTTCATGCCACGAAACCTATAGAGGCGTCTGAAGCATAAGAAGGAAAGGAAACAAAAGGGAAATGAGCGAAATAAAATCGTAATAGGCGAGAAAATGCCGACGGAAATGGAACCCCAGACCTCCAGAATGTAAACCCCACATTTTACGGTGGAGTCAACCGCTTGATTTGGAATATACTATTAAATAAATAGTAGTTCATCGCACCAATAGTATATGTCTGTTAAACAGTTTTGTCGCTGAAAAGTCGTAAATTGTTGCACTTGGGACCAGTGACGAATTTTGTGCTACTTTATGTTACGATACGCCACTGGTTATTGCAGTATAGGTATGGTTCAAACATTGAGAAAGATTGTGTTACATACTTAATGGGTACTATGTCTTGTTACAAAATACATATTCAAGTAGAACACGAGAATACCACTTACCTTTCTCTTGTAGAGTTGAATGCAGTAATGGGTCCACGTGTTCAGAACCGCTAGGTTAAGCGGTTGAACTCCATTAGATGCTTGGTGTTAAATTACTGAAAGGTCTTCTTCATACATACAGCGTACAAAGATGCATTGATCAAAATCGAGATGTATTTACCTGTGACATAACTAAAGACGAGAATTACATGCACGTAAAATCACAAACTCTGCATGCATTCATGCACCATCAAAGTACGAAGCATGCACAATCAAGCGAAAAATACATTAAAATGTGCACCTTCACTTTGCTCATGTTTATATACCTTGTTTCACGTAAGCTTGCCCAATATCTCTTAACGGTCACGTGACCTAATCACCTCTCATTGGTTGCTGTTGTGGTAATGACTGTCGTGCGGTAAAAATTAGTTCGTCATTTAACATGCTGATATATCATTATATGTTGGAAGAGAATTGTCAAATTTATATTTTCGTAACTGTTTTAATTAAATATATTACGCAACAGAGTTGATTTATCTGAAATGCATGTTAATTCTTAAACAAAGTAAAGAGGAGGTTCCTTTGCTCTCAAGCACATGGCACGATAGCATGTGATTTAGCGGTAGTGGTGACATTTGTTTATAAGACTTTTATCACTGACCTTGTTTTGAACTGGATTAGTCATGCATCGCCATTCGAAAGTGCGGGAGCTAAATTATTTTATTGATCGTTTATTGCGCATGTATTATATGTATAATGGCAGAGTCTACCGCCAGTTTTTCGCTTAAGTATCGCAAGGATAATTATTTACAAACAGGCGAAAAAAGAATTGTGTTGCATGTGTTTAATGCACTCACAGAGAAGAATCCATCTTTGTCAGTGAGAGAAGTCGAACAGCTGGGCTCTGAAGTTACAGGTGTGAGTGTTAGATCCGTAGGAACACCGCGATGTGAAATTGAGGAAACAGGAAAACTTACCACTCCAGGCAAAAGCAGGAATAAACAAAAGTGCGTGCTCGGAGAAAATACGTGAAAAGTGTTGTGCGTCTTCATGTGTGTAGTTTTTCTTTAGAAACGAACTCCCTAACATAAGTAACATTTCGTCTGCTGTAAATGAGGATGCAGATTTACCAAATTTCAGCAGATTGCTTATACAGCTGGGATTTGTGAATGAAAAAAGGGGCAAGAAAAATGTGCTAAAAGACAGAGGCGATATTGCTGTGTGTCGAAGACGCTATTTAAGGACAACCACACTGAACCGAGATACAAATCGCTAAATATACACGAAGAACACACGAAAAGTAAGGTATGGCGTGACACGACTTTTAAGACTGAAAGACAAGCATTTTTGAAACGTATGTGTGCTGGTTTAAAAAATCCCAGTGGAAAAGGCCAACTCTTTCAGTTTCATTGCTCAGTCATTCTGTTTCAATTTGCTCAGTTCATTATAAACTTGTATTTTTGCATGCCTTCATATCCTTATTTGTATGATTTTTGTATGATTTTATTTATCTTCCCGGCAATTATTACGAAATGTGACGGGAAGGCACCGCCTATGGCGTATGACGCGAAAGCATTAGCCAATTAGGGCGAGGGGGAGGGTTGTTGAACGCGGAGTGATACATTTCAGCCGGGCAAGGTTATATGAAACAGAGATTAGTAGTGCTTGCAGCAGATGCGACATTACTGTACTAGGAGCTAACGAAGTCTACGTATGACATTACTAGGGCCCGGATTTTGATGAAAAGTCTTTTTTTTTTTCTGAGTAGTCACAGACGATGTTTATTTAAAATTAAGTGCATTCTGGAACAAATATGTTATATATATATATATATATATATATATTATAATAAAGTAATTTTTAACATTTAGATGCATTTTCCGGTCATTTTCTATCTTTTCACGAATTTATTGGGCATTTTCATCTGTAGCCCGCATTCGGGAGGCCGGGTTTGATTCCCGTGGCCGACCTGACCTTGATCCATGGATTTTGGAAGGGGGTTTAATAATCTGTAATTGAAACTTCATTTATATCATAATCTTTTATGAAATAGTAACTTTTTAAGTGTGGTAAACATGTAATTATCACAGGTCAGCGTCCTAACAGTGCTGGTGAATTTATGACGCATCAATTCGAGGAATCGCCGCTTACATCATGCAATACGTGTGGATTGCATCAGTCAAAACTTTAGGAGCTAGAAGTGTCGCAGTAAGGAGAGTAGTCTGTGAGTTGTGTAAATTTGTTGTGTTGTGGAATTGAAATGCCGGAACAAAAACAGTCAACTGCGTCACGTTTGAAACAGTGTGTTTCAGAGTTTGGCGGAAACATATTCTCTACTAATGGACCTTTATTGTTCTGTAAAGTCTACGAAATGAAAGTCACTGCAGAGAAACGGTTCACCGTAAAACATGTTGGGTGGGAAAAAAAATTTTGCGAGCTGTTCAATATGATACAAAAAAGACAAGCGTCTCAGTTAATGTTAAAAGAAACGGCTTCGACGTCAAGTGACAAGTCATCTTCCTTTTATAAAAAATAATGTGTTCTTTAGTGCAAATATTCCGCTAGGAAAATTAATTAATTCCAAATTACGGGATTTTCTTGAATGCCACACTGGTCATACAATTCCAGATGAATCAACTTTGCGTAAAAACTACCTATAAAAATTTTATAAATACACGTTAAACCGAATACGTGAATATGTGAATGGAAAAAAAATTATGTATCAATTGATGGGACAACCTATTCAGAGGGGTGTTATGTGCCAATGTGGTGATAGGTACGCTAGAAGCTACTAGTGCCTGACAAATGTTTCTTCTGACCTCAAAGGTCATGGAAGCTGTTAACCACTATCAGATTCGCAAACTGTTCGATAAATCCATGTGTTTATTGTGGCCTAGTGCAATACAGAATGACAACGTGCTCCTCTTCCTAACAGACGCGGCGCCTTACATGGTAAAGGCAGCAAAATGGATGCAATCATTTTACAGTAAGATGATGCATGTTACATGTTTGGCCCATGCTTTTCATCGAATTGCGGAACAGGTCAGTTTAACACTTCCAGAAGTACATACACTTATTTCCACAGTAAAGAAAATATTTCTGAAAGCGCCAACCCGAACTATGTTTTTCAAAGAAAAAGCCCCTAATATAGCTTTTCCCCTAGCACCAATTTTAGCACGCTGGGGTACATGGTAAAATGCATGTATATAACACTGTGACAATTTTCAAATAGCGAGAGAAGTGGTGAATAGCTTTGATACAGTAGATTCTAGCGCAATTGAGAGCGCACAGGATCTGTCTTCTGATACTCAAATCCAAGGTAAATTAGCTTTTATTGAAAAAAAAACTGCGTTTTGACGGATACCGTAACCCCCCTTGAAGAAAGTGGCATGACATTGGATAAGTCGATTGAGTTAGTGAGCACTGCGGAAGGGAGGATACAAAATGTAAAATGTGAGATTGGGGACAAAATTAGGCCGAAACTAAAATTTGTTTTGAACAAAACTAAAGGATGCCAAACAGTTTATCAGATTGCCGATATCTTGTCAGGAGAAAACTTCAGAACTGATATTTTTGAACAGAATTTAACAGGTAGTGACACAGTGTTTTTAAATATGCACCTATAACATCTGTCGAAGTGGAGAGAAGTTTCTCTAAGTATAAAACGGTTTTACTGACAACCGCCATTCCTTTACTTTTGATAACTTAAAGATAACCATGGTGGTGTACTGCTACGATAAGTAAGGTATGTTTTGGCCAATGGGTACAGTAACTTATTTTTTCATATTTTATAAAATTGAAAATGACCTGATGAATTTTGAATTTATTTATTATTTAGTAGCAATTATTGCATTATTTATTAAGAAAGTTAATTTTTAAATGTAGTTATTCGAACGATATATTCATTATTTATCTGATATAGTTACTAATTTATTATTATGAAAGAAATTGTTATTTTTTAGGTCATTTATTTACATTTTATGTGCATTTTTTAAATTTTAAGAGCATTTTATAGCTCATTTTTAGATAACTTTTAGGTGAACACCTTCCGGGCCCTAGATATTACTTTACGTTCTGGTTACACAATAACTACTGAATGAAGTTTAACCAAATTTGGGTTTACTACACTATAAGTGCCTCTGCAAATAAAGATTAAGTAATAGTTTTGGTATGAATATGCATGATAATGATTAAGCAGTATTTTAACGCTTACTTGAAGTTGTGTAAAACTGATAAAATGACGGGCTTCTAAACTTTAAATTTCCAAATCATATTTCAGGCGCACTTCCATCCTGTGATTTTGTTCCTATGATCAACATTTTTCTCCCTATTTACAATTTTATACTGGAAAACAAAATAGTTTACAATGTATTTAACCCATCGAGAACAAAAAATAATTCAGGTCTTATTTTATTAATTCAGGTTGGTACATAAAAATTCCAATATTACTTTCAGAATATTTTTATCCTCGCATTTGTGTGATAAACTGAACAAACGGTACTTTACTGTAAAGGGATAGTTCCCAGAAATATCCAGTAAAAATTTGGTGTACATATATTCAGAAATGTTTTAGACAGTTGCACCTGAAAACTGAAAAGACCAATTGCAGGAAACTGAGAAGAAAGAAAATAATAGAAGTGACATGATACGCTATCATGTTTAAATTGGCAATTTAAAAAATAGCATTAGCCAATACGCCCAATTATATAAGTTTAAAATTGACGACTTGTATATTCTTATCAGATAGACAGTTATAGACAGTCCAGTGCCGTGGCGTAGTGGGTTAGAGCGTTGTGCTTTGGTTCCCTACCATGAAAATCACCCGGATCGATCCCATCCCTGGGGGGTGTGGATTTTAAGTCCCGGGTATAAGACCAGTGCTCACTCAGCATCTTGAGGAAATTGAGGAGCTATACTAGATAGCGAATCCTGGTCTAAGAAGCCAACTTCCCGGCTGGGGTACCGTGATGCTGACCACATCTCCTTCCCGTGTCGCTTGGATGATAGCCCACCTCTGCCTTGTGTATGTGCGCGTGAGGCCGGCAGGCTCTGACCCGCTGTTACTGAAGTTGCCTCTTTGTTTTAGTGATTCTCAGCTTATAAAAGTCTATGCTTCTGTTAAAATGAAAAGGCTAATGAGTGGTACCGAGATACCTGCTGTTGGTCATAAACTCATATACACCCACTGACAAAACGTCTCTAAGTCCTGGACTGGATAGCACACCAACTCGGGTTCCAAACCTACCCTGGACAAAGGCCAGAAAATAGGTTTCATTCCCATCCAACACTCTTTCCTCACCTGTCGTGAAATTGTGCGGAATAGGAATATGCAAAGTAATTGCATTAATTTCTGAATATGGTTATCGTACTCTAAAAAGTAGAACCCATATGTGAAATGGGAAAAGGAGATGAGGAAACTGCCTCACATATACTTTTCAGCTGCCCATTCCTGTCAAGAAAGAGATTTTCTGTTTGTATAACCAGAGAAGATCTAGGAATGGATACTTATATTGGAATAAAATATTACAATTTGTTCACGGACCATATTTTGACAAACAATTAAATTATACCTTCTTTAAGATAAAAAATATGCATATTTGTACTTTTCCTTTTGTTTGTTGATTTTTTAACCCTGTTACAACCCTCCCTTTGGGAAAGTAATAAGATAATATAGCCTGTTCTCAACGTGGGATGTAGGGTATATTATGTACCAATTTTCATAACAGTCGGTTCAGTTGTTCTGGCGTACATGATCACACATACACGAGAGAAAGAGAGAGAGAGAGAGAGAGAGAGAGAGAGCGAGCGAGAGAGAGAGAGAGAGAGAGAGAGAGAGAGAGAGAGAGAGAGAGAGAGAGAGAGAGAGAGAGAGAGAGAGAGAGAAGGGAGAAAAACGTGTGGAAATCCCATTATTTGCTCAGGGACTTGAGGTTCACTTACTTGCCGTAAATCTATAACATGGGACCACAGGCAATTATTTCCTTCCGAAGGACACCACACTAAGGAATTTTATGTCCCAAAAATATCCATTGCCCTCCATCAGGTATGAACCTGCGACCTCGGCAACCAGATTGTAGCATGTTACTCATAGGCCACAGAACACACCCCCATTATACATATTACCTACTATCGATTATTCATCCAAAATGGTGAATACAGGAAATATTTCGGTTACTATTTTGTTACAGTTACGTATAAAGTTTTTGGAGCGGAAATTTAACGTTATTGGATGCTCAAACGGGCCCGGCTTCCATACACGAAGTCCTGAACGGGAGGTCCACAGTTCAAATCTTAAAAAAAAAAAAAAAAAAAAAAAAAAAAAAAAAAAAAAAAAAGGTGAGGCTTTTCTTAGTCCTTATTGTCCAATGTCGGAGTTGTTTTCTAACTTGGGCTGGGAATTTCTTTCCGAAATTTCGTTTTCCGCTTAATTTCATGCATCGTCAGTGTCTTTAATGCAGTAGATAGTAATTACTGTAAAAGAACAGAACATTTTATCAAAAAAAGATATTCGAAGTCGAGACCTTTGAATTAGTCAAGAAACATGTCTCGGGCTGAATAAAGTGAATCAAGTAAATGTTTATCTTCAATTTACATAATGTCACATAAGTGAGAAGTGAAGTGGAGAAAATACGTTTCAAAATATTTTGTCCTATTTATATTTCAGCTCAATGAGTTATCTGAAATGTGTACAAGTTTTGGTAATATCTATTAAAATAGGACTAGCCCCCTCTGTATCTCGCTCTCTTATTCCAATAATAATTCAGAGGCAATAAGGCGACATGTATAGAAATTTGGTCTCCACTACGAATATCCAGAGGATCTCATCAAATGAGACACAATTTATCTCAGTGTTTTCTTAAGAGATAAGATAGCATATATAACGATACAATAACGAAGCATATGCTAGTCGTCCAAGAAAACCAGATAAGGGTTACGGTAGTTTTAGTTTTTTTACGGTAGTATTTTATCGTGATTGTAACAAGTGGATGAAAATTATTGCCTGGTTACAACAGAATTTTGTATAACGGGTCTACTTAAAGCGAGCCTTTAATTAATTATAATTGCTATGGGCAACAAGGCGAGATAACATCACTGGGTTTAACAATTCAAGGCACCTTCTTGAAAACTTTCTGCATACAAAGTTTAGGAGCTACTGATTAGACCAGCCTTTATCAGAGAAAATCTCGCGCATCTACCTGTCAGTAATATTAATTTTCATAACTGTTCTATAATTTGTTTCTAAAAAGTTCACCTCGCGCTTTACTTCCTGTTAATTATAATAAATGTTCGTCAAAGAAGGTTTCAGTAAAGATGTCATATGGGGCACATAAGAGACTGAAAGGACATTTCAAAATTAAGATTCTGTACGAACACTTCATGATCAATGACAAATCCGCTTGTACCCGCTATATATACAGGATGGTGCACGAAATGTCATACATTGAAAATTGTTGATATAACTTTTAATAACCAAAGCATGCCAATATTATCATTTTTACATTAATCATCAGAATCTGTATGCTCAGTGAGCGTGCAGTACATTTCAATATGTCCACTTTGTTGACGTACCACCTCTTTAAGACAAACTGTGACGTTTCCTAGTGCTCTACGACACATGTCTTCTGTTATTCCCTGGAAAAACGTTGTGATAGCCGCTCGCAGTTGCATTAGAGTGCGTCGTTTATTGCGGTAGACTGTCTCCTTCAAATATCCCCATAAGAAATAATCACAGGGATTAATATCTGGCCTATGTGGCACCCCTACTGAAAACGTTCAGGATATCGATGGGACATCACACGGAGCCTGAAATGTTGGTGCAGGAAATCCAGAATAACGTTTGCTGTATGTGGACGAGCTCCATCTTGCATAAACCACTGAGTCTCCATTGGTAACCCTGTTGCATAAAGTTGCGGAAGAAAATTGTTCTACAAGATGTCCAAGTAGCGCGCACTGTTAACTGTGTCATTGAAAAAGATTGGCCCAATGATCCCATGGCTGGATATGGCATCCCATACACTAACCTTTCTCCGTAAATTTCAGTCTCGTG
This sequence comes from Mantis religiosa, assembly GCA_030765055.1. NCBI lineage: Eukaryota > Metazoa > Arthropoda > Insecta > Mantodea > Mantidae > Mantis > Mantis religiosa. Next base: position 1,112,966 of record JAUKNK010000021.1, on the reverse strand, counting down.
TACAAGACCAGGAGGTTCTCGTGCCCGAAATCTGATATTCTGTCTATTGATGCTATCGTTTAAATGAACGTAAACCTCATCAGAGTACCATGTGTTATGAATCACGGCATTATCATTTGCAAGTGCCGAAGTCGCAAACTGTAATCGCCGTACCTTGTCATGTTCCGTCAGTTTGTGCAACACTACTATTTTGTAAGGGAAGTATTATTTGAAGCGAACGACGTAAGATGCCCATTTTGGTCAAATCTCGTCTCGTGGATTTCCTGGAACTTCGTGTCAAAGCCACTCTCACGGCCTCGATATTCTCTGGAGTACGGATTGTGCTGACAAGAGGTCGCTTTTGCTCTAAACTATGGCCGTCATTTTCAAATTGTGTGGTTGGTCTATACACTGTCCGTCTGCAGGGGACCTACCTCGTACGAAAATGAATACGAAAACGTCGTTCGTTTCCGCGTAAAACAACACGGTTTCCACCTTTTGTTTTAGCGTCAACCAGCCTGTGTCCACCATTTTACTAAACTGAAGTGGTGGAATCACGCATGCGCGATATTAACAATCTGTTGAACCATGCAGGAACTATGGCTAATTGTCACATCATTCCAGTCTTGCCAACCCGCAATTAACATATTTATTACACAATTTCAATGTATGATTTTTCGTGGCCACCATGTATATATAGGATCCGGATTTTTAGGTAATTCGTTCATTTTAGCTCTCTTATATATTAAAAATAGGTTTCTTTTTATTGTTTTGTTTTTTTATCAGGCATTTATTTTTAATTTTCCTTTTCTACCACTTATCTGTAAGATTCATTATTGAACTTAATTTCACAAAAGTATGACATTGTTTAAAATATTCATCAAAGAACGCACATATTAGAATTTACTGCTTGTTTTCTAAGTTATTTCGTTGGCATTACAGTAGATAGCTACATACTTACCCAAATTTTATAGAGTAAACGATTTCTTATTGTCACGCAACACATTCTTGTATGACGAAAGCGTTCTTTCAGCATAACATGACGTCACTGGAGCGTATACCATTGATGTCACTGTAGCAGGTTCTAGGGATAGCTTTCCTGTATACTTTTCTCCCTGCAATACTGAGTTAATGATTTTCATGTCTTCAAAACCAGGATTTCGTTGAATAATCTTCTGCAACTTCGAAAAACATGCAACTCCCACTGGTCCAAGTAATCGTTTTCTCGAAACATTGTCGATATCTAGACGATTTCCAGTGTCAAAATTGTACTTTCCAACCGGAGAATAGCTTTTGGTATAAAACCAAAATGCATGGTAGCATCAGCAAGGGAAGCTGTAAGAGTTTGCACTAGTGTTCTCTTAGCCTTGGCAATGGAGGAAGTTTCTATTTCATCTAATTCATTGACGTATGTAATGTCCTTTAAGCGTTGAGTAGAGAAAACGTCAGCAGACAACGAAGTCAACCAGCGCTTAAGTATCGTCTCACATGGAAGAGGGGTTGCCGGTACTCCTCTCCTCTCCTCTCCTCTTTGTATAGGTGTTGTAGCTTTTAAGAAAACCTTCTTGACCGAAGAGCTTTGGAGGAGCAGATTTTGAAGCTCAGTCGGACTGACCTACCCGTACATATTTCCCTTATTTATATGGCATTTCACTTGTTTTATATATAAGCATCACTGAACCGCAATCCGGCTTAAGAAGGAAGGGGGAAATAAAATACCATAAGAAGGAATGAACGAAAATAATGAGTTACTCAAATTTGAGCTGGTAGCGTTACTGTGACAGTTGCCGTAACGCTAAGTTCCAATATTGGAACTTTCTATTGTGTACAGTTAATTCTTACCCCGTCCCGCACTCCAAGACTTACTGTACTGCTTGCCACCTGCAAATGAAATGAATGTGTAGTGTTTCACGCCCGCTTTTACTACATACGGCACCGCAGGCGGTGGCACTGATGATACATGAGATGAAGATGGAGCACCGGTGGAATGAGATGGCGGGGGAAATCGGAGGTCCCGGAGAAAACCCGCCCCAACGCCGTGTTGTCCACCACAAATCTCACTTTGCGGTCGCCTGGGATCGAACACGAGCCGCCTTGGTGAGAGCCAAGTGGTCTAACCACTGAGCCACGGCGTGGCCACTTGCTACCTGCAGCACACGCATTTAATGAGGCGGTCCACTTCATTTTATTGTTGCTGTTGGTTAGTGTGGCTTATTTGTGTTTAACATTTCAACGAAATGAAAGCGTATTTTAATAAAGAACGCATATAAACTCAAAGTCGTTAGCGATAGTGGCAGCGTACAAACAATTCAAAGCATAAGAGATAAGACAGCCTATAATTTCATATTTTCATGCCGAGAAATATTGACTATTAATAACTATTAATAATATTCACAGAGTTTTCTATTTTCCCCGCTACTTACCTTTAGGAAGTAGAGGAAGTATTATATTTCACCCAATAATTCGACATTGTAGAGTACACATTTTGAGATTTCCTGAATAAAACCGAACAGCTTTATAAGGCCTGTGTATGTGTGTATGTGCATGCGTACGTGTGTGTTGTTTGTGTATGCATGTGTGTGTGTGTGTGTGTGTGTGTGTGTGTGTGTGTGTGTGTGTGTGTGTGTGTGTGTGTGTGTGTGTAACATTATAACTTTACACTCCCCAGTCAAAAGTGCCCTTTACATGCAACATTATTTTACAAGTTTTTACTATCTTAAAAGTGGCATTTTGATTAAAATACCATATGTTTAAGATAATTTCGCCGCAAATAAAAAATTTAGCTCGAATTTTCTGGAAATTTCCTCTGAATGTTTCTTCATTCTGAATTACTTGCACAGCCGTAAAACTATCAAGGGAACTATCAATGTGCTCATACCTGTAAGCGCGTGAGAGTTTGATGACATCTCTGGATGTGAGGCCTGTATGCCAAAAATCGGGAGCGGAGTATAGTTGGAAATACCCCAAAATGAGTCCAGAATACGTAGGAACATATAGGCATAAGGACACAGGATGGTACGGGAGGGACTGTTTATCCCTGACGGGCAGCAGTTGGAGTAAGGAGCGCCGGCACAGAGCTGACGAGGGATGGCAACTACTTGCAAGTGGTCGCATGCGGCACATTTCAGGCATCAGTTTTGAGCGTTGCGATTCTAATTGCCAGCAGATTTTTGGTATACATGCCCCAAATAGAGCAAAGATGATGTCATCAAAATCTCAAGCGAATACAGGTATGAGTATAGTGATAGTTCCGTAGTAAGAAGTAGATCACATAAATCGTGATACATGAAAGAAATGCAGCACCCAATGCATATCAGGCTGGCCCCGTAGCTCAGTCCTGCCTGCCTGCCTGCCCCTGTCTTTCGTGCTAGGGTTCCCGGGTTTGATTCTCGGCCGTGGAGGTGGGGATTTCCGACCGAGATAACTCATCTTCCCTAGAGTCTGGAAGTCTGAATGAGAGTGCGAATATGTGCGTGATCTAATGATTTAAACCAAACGAACACTAGTTAACATTTTCGATATGTTCCAAAGGAGAACGGTCGCCGATATGACCATTGAAGCAAAAGGCGGGGTATAAATGGAACAATTAAAAATAACATATCAGGTAACTATTTTGTATAATTAAAGCTTTCCGTGATACTCCTTGTTCAAATACTTTAAAATTATCTAAAATAGTAAGTCGTTACTCTCCGCCCCTCTTTTTCTATCCATCCCATCTCATCCCAATCAAACCACATCCAGGTCTTGCAAAGAGACGGCATTTTAAGGCCCACACATGGCAACCAACTCTTAAAAGATTTTACTTTTGCTTTAGATATTGTATTCCCCTTCTCCCGCTGTACATAGAGGAAAATGTGTATTAAAGCCATTTATACAAATGGTAGTAGATAACCAGCCTCCATAGAGTAGATGGTAGCGTGTCTGCCTCATTACAAGAGATCCCGAGTTCGAATCTCGGTCAGGGTGAGTTAAATTGATAAGGTTTTTCCGGGGTTTTCCCTCATCCTAAAGGACGAATTTTGGGCAACTCTAATCTCCATGGACCCTGGGCTCGTTTGAGCTTCATTTCACCCATTCCATTCATCGTGCGATATGACTTAACGTTGGAAGATGTAAATTATATATATATATATATATATATATATATATATAGTAGATAATACAAGACTAAGCTTCTGTAAGAATAGTTTTTTGTAGCTGGTTACTTTACAATTTTGTTAAATTAATGAATTAACAGCAACAGATACAACTGTTATCAAACGGTAGCATAACTTTGCTGCTCACAATCATTACTAGAAGAAAGTACAGAAACAGTTACTGATATTGTGTAAAGTTTATGTGTTTACCCACCCTAATGAATGCTTAAAATACTATATTATGCAATAATAGCTTATTTATTTAATATTGTTACATGTATTTTGAATGCAAGTATCAGGTTGGTGCATAAGTCCGTAGCGGTTTTCTTAAAGTTTTAACAAACTGACTCCATTAAACAGATAAAACACATTGTTAAGCAACAATTTATTCAACTATATAATCTCCTTCACATAACACATTGTTAGTCAGCAATAAGTTCTCCTACTCTCCTACACTGTTTACCTCTCACCAAGGCGGCCCGGGTTCGATCCCAGGCGACCGCAAAGTGAGATTTGTGGTGGACAACACGGCGTTGGGGCGGGTTTTCTCCGGAACCTCCGGTTTCCCCCGCCATCTCATTCCACCGGTGCTCCATCTTCATCTCATGCATCATCAGTGTCACCGCCTGCGGTGCCGTATGTAGTAAAAGCGGGCGTTAAACACTACACATTTCATTACACTATTTACCAGTCTGCCCCGCCTCGGTAGCGTGGGTGGTAACATGTCTGCCTCACGTTCAAGAGGTCCCGAGTTCGAATCTCGGTCAGGGTGAGTTACCTGTATAAGGGTTTTCCGGGGTTTTCCCTTATCCTTCAAGACGAATGTAGGGTAACTCTAAGCTCCATGGACCCTGGACTCATTTGAACATCATTTCACCCAATTCATTCACGTCCGATATGACTTAGCGTTGGAGGACGTAAATTACAAACAAAAAACGCTAGAGTTATTTGCACATACGGCCACCCGTTGATTGCTTTTGGGGGGGGGGGGGATAGAGCATGTGGTACCCATACACCCGGTTTTTGGACCTTGCCCATTGAATGCAAATGTCGCACGATGGTGGAATGGTCAGAGTTCATCACATTTACTCAATGACGCTGATTATCGTGGATTAGTGCGTTTAGAAGTTCTTCATTAAATCCTGTAGGTCTTCCTGAACGAGGAGAATCACTCTTGTCAAAACGGTCCTCCTTAAAACGACAAAACCATTTTGTTGTCGTACTCTCACCGATGGCGTTTTACTTATAAGTACTCGGAGCAAATGTTTGCGGAGCCTCTGTTGCTTTCGCCCCGCTATTGAATTCATAGTCAAGAACATGTCGAAATGGTTCACTTTGTCCACTTGACCGTCCATATTCTAACGTTCACAGTTATACCCACTTTAATCAAATGACAAACTTCGACTGCACAACAGTTGAACTTCACATAAAAAGTGACAATCGATAAATAGACCGATTGTAGTAAGAGTACCAGCTCACGAAATAAAAGACATACGAACTTCTGCACTAACCTAATATTTATTTTCTGCTGCTCACAGTTATACCCACTTTAATCAAATGACAAACTTCGACTGCACAACAGTTGAACTTCACATAAAAAGTGACAATCGATAAATAGACCGATTGTAGTAAGAGTACCAGCTCACGAAATAAAAGACATACGAACTTCTGCACTAACCTAATATTTTCTGCTGCTTAAAAATAGTTATCGTTATCATAGATTCTCCGAAATATCTGTGAGTCCTTTAGTTTGGCTAAGCTGAGTTGTAAAACACATACACACATAAACACACATAAAGACACACACACAAACGTGCAAAAAGTAGTTCGAAAACGGCTAATGCCAGAAAATTCGTACTTATAACAAATTCTGTAAGCTGCATATTTTTGCTTCAGCCAATTGTTGCAGTCAACCGGAAAGTTCTTCAGTGCATATGCACAGGAGAGAGCGTCAGCAGCTGTAAGAGCAATCTGCAATATCAAGGACTGCAATATCATCACTAAAGATAGAGACAGCTATGAAATTATTCGACTCCATTGCCACCTACGGGCTAAAACTGCTATGGCAGAAGCTTCCGACAAGCGATTTTCAGAGGTTAGAGAACGTAAAAACGAGCTACCAAGATGACACTACTAGGCACAAGCAAATACGAAGCAAGTAGACTGGTCTATGTGTTGGCCACAAAGATGTCACAAAGAGAACGAAACAGAAGAAAAATGAGATGGACCATGAATTTTTCGCAACACGCCATGGTAAGCAGGAAATGGACCAGTATCAACGAATCACAAATGCATGCAATTATAGGTTTGGCGAGACACGGATTTCATCACAAAATGTGTAAAATAAAGAAGTTTCACCAACCAATTGACATGTGCGATACTCAAAATCATTTTATTCTGTGCAAGATTTTCTGAATACTAAATTATCCTGGTAATGCTCACGTAGCTCTGCAAGTAGAATCTAACTGTTCCAATGACAAATCATTGCCAATAAATCATTGATGCCTGTTCATAAGCTACTTTAATACACACACACACACACACACACACACACACACACACACACACACACACACACACACACACACACACACACACATATATATATATTTAAGAAATGACAATAAATGGTCTCCATTGCAAAAATGTTGAGACGTACTGGCAAAGCCGTGAAAGTAATTATATATAATTATCCCTGCCTTGCTCTCCATATTGCTTTTCATATTGCTTGTATATAACGTGTCACTTATGTTCAATTTTCTAGTATATATGCTAAAACACTGTATATCTCTGGACATGTTTGTTCAATGTTTACAGTCCTTTGTGGCTACAGGTGAACCCACTGAACACAAATCAGTGTAACCTAATCTAATCTAAAATATTGCCCATCGCTTACAATTTTCAGTTATGCATATTTATACAAAACTAAATATGAAAAAGAATTCAAGATCTATCCAGGGAATATTTAAGATTGTAATAACTAGGGGCGGATTACTATGACCTAAAAATTGAAAATGTACATGCATTTATGACCTAAGAATAGCTTAAATATGATCTAAACAGACGAAAATATTACCTTTATAGCTTAATGTATTTATTTTTCAAAATATATTAACTGAAAATTAAACCTTAATTAACAATTAATAATTGTTCATGCATAAACATTTTGCTTCTTTATTCAGTCCTTTATGGAATCTGAAAGTTTAAAGGATCCTAAATTAGAGAGGGATATTTATTGTAACTTAAGAAAAGAATAATTAAGAGAAATAAAATATTCATACCTGGAGGTTAGTTTTTATCAGCAAGAAAATTACATTGAATGACAATGTACATCTTTAGGTCGTTAAACTGAAAGCCTATTCTATTGTCAGACAGAATGCTTTTATATCTGGAAAAACTACGTTCCTAAGAACATGAGGTTATAGGAGCATTCTTGAAGTAAGTTAATTCATTTGGGGAAAATTTCGGTTCAGAATGTTGAAACTTTGCTTCAAGCTCACCTATACGAACGTGTGCTATCTGCTAAAGGAACCTTAAAAAAAAAAAAAAACAAGTGAGCAGTGCTGCTAGCGACTTCATTACAGACATAATGTTGTTTTATTTTATTACTAATGGCTGCTGCTTACACTACAATAATCCCCAAAATTTGACTTTATTATAAATATGACCACAGATCTGAAAAAGTGAGAATATAATTTTTAAGGTCCAATAAAAGTTACATCATTTTCATCAGTATATATATACTTATTTGAAACTCATTAAAAATATGACATGTCATAGAAATCCACCACTTAGTAATAACCATTAAGATATCCCAAAGAAAATTGTTTGACCCATTTTTGAGAGAATAACGAATATGTTCACACGTAAAAGGTGCCTTTGATTTGGAAATTTCTTGGAAATTAGAAAATAATTTTTGTTATTGAATCTTATGAAGAAGCTGCACTGAAACACACGTTCGGGTTATCTATGCTGCAATACACACACACACACACACACACACACACACACACACACACACACACACACACACACACACACACACACACACACACACACACAAACACACACACACACACACACACACAGGGAAAGAGAGAAAAAGAGAAGAAAGACTAAAAGATAATTTTAACTAAAAGTATTATTTTTTAGATTCAGTAGATTCAAAGCATTATAGAATATTTAAGTATTCTCGCTGAAATATCTGAAGATTTTCCGGTGAAGTACATACCTACGTGCCTCCATTATCAACTATACTCAGTTGTAGTTAGAAGTGTACTGTGTGATCATATTTTCTTTATAATATCCTTAAACTCTTTGCTTAAGCTTTCCAAGTGGTTGTTAGCCTAAGCTAACAAATGTTATCAATGGTGTCTGGAGCAGAATTACGGAAATAAAAACTGGTGGAAGATTAATTTCAAAGTAATTTTAGTATCAATGTTCCATTCACAGTTTTCGAATTATATAACCATTTAAACTAGTTTTTGAGTTTATATTATTATGAAGTGAAATCATTTAGAGAAAAACACGCTTAATAACTTTAGGGGACGTGGGAATTATAAAACTCGCAAGGAGGAGGGCGGCACCTGCTGGGAAACTGAGAGTACAACGTTGCGCCATAATGTGTTTGTCCTGGCCTAACGCCTTCGTTAAATCACTTGTTTTCGCTCTGGAAAGTTCCGGGAGCATCAGAGACAGAAGATAGGTCACAGAGCGATGCTTTGTTGTTTTGACGTCATAAGGCTAATTCCGCTATCTCGGAGGAGGTCCAACATAAAACATGTGAGCAGCGTTACCCGACGGTAAAGTATTGTGTTTCATAATCCATGCATCAGACCAGCGATCTGTTGCGGGACTTAAACAATAATCCTTGAACCAACCTCCGGTTTCCTGTTCGGACGATGCGCATGCTGCACGTATATTACGAACTGTATCAGCATTATAATAAGGCAAGTGTTGCTAACGAAGCACGAACAATGGCTAATGCGGCGCCAGTCAACATCTAGGAAATCCTTCTTACATTCCGACAGCTTTATTATGACACTAACGTCTCGAATACAAACAGCGAAGATAACTCCATGGGAAAATAATATCTGTATCAATCACAACCTAACTTAATTTCAACATCTGATATGTTGTATCTGGACTCGCTCTTCTACAAACCATTTTTGCAAAAGCTTATTTTTGTAACAGTTGTTTTGAATTTAGCCACGAATGTGAAAATCATATTTGTTTTATTTTATTTAAAATTTAAAATTATTTAAAGATTTTTTTGAGAACATGATAATGTTTAATTTAAGTTCAGGAAGTGAAACTGTGAAAGATAAATAAGACGCGTGTATAGGTTGCTAGGAATTACGTATAATTCCACTTGCGCTGATCATATTGTGTTAACTGATCAAGAATTAAAATTGATATATTAAAAAGCTATCAAGTATTTTTGTAGGGTGAGTGGAGGGCAAATCATTTCTTGAGGAAGAGAAAGATATCTCTCCGAGATGACGCATTGAGATAAGAATCTTCATGTTACGGCTGGGAAATCATCGTCTAAATCAACTTAAAGCAAAATTAATGAACCTAAATTTAAAAGTTACGAAATCAATTTCTAAATAACTTTCGAAGTTTAGTAATTGGCGATCGATAAATATCATACATTAAAAATATTCCTTTAATTGGCTTCCCAGCGAGAGACGCCATATTAATTACTTTATCACTGTTAATACAGATAAATTTTCAGTGTACATTCATCTATATATTTTCTTGCAAGATATACAATTCCAAAAGAGCGTGTCTCCTTGTGATGATTTTAAAATTCCATGCTTTTTGCATTATCACGACAGAGAAAGAGAGAGAGAGAGAGAGAGAGAGAGAGAGAGAGAGAGAGAGAGAGAGAGAGAGAGAGAGAGAGAGGGGGGGGGAAGCGTGAGAGGACGAATAGCGATATGACAGGTAAGTATGACAATTTGAAAATTCAAAGGAATAACAAAGAATGTGTCTGGTAGGTAAACAAGATCTATATTTCCCAAAATAGGTAAGTAAAGTATGACAATTTGAAAATTCAAAGGAATAACAAAGAATGTGTCTGGTAGGTAAACAAGATCTATATTTTCCAAAATATTCAAAATACAGGTACGTTTCTTTTGTCCATGGAAATATTTTAAAATCATTGGTACATATTTGACAAAAAGAAGCATACTTCGAAAATTTCTCCATATAAAGTGTATTTTGGAGTAGAGCTATTTTGTTTAAAATTTTCTCATCATATACTTGGTAGATGCTGAATTTAAAAGTTAAATTTCGCTTTTCTGTTATGTTGTTCACGAACCATATACTGAGTTTTATCTAAAACTGCCTCTTTTTATTAAGGGAGTAGCAAAACTTGCAGTGAAATATGATATCGAATTTTTGGGTGGAATGCAATGGGAATAAACACTATAAATAAGTAGGAGATACAGTAAAAACTAAACAAACATATGTGTGTACTCACTCCAGAACAAACAATTCTTAAAAATGTTTATCTCATGTTAATCGAAATAGAAATGGTTTTATTAGATACAGGGCCGTATTCCTAACAAAAAAAGTGGGGGACGCACACCTAAATTTTTTTTAGATGCTGGAGAACCATTCAGAATTCTGCACTTGTAGATTCGCCTTCCTGCTTTGGTTGACCTCAACATGCGTACAACTTTTTATCCATTCTTTTATGTAATCCTCTGGGTTCCACATATGTACTGGAGATCCGTTAATAGTCATAAACTTTGTTTAAATGTATTTTAAATGTATATATTTTGTATTTTTGCATGTTAAATTATGAAAGGTAATGAATTAAAAAAAGTAGAAATAATATTAGTAAGGGGACTGCGTCCCCCTCCAAAAGTAGTGAGGGGAAGGCGTACATCCGCGTTCTCCCACCACTGCGGCCTTGATTACACATTTACTTAAAGTTAGATACAATGGGAATAGAAGGATACAGTAGGCTTAAGTGATATTCAAATCTTTTAAGAACTGGTCATTATGTGATGGTTTTGATATTTTATTCCATTTGGTTAAAATATGAATTTCAGCATTTATCAGGCTTTTCCGGTTGAGTTATGCTATTCAAAAACACAAATACACACACACACACACACACACACACACACACACACACACACACACACACACACACACACATACACACATCTTCGAATGAGCTACTTTATTTGCACAAAAGTAATGAAACATTTTCTAAGTGAATGTTCCGTTTTCTGAAATATGTGAAGTTTTCTGAAAAGCTTTTACCGTGCAACTCAATAGTTAATCTTGTTTTCATCCTATAACTTAGCTACGCTGTCCACTAGGACACATTACTAAACGAGATGCATTTAGAAAGCCTCATAACTATTTGTAGTGAAATTTCGACACTGGACACAAAAGTGGAAAGTCATGTTTATTATGCGTGAAGTGGCAGAAGTAAACTAAAATCTCTTTTGCAACAAAACTAAATATACAGAAAGAAGACTCCATTATACACAATATATGAAACTCCGGTAGTACAGAGAGATATTATGTAAATCATTTACAGCATGAAAGGATGGCTTATCTAAACAATAAATGTGTTGTTTAGTATGACGGTAAAGAAAGCAAACAAATTAAACACCAATCGTATTTTGTATAAAAGTAATAACAAATTACTAGATATTGTTACTATTATCATCATAACCATCATCGCCCAAGAAACGTGAGGTCATTACTGTGGAGAACATTAGATATATTATTCTAAAACTTAAATAATTTTCCAAAAGGCTATAGCGGGATATGAAATTTGAAACTCCTTAATCGTTATTTCTGAAAAATAATAATGAACAAATGTTATTCATCATAATTTTATTTCAAAACTTTAAAAATAAATAATATTTCATAAGTTATGGCAATATTTGTTGTCGGTGGGGTACGCAAACCAGCTATTTGGTGAATTTTGTTGTTCCCTCTCACACTTCTCGAAATGAGACAGAGAGAGAGAGAGAGAGAGAGAGAGAGAGAGAGAGAGAGAGAGAGAGAGAGAGAGAGAGAGAGAGAGAGAGAGCAAGAGGGAGTGGATGGTCGGAATGAAAGGATGCCTAAAAACTTAAGAAGAACTAATTTTTGCAAAATCCATATAGCCATAAAGTTTTCTGCACTTGTACTTTCATTTTTAAGGCCTGTAATTTATCGTTTAGTACATGTTTGTTAACGCGAATACATACTAAATTGACTCAAAATACCTTTTTCATTTACTAAAATGCTGCGTGAATGCGAAATGTGTTGCAACCCACTGACTCTTTGTCAAGTGAAAACTTTAAAGCAAAAAGGAAACATTAATGGCATGTTGGTAAACCTCTTAATCCTGTGATTGCTGCCGAATATTGTTAGTTAATAAATTAGAAAGATGTAAATGAAAGTAAAAGAAATATCCTGTTCATTTTCTAAGTGTTAATATGTTTTTTTAGGTGTATGGCATAAATTTAAACTAGCAATGGGTACGAAATGTGAAAGAAAATAAAGCCATAGACTGCCTGTAAATATTGTTAATTGTTGATCTCCACACCCTAATTTTGCTTAAACAGTTCTACCATGTATTTGGTGCCCTACCTATAGCACAGATCTATCTATCTGAAAAATATTCTTCAAGGAATGACAGCGAAATATTGAAATCTGTTCTAAGACTTCATTCAAGAGTTTTACTGATTTATCAACTTGGATTCTTTATATTAATTTTGTGCATTTTCTTTTTATTATTCTGATTTTGCACCAGAACTAGTAACCTTTTCAAATATATATTGGTAATTTATTTTTTTTGTTTATTTTATTTTATTTATTTTCTTCATTTGTGCTACAACAGAGCAAAGCTCCAATTACAGTAGCTACATGCAATTTAGTTACACAAGTTTGACTAAATGCAAAACAGAAATACAAAAAGGAATACAGACAAACTAAAAATACACTATATATTAAGCTATTATTGAAGACAAGACATTGCAAATTGTATACTAACCAAGCAAATAAGTGATACAACAGAGTAAACAATAATTGATCAAAGTTGAATATAAAAGAAAGAGAATGCAATTAATGGAATAAAATATTAAAAAACTAAGACTAAAAAGAAACATATTAAACTACTATATAATACTAGAATTGCAAATGTTAAACTCATTATGCAATACAACTGAAAATCACATGCAAATAATTCCCATATTTAATTGTTTTTTAAACTGCTCGTAACTTAAACTAAAATCCAGCTCTATTTTAGTAGAGAGTTTATTGTATTTCGCACACAACCTAACAACGGGAGAATTTTTATGGGTTACTGTTTTGGGAGTCTTAAATTGAAATAGCTGACGATTTCTAAAATTAGCAGAACTGACATTAAAACATATTCTGTCAAGCAGTTCCTCAGTGGATACCAAGCCGTTTATGAGTTTGTACAGAAATAATTGTTCGGCTATTGTTCTACGATCAGAGAGTGAGACTGTTTTGAATTCGTTAAGCAGTTGACTATCAGGTAAGTTCTGATTATAAGTAAAAACACCGTGAGTTTTGTAATGTAAGTATCTGAGGAACCTTTTTTGGATCTTCTCTATTTGATTGTTGTGACATTTATATATTGGTGACCATACAATTGAGGCATATTCCAAATTACTACGGACAAGGCTTTTGTAGAGAATTAGCATAACTTGAGTATCTTTTAAGTCCCTACAGATCCTTAATTCAAAACCAAGTTTCTTAAAGGAATCATTGGTTATATTTATAATGTGTTTATGTGTTTACGTCCTCCAACGTTAAGTCATATCGGACGATGAATGGAATGGGTGAAATGAAGCTCAAATGAGATCAGGTTCTATGGAACTTAGAGCTACTCAACATTCGTCTTTTAGCATAAGGGAAAACACAGGACAAAACTGTAACCAGGTAACTCACCCTAGATTCGAACTCCGGACCTCTTGAACGTGAGGCAGACATTTTTACAAATATGATTCTCACTTAACATTAGCATAAGTAATGAGGCATTACTTGTTAAATATTTTCTTCCAAATGCTGTAACATGCAAAATGTAAATGTATAAACATTACAAGTCTTACAAATTAAAATCTTAATTTTAGATTTCAGAATGCTGAAAATCAGCATCTTATTGTTTACATTCGCGAAAAAAAAAACAGTTCTGAATTATCCAGGTTTTAAATTTTCGTGTCATTTAGGTCTCGTTGACTGAACCGCTGTACTTTATAAATAGTAATTATCCCTAACCCCTTGATTTAACAGAATATACATGTTGGCTCCCAAAGTTTACATTCCCACCTTAAAATATTTCTAGAATCAAAATAGTGGTACATTGCAGAAGATAATATTAATAACTTTATAGATGGACCTTCAAGAAGAATGAGATATATGCATACAAGCGTATAAGATTTTAAGCATTTAAATAATTATGGCGATTTTGATTAAAATTTAAACATCTCTTTTTTTTAAATAAACAATAATATTTTTAATGTGAGAAACTGTTTAGTTTGGGAGTTAAGTTTGAAATGTTATCTTTATTGGAATTTACATTTTACATTTGATTTTTTGACTCACACGTGTATTTTGCTATCTAAAATTGTACTTTTTTTTTTACTTTGAAAATCTTAAAAGTTACATTTTTGATGAAATTTCTTAAGTTTATCCGTTGAAAACAGAACTTTCTGTACCACAGGCAGCGATACCTATTTCAGGTTCTGTGTAACGAGGGCTCTCTTAAATTTAGTAGAAATGGGAATAGGACGTAGTGCTTTTCTTTACTCGCCATTGAACGCACCAATTGTATGTTGTTGAAATATTAAAATTAATTTACTGTTAACATACACCGAGCCATTCTGTCTGATTCGAGTAAGAATTCCTTTAAATAAATATTTGGCGAGGTTAACGTTTTGCGCAGAATTCGTGCGCATCGCAATGTCGAGGGTATACGCAGACCGCGTGCGTGTCGGGCTCGTGTGATGTGGCAATCGGCCGCTACGCGCCTCTAGGGCGCCACGCGCGACTGACCCCACGTGACCCCCGCTGCCGGACGTGTGCTAGGCTTGCTGCTAACCTAGCTCCTCTGGTAGCGTGGGAACGGGTACCAAGACTCCTTCCCAAAACACAGGCAGCCACGCAACCAGAACCGGCCGTACAGGATGCTGCTGGCATGCCATCACAGTGCCACACGAGCATCAGCGGCACAAGGCGCTAAACCCGTACGGTCCACTGGGCACAGCTAAACGAGCGAGACCTGAACCTTAAAGACAATAGCAGCGGTGTCCTTGCTTCCCCCGCTGTAAGCGAGTAGCCTCGCTGAAGGTACGATTCTCTGTAGATGTTAATCCTTTGTTAACCATGTTGGTTTTTAACACTCGTGGGTCTCGGTATGAGACTACAGTATTTTAATTCTCAGCAGTGTTGGAGGGGTCAGGAGAGCTTCTGTAAGGAACAAATCGGCGAGCGAGAGAGAAGATAGCGGCGGTATGAGGCGAGGAAAAGGAGGGAGGATATGAATGGGTCTGTTGGCACGTGCTGAGTGGAGCGGTGGAGGGGGAAGAAGCCACCAGTCCACCGCACACCTGCCGCATTTTCCCACAGTCTGCGCGCCGCCCCTCAGCGGAAGTGCAGTCACCTCGACATACGTCATCAGAAATGTGCGTTCTGGAATGTATCCTTTCCCCCAGATGCTCTATGTGACACACGCCAGTACTCATTTCTGGGAACATCGCAGGTGTTAAATTATTGAGGGTTTACCCTCCAAAATTGTTTAACATTTATCGACTTCGAACATCGAATACAAAACTTTTTAAACGCATGACCCCATTGAGAGGGGGGGGGGGACACTTCACTGTTTTAGACTGTGATATTTGGGAAAAGAATGTAAACATTGTTGATGTTTTAAACATGATTACTATAATGCATACATATAACATTATGACATACTTTCACGTTACACAATTGATTTGTTCAATTTTAAGGTCAAAAATGGTAATTTAATTGGCCTCACTGCCGTTTAGATAAAGCACAGCAATGAATTTAATGCTGCATTTCCCTCAACTCCTCCCCAACCCCTTCCAGATTTTGCACTAATCAAAGTCTTCTCATTTACATTTAATAATTAATGTATATAGTTTAAATGAAACATATTTGCAATGTAAAATTAAATTTTAAATTTTATAAATATATTCTCTTTTGTCATTTACTGTTTGTGTCGGAGCTTTGGGTAGGTCAATTTTGGTTTCCACAGTGTAAATATTCAGGAGAGCTTCGGGTTTATTAAAATTGTGTTTAATTAAGAATATGACATAGTTCAGTTGAAATGATTAATTTTACATAAGTCACAGTTAAAATGAAAAATGTAGTAACAAGCGTGCAGAAAGTTTTCTTTTTCAGTTTAATTAAAATTAACAAATTCTTAAAAACAACAGTTCTGTTGTGTCTGTACACTAAGCTGATATAAACAGTATGTTTGCTTTCTTATTACCGTTATAAAAATGATTAATTTTGGATAAAAACATTAGTACATTAGCAAAGATTTGACATAGCGTGATAAAATTTTGTGTACACCGCCCACATACGTTATGTTTGTTATAGATAGACAGGTATTAGGCCTTAGGGATATAGTGGGAGATGCTGATAAGGCTTTTTTTTTTCTTTTCTTTTATTTTAGTGCATTTCTATAACCCTCACTAACTGCTATAGTTATATCATGGGTTTGGCTAAAACACTTGATAGTGTTTTTGTTCTTTGAACAGCCAGCTTGGGTTAATGTAGTTTCTCGTAATTTATAACTTCATTTTCACACTCTCAGTCCAAATTGCAGTCTCTGTGGAAGGGAGGGAATAATATTAATCAAAGAAAAGTTCGCAAACCCCATCCGAGAATCGAACCCGAGAAGAATTCTTTGCCTTGGCTTTATTGCTTTAGTTGTGCTACAGCACAAAGTTTTAGGCGTAGTTAGTGCTTAAAAAAAGTAAAATGTAATTAATTTAATCTACGTAGCACAATTTATTTTTTATACAATTTTACCAATAATTTGTAGAGAAGCAAACTGTCAGTCTTTCTGAAAATATTGCTATAGTATTAACCTAAGCAAATAAATAATTAAACATCAAATTTATAAAAAATAGAAATAAAATAACATAACCTTAAGCAGGTTGTCTTGGGTTACTGAAATTCCACAAAAACACAAAATTATAAATTTCCAATGAAATAGTGTATAAAAGATACTTGTACTTACTGCTTAAAGTATCATGAAAATCATGTTTCCAGCATAGATGTTTCAATTTACACCTAGTTAAATAAAAACGAGTTCAGTTTGGATACTATTTACCAAAATTTTTTGCATGGCCAAAAGTTTTCTGCAAAAAATTGCAGAAAAAGTACAATGTGGATAAAACTAGTGCTAGAGTAGTATAAATCAGCTATACGTTTGTACTGGTATTTGTAATTGTATTTGTTTGTAACGATAACGATAACGATAACAACAACAATAATAATGATAATAATAATAATAATAATAATAATAATAATAATAATAATAATAATAATAATAATAATAATAATAATAATAATAATAATGATGATGATGATGATGATGATGATGATGATGATGATGATGATGATGATGATGATGATGATGATGATGATGATGATGATGATGATGATGATGATGATGATGATGATGATGATGATGATGATGATGATGATGATGATGATGATGATGATGATGATGATGATGATGATGATAATAATAATAATAATAATAATAATAATAATAATAATTTATCAAAAGTTATTACCTTTGGTAATGGATATATTTTATTACCAAGCTAGTTTGAATATTTTAAAAACGTACCTATCAAATATTACATTTTTTCAAGCATAAAAAAGGCATGTTCGAAAACTTCCAGATTATTTCTTTATCAATTTGAATTTTGCGTTCTAATTTCAACAATGTAAGCGATGTGCAACTAGCTCACAAATGGTACAATTTTGTTTTAAAAAAATCGGGACAGGTACCACATGCCAGAATTTTCTAATACATAATTAATGGAAATGGTATGTGAATATGTCGCACTGTATTGAACTACATATCTTCTCTGAAAACAAAGAAAACACTTTCTAGGATATAAATCGGTATATTTTATATTTTCAATATTTTTCTTCAGGCAAAGAAAGAAAGAAAAAAAAAGAAAAGTAAAAGAGAGATAAGGAAACAAAAGAAAGACAGACAGAGAGAAAGAATGGGATAAAAAGAAAGAGAAATAGAAAAAGAGAAATAGAAACAAAGAGAGGCAGAAAAGAGAAAAGAAAGAAACAAACAAAGAGAGGAAAGAAAAAGAGGAAAGAAACAGAGAAGTAAATAAAATGATAAGGAAAGAAGGAAAGGAACTGCACATTAGATTGGTATATTTTTGTTTTCAATAATAATTTAAGGATTGCTTCTGTGGTCATTTGGTATTCATGCTAAATTGCACATTCTAGAGGTCCTGGGTTGGATTATCGGTTAGAGAATACGAATATTTTCCTCGGGCAGTATTACCGTCCTCCCTAGATTCTGGAAGTATGACTGTAATTACGACTGTGGATAAAAGCAACGTAAACAAACTCAACGATTTACAGAATAGTAAACTAGTGAACATCATTGCCGATGCGCACCTGTTCCAAAGATATAAGATGTTGAAGGCGAGAAAATAGATGTTTATGTAAACTTCAGATTTCCAAACTTATATGGGTTTCTTAAATTTTGGAATAAATATGGAAAGTTGGAGCTTACATTTATAAAATACAGCCTGACAATCAAGTTAAAAGTGGAAATAACAGTGATGATGTCGGAAAATGGTTATTAAAACCATCGGAAAATATTTCAGTAGTATTTTTATTCAGTACAAAAGTTATTAGACATAGATGACAGACAAAAACAGGCAATTCGGTGCAGGAATTTGAAGCAATAGGCTACACACCAGAGGAAATGAATTTTAATTTAATTGTTTGATGAGGACGTCAACCATTAACTGTGGTTTGGAATAAACCTGGGTTAGACCATGCTGCTCTGCAGAAGATCGACCACAGATTCTTCAATCGGAATGGATGTTTTAACGGAAAGTTAACTTACATTAAACCCAAAATAAATAAGCTCATATACACTATATTACAGACACTTTTAGCTTTTATAAACTTCTATGAAATGACAGTAGACGTATTTTTATTACAATGATCACAGATTATATTAACTGCAATGAATTGCTTGATTCCATCATTCCCCGTAGTTTTGAAAACACTGCTTTAGGAAATAAAATTTGAATCATTAAAGTCTGTTACTTTAAAACTTAAGACTTGATGTTGGCAACCAGGATGTTGGTATTCTGGGACACAGATGTTTGAGCGGGAGGTCTCCGTATCAATTTCAAGCAAGGTCATCCTCTGTAGTAAATACTGAAGAAAAAATAACATCATAAATCTTTTCACTAGCTTGTTCTAATTTTCTTTCTTAGAAATTCTGCGACAGATCAACCCGTTAAGTATCTACGCGACATCAAATGCTCTTGCGTTAACGTTTATCATTCTTCCTATGTACATATATATTTAACTTCCGTTTTTTCTTCTGGCGTAGTTAACTACCATAACTGGGAAAACACTCCAGTTATCACTTTAAAATCTGTTATAATATTATAAAATGTATACAATTCCAAATTAGTCTTAAAATTAATTATCTACAAAATGATATATAATAAAATTACAGAATATTTCTGATAACTTTCTAATACATACATTCTGTATACTCATAATATATACATTATATATAATA
This sequence comes from Mantis religiosa, assembly GCA_030765055.1. Taxonomy (NCBI): domain Eukaryota; kingdom Metazoa; phylum Arthropoda; class Insecta; order Mantodea; family Mantidae; genus Mantis; species Mantis religiosa. Next base: position 1,093,025 of record JAUKNK010000021.1, on the reverse strand, counting down.
TATGTAGTACAATACATATGTAACAAGTTAAACCGAAGACAAAAATAACGACATTAAAATATTAGTGTGCTTTCCTACCATAATATTCCCAAATTGTTAACATGGGTTTTAGTGCAGGAATATATTTTTAGCATATTGTTAATGAAGAATTTTAAAATTATTATAAATTGAGACTTCACAGACATAATTTTACTAGCAATTTTTGCTTGCAACATCTCGCTGGGTCTGTATATAAACATTTGAGCAAACGCTGCAGTAGCATCACTTAAGAGCCACAAGTTTCAACTTTTGTCAACACCCACATAAACATTTTTACTGTCATTTTCAAAACATAACAATACACTTACGTTGTGTAAGAATGGATGGAATTTATTATAGAATTGCATGATACCTCTACAGCTAAAACAATAAACAAACCGAGTTGCAGGTTCTGCTATAGTTAGTGATCATAGCAGAAAGGAATTAATTAACATATTTTATGAAACATAACAATCACTCAGTTATTTACTACACAAAATATTCATTTTTATATGCACTAAGCTTCGTTGCAAAATTTTCCACTTGAATATATACTAATGCATTAATTTTCATTCGAAGTAAATGTGAACAAACATTCTCTCTCCAGTGCTGAGAGAAAAAAAATATTCATAATTGAAACAATTTTGTGCAGTAATGTGAAAGTATTCCGAAGCTGTACAGCAGAATAAATCAGCTTGTTTGTGATACTAAATTTTTCAGTTAAGTATATTATTCAAGAATTATATAGGTCCTTCCTTTCCTAATTTCTAAGTAATTTAGACAATTTTATAAATTATTTGTTTTAAAGTGAACTTAATTTTCTAAGGAAATAATTTTTTAAAAAGAAAAATCGAATGATATAAAATGACCTGATGCGAAAATTTAAACACTTTAAATTTGATTTTTGAAATTATTTCTCAGATAAAACATTAAATTTCTTAAAGTAGAACATTTTCTCAGAAAAAAGTAAAGAGTTTACTTGGTATGTAACATTCTTAACTATGAATGCCAGTTAAGCATTAAGTTGTTATAGGCCTATACTATGGTTCATATAATGGAAAATCTCTTTACATCAATTTTTAAAGAATCGCAGTTATACTGAAAATTACAAGAAATTGTTCAAAAGAACATTTTGTACGTTTCAAAGCGGTAAAAGATTAAGAAATAAAGTTTTAAAACTCCAAGCGCTATTTGCACACATAGCGTTTGCGCTTTGCGATTGCAGATTTAAATGACCAGAGTGGAAAACCCGCAATTGAATCCTGATCCTGCAGTGTTTGAGATTTTGTCTTCGAAATAATTTGATTGACTTTTGTAGATAATTACTCTCAGTTGTGCAACAGGCTTATGGTTTCTATTGGTAGCGTTCACCCTTAAAAGAGTAGGATCATACCAGTGGCGGCTCGTGTCGAAAAATTACAGCGTGCTGCGGGGAAAAGTCCATGCAACTCACGTAGTTTCGAAAACTTAAGTCCATGCACCGATGTCTCTTCATGGTATAAACAGAATTTCTACTTCCTTTCGCTTTTTGCTCAATTTTTACATCAGGTATTGGTCGCCCTATTATTTTTATACTAACCCTTTCTTGTAATGCTCGCCTTGAAAAGGGAGTTTTCAGAAGTTCATTAACCATGTTCATTATTTGTTGGTTAAAGTCTTCGTAATATAAAATTACTCATACACTGAATTAAATGAATTAATAACACGTTTCACACTCGCACACAAAATAAAGAAACTGATATCAGCCACTAAGTAACGTTACACGAAGGAATACTTGGATACAGTGCGAGCATGCGCATAATGCAACATAATTCATTTGTTACGGGGGATTCCCGTTATAGTCGCGGGAATGGAGTGTTGTGACAACAAGATAGGTGCATCACAAACAACCTGCCCTCCGGTTTAATAACAATTAAGTATTGAATCTGTTTACGTAAGAAGGATGGAATTAGTTCTAAAACTAAAATATAAAACAATGATAGATTGTTAAATCATTTTCAATGCATTTCAAGTTCTAGAGCTATAACTATGAGTGTTGGTGGCCCTGCATCACCGTGAGGCGAATGATCACCGCGCAACACCCAGATGCAGCACGCATTTGTGTGAAAGTGTAGGGAACTTAGGACATCAGCGAGGCAAGAGGCAGGTTGAACTCAAGGATGCGTTCCATTAGTTACGCAGGTGCTATCTTTGCATTAAGAGTTCATTATTGGTCGTACTCGATTTCTTAAACTTACAATAATGCATTTTTATTTACACGGTCTTTTAAAATGTCTACAGAAAAACAGAAAACAACAGAAAACAAAAAACAACGTGGTGCAGTAGTGCAGCACGTAAGGACGAGCCGCCCCTGAATCATACCGACGTACAGATATAGCAGGAAAGTTGCTGATATATCAGGGGCTTAGATAGCAAATTCGATTAACTGAATCATTTCTTGTTTTAAGCGAACAAGTAGAGTTATATGTATTTGAAGCACACTGTGATTAATGGATAAGAGTCGATACCACTGTTACTGGGAATCAGTACCGACATTTGTTTTAACCACTGTAACTAAAATGTTTATGGGTGCACACAATTCCACGTTGTGAATCCAATTTGATACAAAAATATAATGGCGTGCAAGTAAGTCGGCGAGCAATGAGGTTTCTCTCAGGGTATGCGTGGATGTGTGAGAAGGAGATTTTAATAACACTGGAATGCCGTTTCCACTTTATTTATTTACCGCTTCTTCTTTTAAAACATCGAAATGAAAGTTGCCGACCAAGGGTTACCAATCTCTGTTTAGAGTTACTGACTGCAGAATGTTTATTATTCGATAAATTTATTCGTTGCTTATATATATATATATATATATATATATATATATATATATATATGAACCGACAAATATTCCAGACAAAACCAGAGGACTGCCTTAATCGAACTCACGCCTCAGACTGTTCTCATCGACCTCTCGCCGAAGACCCTTTTAATCGGCTTCCCACCGAAGATTGTCCTGATGGCTTCCTAGCCACGAACTGGCCACATCGGCTCCACGCCGAGGAGTACTTGAATGACCACAGCTGCGCGTGTGTGTATATGTAACTTTCACTCTCAGGAAACTCCTTTTCAACCAAAATCCCTTTGTGGCTGTTTTGTCGCCATTGTAAATGATCCAAAGAATTCCCTATTCATAGACGTCAAGTGAGCCCCTTTAGAAAATTGCTAAGGACGCTGCCTCTTACATTGCTTTTGTTATAACAACTTTCCCTACAACTCAACTGCCCTTGCCCTTATCGTAACAAAGAACCAACATTCCTTTGACATCCATCATGATTCTTTACTTCTGGCAAACCTTAATTTCGGTATCACCACTAATACTCGATGCTTGCTTAGTAAAAGTTAAACTCAGTAGCTTATTCTTTAACTTATTACGGTATTCTTTTAGTACATATACAGCGTTGTTTGATTATGGTGTTGCTACGTTTGTTGCTCTTTTGAATTCTTAAATTAGCAGCAGACATTTAATGTGGGCGATGATGTGCCCTTCTTACGTAATTCTATCAACTTTCTATCGATAAAGAAATAAATATCTTTAGCCCGCATTTTTCGACCGTTCTTAAAACTTGCTGCACCACTTGCGTCGAAGGTTGATGATAAATAAAATGATAAATGCAAAAGGAAATTTGCGTTAAATTTTTGGGCATCTCCTCTGGAAAGAAAAAAATACAATTAGGTGGATTCGCAATGCCGGCGTGCTGTTCAAGAGCCCAAGCCTTAACAACCTCGGTTACCTATGACTCATTTTAGTGCTGTGAAGTTACTTTGGCCCAGATTCGTTTTCTAAGTTGCTAAGCTGAAAGTTACTAGGCGAAGATCTTTGATTCGATTTCCGTCCGTGGCATAATCTGATTCTACTTAGTAGCTTGCTGCCTACACGCGGTAGTAGATAGTAAGTGCGAAAGAATAAATACCAAACACATTAATTCTAGGAGAGGTATTTATAAAAGCCAGGAAATTGCTAAATGTATTTTAGATCTATTATGTTGAATACTATTTGAGATCTCTTTGAAGGTTTACCGGAATATTTTCGATGTGAAGATTTAGTGTGCCGTGGTGGCTCAAGCACTAAGAGCATCGGCCAAGTCCTGGCCGTGATATTGGTCTGTTAAGGTCAGGTACAACTTATATATTGCCTTCATGGCTGTTGTAAAGGAATATAAATACTTATCAAACACATTTCCAAGATTCTAGTAGTGGAGAATTTTTATATTCACCCGATTCCTTTCTATTTCGTTAATCAGGGTTTCTGTACTGCACAAAACTGTTTAGGCTTTGTTAATAAATGTAAAATCAAAGAGAAGATACAAAACTTTAAAATTTCATTTTGTGATTACTTATTTTCTTAGTGCCTGAATTGTTTTGCCTGAAGCAACAAACCAAAACACAGATTAAGAACGTATTCGTAAAGAACTTATATTACGTAAAAAAAAAACTTATGAAAAACTTTAGTATCTGGTAGTTAAGCCATGCAGAAAATCCGAAGTATAAGGTTTCTTACCTGTTTGAGGGAAATAAATCTATTGCATGTAATAATTTTACCTTTTTGGTTTATGTATTTGCCCTCTTATAGTTGTATACGGTATTTAATTTACAGAAAGTGATTGTCTCTTCCTGCATATTGTAACGCGAGCGCTAGAACACCCTGTGAAGCAGCTGGGAGCGGAAGGCAGGGGAGGTTCGGTTAGCCACACCTTCCCCTCGTTTGTCTTATAGTGGTGACAAGGCGGCGGTTGGGAGGAAAAACATGACTGTGCCGTATGTTTCCTTACACCTGGTTCTCGATCTTTCTGTTACTAGAACAATCCTGTAAACACCAGAAGGCGGGATATTCCGATATAAAGAGGGTTACAGACAGACGGAGTCGGAGTTAGTTAGTCAGTTGTTGGTTTGGTCAGTGAGTGTGAGTGAGGAGACAGTCGCAGTTCTTGGTGTAAGAGTTAGTCAGTGACGTGTTAATGAACGAAAAGATTGTGCAACGGAAGACTGTACGAACTGTGTATGTGTATCGGAGTTTATGTAATCGCGAGTACAAGTGAAGTTGTAACGGACGAACTGGTAAATTGTAATTGTGTGCAGCAAGTAATTCTGTGTAATTGGCAAGTGTTAAACTGTAAGTCGGTGGAAATAAAGAACATTTTTGAGTGGTGTAATTGGACTTTTTATTTCACGAACCCACAAAGTCACACTGGTGTCAGGAAGCGGGAAGATAACATCACCGAGCATTACAACCATGGACGCGGCATTGGAGAAAATTTTGGAGAAGATGATGGAAATGAAGGCGGAACTGAAAGAAATGAAGACGGCCAACGACAACATCGCCGGGAAGATGGAAGAAATGAAGGCCGAACTAATCTCGGAAATGAAGACGGCAAATGAAAGCCTCGCTGCAAAAATAGAAGCGGCAAACAACAACCTCATCGCTGAGTTGAAACAAATGAAGACGGCCAACGACAACATCACCGCGGAGATGGAAGAAATGAAGGCCGAGTTAACCACAGAAATGAGAGCAGCGAACGGCAGTCTGGCCACGGAAATGAAGGCGGCGAACGAGGCTCTCGCCGCAAAGTTTGAGGAACGTTTGGCCGGCGTGAGGGATGACGTCGCGAACCTGGGCAAACGGAAGGGTCAAGTAGACGACCGCCTTAATGATTTAGAGGAAAAGGCCGACAACATCGCAAAACCCCTCACCCGCCTGACGGAGGAAAACCGGCCTTATGTGTGGACGGAGGACGCCGAAGACGCTTTCCAGCACCCGAAGGGGACCCTGTGCAGTGCTTCAATTTTGGGTTTCCCACAACCGGGTGGCGCCTTCATTGTGGACACCGACGCCAGCGACCATTGCATTGGAGGTGTCCTATCGCAGATCCAGGACGGCCACGAGCGCACAAGAGTGGAAGAGGAGGAGCGTGCCGCAGCAGTCCGAGTAGTTGTGGCAGTGCCTGCTGAAGGCTGGGATAGCGCAGGCCTGAGGAGGGAGCAGCTGGCGGACGCAGACTTGGGGCCACTCTTGAGGGAAGTGGACGCAGGGACGAGACCAACCTGGGAGGACATCGCACCGAGGAGCGCCACCTACAAGTCGCACTGGGCCCAATGGGACTCGTTGAAGACCAGAGAGGGCGTGCTGTTCCGGGTATGGGAGTCACCCGATGGGAAGGCGCAGAGAGAACAGTTGGTACTTCCCCGGAGCAAGGTCCCGGAAGTCTTGGAGGAAGAGCACGCCGGTACTTCAGGAGGACACCTGGGAGCGAACCGAATGATTCACAAACTACGGCAGCGCTACTTCTGGCTCAGACTCCGGGCAGATGCTGGTGGTACACCTGGACCGCCTCGCACGCTACGATGGGGCTGTTCGGGGCGAACAGCTTTGAGGAGGGAGCAGTGTAACGCGAGCGCTAGAACACCCTGTGAAGCAGCTGGGAGCGGAAGGCTGGGGAGGTTCGGTTAGCCACACCTTCCCCTCGTTTGTCTTATAGTGGTGACAAGGCGGCGGTTGGGAGGAAAAACATGACTGTGCCGTATGTTTCCTTACACCTGGTTCTCGATCTTTCTGTTACTAGAACAATCCTGTAAACACCAGAAGGCGGGATATTCCGATATAAAGAGGGTTACAGACAGACGGAGTCGGAGTTAGTTAGTCAGTTGTTGGTTTGGTCAGTGAGTGTGAGTGAGGAGACAGTCGCAGTTCTTGGTGTAAGAGTTAGTCAGTGACGTGTTAATGAACGAAAAGATTGTGCAACGGAAGACTGTACGAACTGTGTATGTGTATCGGAGTTTATGTAATCGCGAGTACAAGTGAAGTTGTAACGGACGAACTGGTAAATTGTAATTGTGTGCAGCAAGTAATTCTGTGTAATTGGCAAGTGTTAAACTGTAAGTCGGTGGAAATAAAGAACATTTTTGAGTGGTGTAATTGGACTTTTTATTTCACGAACCCACAAAGTCACAATATTTAGGTAAACTATACCTACAGAGATATTGGACCACATACACTACAAACTTGTTTCCACTTCTGTGCTATTTCTTCTAGAAAATCTTCCTCCGCTTTATTTATTTACTATCTTTGTGTCTATTTTAACTAATTAATTAATTTATTTATTTATTTATTTATTTATTTATTTATTTGGTGATTGCTTTTTAATGAACATGCCAGTACACCACCTGCATTTTAGTACATGCTTTTGTAAATGGTATTCCAGAGTAATACATAGGTTTGTTTAAAGAAATCAAACTTTATGGTACGAATTTACATTGGGCACCAAGAAACTAAGAAATTACTCGAAAATTCAGCTAATTGTTTCACCGTCAAATGGTGTATATAGGTGTACGCATAATTTCTGGAAACTGGAAGACCGTCCTAGGGAGGTTAAGGAATTTAGAAATACAACATACACAGATGTACCCTTATGTGTGGAACTCATGCGATATTACTTATTAAGAATATCATGTCACATAATGGAATAAAAGTGCGAATTGGTAAGGGGAAGAATTTACGATTAAAGCTTCTGGATCATCATACAATAGTTTTGAACGGAGGTGAATTTATTTAATTAAATCACCATGCGAGATTTAAATAGCAACGTTAGTTAAGGCAACTAATACATGGAGCAATCTCCATAAATACTTGTTCTTAGTTCCACAAATAGCCGCTGTATTCGCCAACCAGCGGTAAACACCTCTTTCAGGAAAAGGCTGGAGGCCACTCTTCTGGGTGGTCTTCTATCAGTCAGTGGTGGACTGCCAAATACGAGTAATGATATGCACCAGTTATCATTTAATAACTACTCAATTGCAAATATTTACTAACGCACGAAATTTGCAGGAAAACATTAATTTTCATGTACAATAAAGGACATTGAATTGGAATGTTGTTATGATGAAAATACCATCATCAAGTTAATTATCATTTAGATGAAAATTCATAGCCACACGCAGTGTCGAAGATTAATCATTTACATATTAAAGTGGAGGTCCATCAAGGGAATTAAGGATTGGAAATTGCTAGATGAAACTCCCGTTTTTAAAACGGATATGTTTCGACATTTCCAAGAGGCCAGCTGCCTGTTTCCTTGGTTTTGTCGTTGGCCAGAGGTGTTTAATTCTTGCACGTGTGTAATCATATAATTTTCAACACTTACGACACTTGACCAAATCACTGGTGTTGGCAGACAGGTTTAACTTGATTCTATGAAAGCCACAGGCGACACTTTGCTCCTGCACCTTAGTTTCATCATCATATTAACTGCCCTGCAGCGTATCCCATGTCTTCATTTTGCTCTACAGAACTGGCTTGGCTAGATACGTCCAATTTTTCTAAAACATTATACATGTAAAGCAGCTTTTTTTCAACGTAGTAGTTAACTAGCTTCTTGAGCGTAAATAACCAGTTCAAAGTAGCATATTCAGTTTTGGATGAACTTTGTCACTGTCTGCGATAGATTCGCATATTCGAGCAATGAGGACTTCAAACTAATGTCTGTATCATTTTGTATTTGAAGCAAATCTGATTTACATCCACGTGACTTTTCCTACTGGCAGTACAATTTATTCTTAATGAAAGTTTATTTTGCTAGCCACTTCATTTTGATTGAAATATATCTTTGCAGAAATAGTCATGTTTAAGTTTTGTTATATCTAGATACAAAGGGAACAGGGATAGCCAAATGTTTAATAACTGAACGCAATTTGGTGGACTTGAAAAGCCATAAACTTTGTATGCAATCCCAAAAAACCATTGAACGTCAACAGGATATAGAAAGAATGACAATTAATATTGAACAAATCCAAACACTAATAACAACGGCTGTCTCGGAAATGGCTGATACACAGAAACATTGCTTGAAATAAATTGTATGTTTTAAGGATATTATCTTCTTATCAATTGTAAGTGATTAGGTATATGAAATTATTCCCGAATGAAGGGAACTTCACTGGCCATTCCCAGAACGTTCAATATGCACTTTATTTGTCATGTAAATAAATATCTTTAATATGTGACATTTTAAGTAACATCACCAGAGCCATTTTTGCAAATACGAAATCAAACAAAGGATTGCTGTAAAGACCGAAGTGCTACTATAATAGGAGAACACAAAAAATTAACAAAAGACGTTACTAAAGGTTGCGCTCAGGGATCTATATTAGGAACCGGTCTTTTGGGATATTTTAAAAGAACCCATACTGGAGAAAATAGAGCATCCCACAGAAACTACGGAAATTATAGCATACACAGATGACTTAATGATTGTAATCGATGGAAATAGCCGAATTCAAATTGAAGAAAAATATAAAATATTTATAGATAGATACACTACAAAAGTGGTGTCAGGAGGTTAAATTTACGATAGCTTCAGCAAAATCCGTATACTTGCTGCTTAAAGGAAGCCTAAAGGAAATCCCATTATTAAGATTATGAACTCATCAATAACACGAGTACAACCGCATCCTTTTCTAAAGCCAAATTGCATTTGTGCAAGGCCTTCCTTTTTTCAATTTCTTCAAGTCTCTTGTTTATAATTTGCTCCAGCAATTTTCCAGTGACATTTAATAGACAATGAGGTGTACCGCCATCTGCTTTGTCAGGCTTTTCAATTAAAACTACTCTTGCTATTTTCTACTCTATCGGGAAAACTTACTTTAAAATATGTCTATTTATTAAGTTTTCAAAAATATTAGGTCTATTTTCCTCAACAGCTTTTATGACTTCTGGTGGAATTCATCCGGTCCTGCTGGTTTGCCTGTTTTTGTCCGTTGTCCGGCTTCTGTCACTTCTGTTTTTTGGCATAACGGTATCTCTTCTCCGTTGACTTTTAATTCTTGCCAAACATTTATTTTGTTTTGAAAACAAAGCTGGTTCCAAGAGATATGTTTAGCTAATTTAATAGCATACTTTAACGCCTTTCTACTTTCGCGGTATAAGTTTCATGTTTCTTTTATTTCATTTTTGGTTATATTGCGTTTTCGATTTTCTCTTGTTCCTTTCCTTCTTGCTTAGATACGTTGTCTCCTTAAATGCGCAATGTCGTCGTTCCACCAGGATGCTGGTTTATGCTTACGGCTGCCATATTTTCTTTTGAGAGCATAATTGCACGCTCTTTTAATAATTTACAAAAGCTCACTTGGTGGTTGGGTGTAGTTTGAGATTTCTATCTTTATAAGCAATGCTTCTTCATCTTTATTTCTGTAGAACCATCCTTTTCTGTACTTGTTTATTTGTTGTGTTGTTATTGGATCTTGTCTCTTGTTCCTATGGTAACTTAATTTTTTTTTCGATCATCTACATACCACATACTAACTAGTTTACTTATCTCTGTTGAACATATTGTGACATCAACACAAGAGAATCCACTATTACTTTCAAAATTAGGTGTCTTTCTATCGTTTAAGACATTATCATTTTCGCTGATCCACTCAGCTAGAGTACTACTTTTTCTATTTGTATCTTCTATTGACGATCCCCAGAAAATAGGCCACGCCGTGGCTCAGTGGTTAGACCGCTTGGCTCTCACCAAGGCGGCCCGGGTTCGATTCCAGGTGACCGCAAAGTGAGATTTGCGGTGGATAACACGGTGCTAGGGCAGGTTTTCTCCGGGATCTCCGGTTTCCCCACCATTTCATTCCACTAGTGCTTCATCTTCATCTCATGTATCATCAGTGTCACCGTCTGCGGTGCTGCATGTAGTAAACGCGGGCGTTAAGCACTACACTTTGAGGTCACCATCTATTAATATTTTTTTCTAGTTGTCCTTCACTTTTTATAATTATATCTTACTTGGTTCAGAAATGGTAGTTCTTCCTCATTTAATGTATGTGAAACATAAAAAGAGTATATAATCGTCTTGAGTATTTCCACACATACATACCCTTTATCACTTTCCATAATCCATATTGTGACTGTGGGTGCGTAGAATTAAAAGTCCGAGTTGCAGATCTTTCAAATGTTCTTTATTTCCGTTGAAATACACTGTTCAATTCTCACGTAACAACATTACCTCACATATACAACACAATCTTCCAAGGTCAATGACAATAACAAACATGCGGTCTGATTACATTTGTTTACAACATCAGCTCAGCTGTTTACTACTTACGACTGACTCTTTGCGAGTCGTCGCTCCCTTAAATACCTCACTGATAAATTTGAGAGATATCTGGACCAAACAAGAATCGAATGTTCTATCACCTTCCAGAAGCGTAACCCTATCTGTGCCGGCCGGTCTTATATCTCCTGCGCTACGTTTATCTGCTTATGCAAGCTCTTTATTACCACACTGTCTGCCTATCAGTTCCTTTTTGTAAACAAGTCGCGCGAACCCTTTTATGCCCGGCGCCGCGACAGTATCTTTAGACCATTTGACCAGCATCTATTCTTTCGTCAGTTATCCATGCTGGGTTAACTTTAGCTATGTTTCTATTGGGTTCTGCCATTATTCCTAGATCCACACTATAAACTGAATATTTATGAAATTAATGATCCATAGCCTATATACTGCTGTACAGGTTCACTTGTATTATTTTTGTGTTTGGCTTATATAAACATTCTTTCTCTCCTTTACCTGAGCTGGTACAAGCTTCTTATATTTAGGACACCACATTGATTCAGCCTTATGCTCACTAGACTGGCATAAATAGCATTTTGTTAAGTTTTTGCATTCCTTAACTTTGTGGCCTATTTCACCACAATTATGGCATATTTGTTCTGTTTGAATAATTGTGCAAGCTTACTCCTAATGTCCCACTTTGTGGCATTTATAACATATATTCGAAGAGTTTATTTCCTTTACTCTCCAACTATCTGATCTTTCACCTGTTCATATTAATTAATCGGTTTGCCACTTCTATATTGGTGGTTGCAAAGGCATGCATTAGCTTTATCTGCCCCCTTTAAATATACGGTTTCTTCATTTGTATTTGAATTTAACTTTTGTTTTAGAACCCCCTTTACTTCATCTTCTTGCACTGTCTCGTCTATGTCCAAGATCATGAAAGTTTAATTTATTACCTTTGAACCTCTACAAGTTTTTACAGTTTTGTTGTCAATAGCTGCTTGAAGGCTTGTCTATCATTTACATTTTTCACTGCTTAGTTGTATACCTCCATCTATGTTTTTGCTTTTGTGATTTATCAGTGCTCCTCTAGTGTTTACATTTTGTTTTAAATTTTTTATGATTTCTGCGTAGGTCGTTTCTCCTATGGGCTTTAAAATTATTGTATCTTCATTGTTTGACTTTCTCTTCCTTGCTTCATGCATATAATTTTCCGGAGTATTAGTTCGTCTTTCAGTTTTGGTTTACAGTGGTACTTGAAAATCATTTCTCCTACTAAATACTCCAGTATTTTCCTTATATTTACTTCTTCAACTTATTCAGTAACTAAAGTTTTCAGTCATCCATTTTTATCTAGAAATACCCAAGACCTTCTCCAAATTTGTAATCACATTGATCTTATCTTTACTTATCCTACCGCTATCTTTTGTAGGAATAAGGTACATATACCTGTTACTCCTATTAGTCTCAAAATCATCCCCCATTGTCTCATTTGCTGTTACACTGCAGGCCATCTTTCATTCACTTTATTTTTCGTCTTTTAGTATACTTTGAATTTGTAGATTTTTGTGTCCTTTTGTTGCATTTTCCCCTGCTCCTTTTGTGACTACAGTTAAATCATCATTACAATTTCGTCATTTATCATTTGGCTTCTGTGGAGAACTTCTTCTGGCCAATTCATATTTGCTGTTTCTTGAAATTGTTGCTCATTCATGCCCCTTTTAAATTCATTTTCTACTTTACTCATTTGATTTTCTCTTTCTTCTTGTTGTTAACTTGTAGTTGGGAGCTCATATTATGTGTTTTTTTAATTCCCATTCACTATTTTTCTATGAGAGCTGCTCTATTACTTCGGATATAAATTTCGTTGAACTTGGCATTCTTTTTATATACCCATCTAGCATACTTATTGCAGTTTTGATTTCCTTCTTAGAGTTTGGAATTTATTTTTTTATCTTTCGCAGAGTTTCTGCTTCCTTTTTCCATTTTTTGTATTAGATCCTTATGCATGTGTTGTTTATTTTCCATTTAAGTTGTTCAGGGCTTCAACTGTTTTCTGTTTAGAGTCCTTGTTTATATCCACCTCTCCAAGTTCAGTACTACTCAGTCCTCCAGTTTCGCCTGTATTTGTATTACACCTGGGAATAGACTCTGCTTTTAAACCTCCAGTAGAACCCCTTCCTTGGTATGCTGGTGATCGTCCGACTAGTGGACGTCTTTGAAACGGGTACAAATCATCGCCAGATTGACGTTTCTCTGTACCCAAAATGTGTCCTTTTTGCTCTGTTCCCGCTGTATTTCTTCGCATTTCGGTCAGATTCCTCAGCGCTGATATTTGGCATTCGTTTGATGAAGGTCGGGTGGGACCTGTGCTCTCACCACCACTCCAACATTCCAGTTCATTAGTGTTGCTGTTTTCTCTAGTGCAAATAACAAATAATATTTTGGTGTGTCTCTTCACTTCATAACATTTTCTAACTCATCTAATGCTTACTCACATTAAGTAGAGAAAGTATTCTTTCCAAAACTAAAATACATTTTTGGGAGTTGACCGGAAATCAATAATTTGAGGTCTCCTGAATTAAAAAAGAAAATCAAAACTAAAAAATTTAAAAAAGAAAAAGTAGGATCTATGTGTATGTGTGAGTGCGAGTGAGTGAGTGAGTGTGTGTGTGTGTGTGTGTGTGTGTGTCGTGTGTGTATGTGTGTGTGTGTGTGTGTGTGTGTGTGTGTGTGTGTTTGAAGCACACCCTAATAAAAGACACCCAAACTTAGGATTGAAGTTAAGCACCTTCTAGGGATGCATAATGCCGACTATAAAGAAAATCCCCCTTCCCAAAGCTGCTCTTGGTATTGAGAGTTTTGCATTATTTTTTATTTTCTAAAAAATGGATCTAACGGGAAAAGGAATTTCAAAGCCATAACGCAGCCAGATCCGCTTTCAAAAGATTTGATTAATAGTTAAGCTATATAAAACCATTTGTGCTAATGTTTATCTGATTAAACTTCTGTAAAAATATTTGTAAAGAAAAAGTGAGCAGGAAAAATTATGTGAATATAACACTAATTTGGCCTTTTTTTAATGATTCGCTCGAAAATTGAAGGGGATGCCTTTCAACAAAAAATGATTAGGCATTAGGCTCTTTTAGTAATAGATTCATATATATTGGCTGGTTTAATTATAGACACATCCTTCAGTCTCACAGAAAGTATTACCACTTTGATGCACCAAGAACATAAGAACAGGTTACACCGTTGAGTCTAATGGGTTATTCGCATCATCAGATCGCCTCCATGTCATAAATCGAGTTTTGATGTCTTTATTATATAGGTAGTGTCTGTTAGCCACGTTCCTCAACTCCCCCAGCTTGTTAAAACTAGTCCTAGGTGCCTAGCTTATTAAACCCATCTCCTCCTCCTTCGTTGGAAAGCGTTCAAACCTATCACTTTTCCATTATCAGGTGTTCTTGTTTGATCATATTTATTGACACAGTAGCTTTGTCATGTTCTTACAGAAACTTTGTATTAAATAATCCTGTTAACAGCAGTTGCATCGCGATAAAAATAAATGCCTACGGGTGTATACAAATTTTAAGGATGAACTAAGCAATTAAGAGCGCGTTTCTGAGGAATGGGTTCTTTTTAGTAGAATTGTCGGTAGTTCAGTATTCTCATCATCCTGTAACAAATGAAACAACACTTGCTGTTAAACAAACATCAGTTGCCACTTAGACGCTTAGCTTAGCGACACTACTGCAAACACGGAGAAATAAACACAATTGAACTACTGAGTGACAACTCACAACTAAATTGCACTCCTCACTCTCCTCTGAACTCAACTGAGTTTTAATCAACCAAACACAACTCAGCATATAAGTGTTATAATAAGACTAATGGAACGTTCTAGAAAAGGTACCTGCCCGAAAAGGTCAAAACGAATGCTTTGTAGCTGAAAAATCTTACGTAATCGCTACTGTTCTGTGCGGCTATTGTTTTAAGTGAGGTTGGCCTTAGCTACACAAAGTCGAGTCGTACGAAGTCAGTATCTTGGCGCCACGACAATGCTTTTCAGCATTTTTATTTTGTCTATTACAAATGGACAGAAACAATGTCAGGGTGGAAAAGCTACTTAAAAACATATTTTCTGTAATTATTTTTAGTAATAAATGATCTGCAATGGATCTGATTTGGCGTTCAGTTTCTATTTAGTTTCTCTATCACTTTTATATGGAAGGTAAGAGCAGCATTGCAACCCACGCAAGAATTAAGCATCAATGTCAATATTTAGGGCTTTAACCCTTGCTTGGTGTCTGGGGTCTTTGTAGAACCCGAGGCTGCTTTAACTACGTAGAAACTGTTTTAATGTGACCGTAGACTTCTCATCTTCTGGATATGCTTTTAGTGTACTTTTCATTATAAGTTGTCAAAATATTTATGGTAATACGACGATCGGTGGCACATAATTTTGAGTTTTTGTTTTGCTTTTTGGAACAGGGTCAGAAAATACCCCAGCCATACAATATGTGATTTTCCATGTTATATTACAAATTTACTACACTAATTAAAACTTGTCAACAATTCACCTTCTTAACCTTCACATGTCCATTGTTGTTACAAATTCGTAGACAGTACATATACATGCATTGTAACAAATTATAAAACACACAACAATTGCGTTTTGTGGAAGTTATTCCTAATGGAAGATATACGCTTTGAAAGTGGCTACAGTCTCATGCTAGCTTTAGCATATATAACAAAGATAGTGATAATGAATCAATTTTTGGAAATGAGGATGAGAGTGATGCTGAGTAGACGTAATAGAGGAAGACCTGCAGGCCAGAGAGGAAGCGGATGGGAATGAATGTGAAAATGACGATAACGAAATTTAGGAAATTAATGTTCCTGCACTTGTATATAGAAATGGACAGATATTGATGTAGTACCACCTGTACCTATTTTTGTAGAAATATTTTACACTTTATCGCCACGTAGTTGTTAGTATCACTTTTGGGTGAAAAAAAGACCCCAGAAATATAAAATGTGTTTCCACAGCTGATACCATGTAAGGGTTAAAACAATCTACAATTGACCTTGTGAATACTTAAACATAAAATTACACACATAAGTTGTCATGATCCTATAACTCTGAAACCGATGACAATGAAGGAAATCATGTGTAGAGAACCCGGGACCTCCTAACGAGAGCCGGACACATTACAGCGGTGCCGCCTCACTCGGTTTCATAAAACGCAACATTTCCTTTCTAAGGTCACGTGCGAAATTAAACGTAATCTATTTTTGAACGAGTTTACTTTAGCGATTCGATCCTTTTAGAGGCACAAAGCAAACGGTATTTTTTCCTTAACTATAACAGTTTCAAATTATTTAAAATCTATCAATTCTATTTAATTACTAAAATACCAAGCGAGAGGGCTCAGGCGGTTTTTGTTTGTGGCCCGCATTGGGAAGCCTAGGTTCGATTTCCGTGTCCGACCTAGCTCACCCATGGGGTTTTACGTGGGTTTTACCGGGGAATGCAGGGTAGGTTAATTACATCCACGAATTTTCTGTCCCTGCATTTCATCTTCATTATAATTTCACATCAACTCTCATATGGTGTTTTCTTTCAGGGTAGAAGTGTCGGCGGGAGTCTCGGTGGTGCATGGCAGGATAGTATGCCCTGAGTGAACCACTTCCTCCTCTGGTAGGTCGATTGCCAGTCCCTGAACCGGCTGCTGGGACCACCTCCGAACCACAGTAGGGGGAATGTCCGTTATCCTGGCCTACCGGGGGAGGTTTCCATCTAGCTAAAATTTAGAGACTCTGCCCTCTGCACTGTCATGACTCCTTGTGACGGCCGCCCTCTGTCCCCTCTCGCCTCATGCTTCCTCCCCGGGATGTCGCACTTGGGGCATAGGTACAATGGATCAAGATTGGTCGCAGTGCCTAATCCTCTGCGTAGTAATCTTAATGTTAATATTGTGTCCTTAGTTACAAATATCTGACTGCAGCTATTGAACTATTAGAGGAACAAGGTCTGGAAAATGAAAAACAATGGGATATTTTTACTTCCACGAGGGAGGATTTAAAACGCTTTGCCAAGGCAAATTTGAGTCTTATCTTTAGAGGAATCCGGACGTTGACGAATTGATCGTCACATCTATAAGGTTGCCGTTCCGAATGAACATAAGGTTTTTGCACCTGTGGTTTCTGTGGATGTCGAAAAGAAGCATTGGAATTTAAAAATACATCCTATATGCTAACAGAAATAGGCTTACTTTACAAAAATATAGAGATGCGTAATGTCTTGAAGTACAACACTTCATGTTTTTGTCCTTCTTCTGGTCAGAGAATGGATTGAACTGCATTCGAAACCTCGATCAGACTGGTCTTTTGTGCCTATACCGCAATTCCCAATACACTTTAATTTTGTCAAATAATAAGTGTTCCATAGAAATGTTATATTTTTGAGATAATGAAACTAAAAATAAAACATGCACTTTGACTTTTGTGTGAAAATATTTTGAGGTAGTTTACGTTCAGTTTGAATTTTGTGTTAAAAAGAAACCTCGCTAAAATATATAATCACCTAATTTGTGTGAGCTAACTTCACAGATAGGTAGAATCAGACTGAAAACCTTATCGTTGGTGGGCTATTGTTAAAGAAGAATTAATTTCCATTAAAATCATAGAATTGGCAGCATTGGAGTTATTTTATTTTATATTCTCAAACTTCCCAATTTTGCCATACGTCATCTGGTGGAACATTATGAAGATTTGAATTCTTCTCGTTTATTCTTCTTAGTTTCGTGCACCCTGATACAGTACTAACAAAAAATAAATAAAATAAAATTTGTTCCTGTCTTCACAAAACATAACCCACGCTGTTTCATTTGAGAAAGGTTATAGTGAAATATTTATTATGAGTAATGAAAAATGGATGGCTTATTATTTTTTAATTTAAATTTATGCAATAAAATTGAAATTTTAATGCGGATAGAAAGTCATGTGATTGTAGCATATTGTCTATCGAGTTTTTATTTGCAAATGTATACACTTTTACGTCTCTTAGGTCTAAGATCTAAGGAAATTGGAGATGAAAACTACCATGACAACAATAAGACACGTTGCAAGTCTACGTGAGGATTAATGTTTTAAAAATCTGATGTGTTATATTCACATGAACTTTTAAAGAAGCTATTCTATAAACCCCTTATTATTCTATTCTGACGCCCACGCCATGTCTAGTCTTTAATCACTACTTTTTTGTTGTAATTTACGTCGTCCAACGTTAAGTCATATCGGCCGATTAATGAAAGGGGTGAAATGATGCTCAAATGAGTCTGGGGTCCATGGAGCTTAGAGCTACCCGAAGTTCGTCTTTCAGGATAAGGGACAACCCCGGAAAAACCTTATCCAGGTAATTCACTCTAACCAAGATTCGAACTCCGGACCTCTTGAACGTGAGGCAGACGCTACCAAGGCGGGCATACTGCTTTTTTTCCCAGAACGATTAGAAGATTGATAGTCTTTTGTTGTGATTCTATGACGACTGTAGATTTGTAAAATAAAGTGTGTTTGGTTCAAGGTAAGAGGAGTTCTCTTCATATTAAACGTTTCACTCTTCCCTTACTTCACGCCTCTGGCGTTAGTGTCGTGTGTGCGTGGGTCCCTGGTCACGTAGGTTTGCAGGGGAATGAAATGGCTGATTCGGCAGCTAAGGTGGCCACCATGACACCCAGTGTTAATGTTCCTTTTGTGACCCCGGAAGACTTTGGACCTGTTGTGCGCGGAGCGGCCATGTCGTGCTGGCGCGGTGAGTGGTCTGCTCTGCGTGGCAACAAGCTCAGAACAGTGACGGAGCTTCCGGTTCATTGGGTGACCTCCTGTCGGCAATCCCGTCGGGAAGAAGTTAGTTTAGCTCGATTACGTATTGGTCACTGCCATTTTACCCACAGTTTTAAATTAAACAGGGACCCTGCTCCGGTTTGTCCACTATGTGGTGCTGCCCTAACGGTCCGCCACCTGCTTTTAGAATGTTTTAGTTTAGCTCGTCTCCGCAGTTCTCTCCAGCTGCCGGCCAGCATGGCGCAGATACTCGCGGATGACGAGACGACAAGGACCAACTTAATTTTAGCATTTAATGAGCCGAATTTTACTCTTTTTAACCATTTTTTTTAGCTTGTGACAAACGTGTGTGTGTGTGTGTGTGTGTGTGTGTGTGTGTGTGTGTGTGTGTGTGTGTGTGTGTGTGTGTGTGTGTGTGTGTGTTTGTTTGTTGGGCACTGCTTTTAACCGGTATGACTGGGGTTTAGATGATTTTTAGTTCGGTCATTTTTACGGGCGCTAATAACCGTGCAGTTGTGCACCCCTAAACCTCACATCATCATCATCATCATCATCATCATCATCATCATCATCATCATCATCATCATCATCATCATCATCATCATCATCATCATCATCATCATCATCATCATCATCATCATCATCATCATCATCATCATCATCATCATCATCATCATCATCATCATCATCATCATGTTACCCACCCCCCGCAAATGGTGTTTGAAATAAATTATATGTTTTATCAAAAGGTACATTATTTGTATAATGTGCTTTGCTACCGCTTATGGTTTACTTGTTAGTCATGTAAAGGCATAATAAAGGGAATTTCAGATGTTATTTTTAGAAAATTCAAGATATGAGTTTCATTTTCATAAAAACGTTAAAAATATCTCAATAGTCTTTATTGTATTTTATTCAAAATAGAGGAAGGTGTTTAAGCTTTCAAAAATTTTAATTGACAGTTCGTTTGGGCTGTTCGCATAGCAAAATAAATGATCGCCCACCTCTGCTTTGCGTATGTAGGGATGAGGCAGCTGTCGGGTTGGCAGCTCTGGCCCGCTTACGGTCTTATACGCCGTGGGTTGCGTTACGCGGACAAACTCACACTCAGTTCTTTTTTTTTTCTTTTTTTTTTTTTTCCCCAGGGAGTCTCAAATGTATTTCCGATGAAACGTCTGTTCTGATGTTTTGGGCTTAATGGACTTTTTTCTCTAACTTCATGTAGGCAGAGAAAGTAAAAATGGCTGGTTTAGGTGTTAGTTCTAAGTCTGAGACTAAAAACATGGGAATCATTGGTTTATAGAGTTAAAGTTATGTTGATTTTACTACACATGCGCTACATGCAAAGAAGTTAATTTCTTGTGGAAAATTTCTAATAAAGAACGATTAATGCGCCTATCATCTAAAATCATAAAAGTTATTCTTTCCCCAATGTGCTTCACGGACACTTCAAAACCATTCCAGGAGTTTAAAAATCTTAAATAAATTATTGTGTATAACCTCGGAAAATTTATTCTTTTACTTTATTAAAATAACTAAATATGATTTTTATGTATGTAAATTGGCAGGCTCTCTAAATGTGTACTCCACCTGGAGCCAGACTGTTAAATTACGAACGTGGGCAATATCCCGCAACTTCTAACATCGATTAACAAGCAGCGCCAAAAACCTGATTCTTTAGATCCCGAAGTTTGAATAGCCAATGTTGGTTTCTGTAGTACAATAATCCAAGCTGAAATAGTTTACGCTAGAGCGCAATACTGAGTTTATATAATATATTAGAATGTAGGTATACAGCTTTTTGGAACATCTTTGTTTCATAACTAGGGCTCGTACTTTTAGGTTTTAACCTTATTTCACCTAAAAATCCTAAATGAGGGTTTAAATATTCTAAACAGTTGCCTTCTCTCTTTGAAACGAAGAATGTTATTTCCCGATTTTTAAAGTTAATTTGGAAGGTCATATTCGAGGGTAAATTAATAAAACAAGTGAAATTTACCCTTAAATGCCATTCATCTCAATAAGGAAAATTTGTATGGGTAAATCAGTCTGACCGATTTTCGAATTTCCTTCCTCCGGAATTCTGTCCTGTTCCAATGCTGTGTACTTGAAATGTGAAATGTGTAGTGTTTAACGCACGCTTTTGCTACATACGGCACCGCAGGCGGTGACACTGATGGTACATGAGATGAAGATGGAGCACCGGTGGAATGAGATGGCGGGGGAAACCGGAGGCCCCGGAGAAAACCCGCCCCAGTGCCGTGTTGTCCACCATCAATCTCACTTTGCGGTCGCCTGGGATCGAACCCGGGCCGCCTTGGTGAGAGCCAAGCGGTCTAACCACTGAGCCACGGGGCGGCCACTGTGTACTTAAAGGGTATTAAAATGTCGTCAGTGAATTAGATGAAACATAAGCTTCCTCCATTGCCAAGGCTAAGAGATCACTCGAGTCCCACACTCTTGTTGCTTCCCTTGCTGATATTAACATGAATTTTGGTTTTACACCCAAAGCTGTTCTCCAGTTGTAAAGTACAACTTTGACACTAAAAGATGTTTTAGATATCACTAACAATGTTTCGAGAAAACGAATACCTGGATCAGTGGGAAGTGCAATTTTGGAGACAGGAAAATCATTAACTCAGTGTTGCAGGGAGAAAAGTATAGAGGAAAGCTACCCCTAGAACCTGCTACACTCACATTAATGGTCTACGCTCCAATGACGTCATGTAGAACGTTTTCGTCATACAAGAATGTGTTGCGTGACAATTGGAAATCGTTTACCCCAGAACATTTGGGTATGTATGTAACTATCTACTGTAATGCCAAAAAATAATTTACAAAGCAAATATTAAAATCTATTTTGTGCTTTCTTTGATGTATATCTTTGACATATATACTTTTTGTAATATGTTCTTGAATAAATGTTACAAATGAGTATCAGAGAAGAAAAATGATAAGTAATGATAAGTACATGTACTGATAAACAAAACAAAAAACATTTAAAAACTTATTTTAATCAAAAAAAGACTAAAAAAAAGCTATTTTAAACATATGAGAAACCTAAAATAAAGGAATATTCTACCTAAAAATCCGGGCACTATTCATAACGCAGCAAGTAACTACACCAAAGTAAATATCCTGCTCATTTCCCTTCTTTCCCTATGTGAGCTAAATTTCCCTAATAATGGTTTTAAAAAGTTCCTTAACCTACTAATCGAAAACAGGTCAGCGTTTACACTAAATATTTTTCGAGTTTTCATGAAAATAAATGACAAGAAACGTCTGTTGAACTTTTTACTGAATATATTTGTTTTAAAGGCTTATTTATCAAAGGAGTGCACTTATGAATGCTTCCGAATAGTTGCATTTAGAATTCTGGAGATTTCGATAGCTATAAATAATTAACCATAAGGTTGATTATCATCTATTTCTATATTCTAGATAATAACTATTTGTTAACTTAGGTTAGTCACAAAATCAGAATATAACACGTTTCATATTTCTCAACAACTGAACTCTTAAAAATTACCCAGCGAGATGTCACCAAGGTAAAATTTGAGACACGCATTAGAGAGATCCCAGTTCGATTCCGGTCCACTGCTTACCCGTGGATTATTCGTGGGTTTCCCTGCCAAATAGGCGAATACTAGGGTTTTTCCTCATCTACCACCGTTTATTTTCCATAATTTCCCTTTCATTCCAATTCCATAACCTTTTTCACGTGTTCTTCTAGTTCGGGGCAAATGGTAGAGCTAAATAGATAAAGCATGTGAGTACATACATAAAGAAGGCGAAAAAGATAATAAAACAAAAGGGATTTATTGACGAACTCCCTTAAACTGCTATGGTTGTTATCATTCTGTTTTGACGTGATAAATTTGCTTAATTTTGCTCAGAGGTCTCTTTATCACTCTTTAAGATGTTACGTTTACCTTCCCTTTCGAAGGATGTCATGCTAAGGATATTTACCTCTGAAAAGATCCATTGTCCTCCATTTTGGATCTGGAAGCACGAGAACCAGAGACTAGCATATTACTCCTGGACCACGGAAGATGAAGCTCAAAGGAATGAGTACTTCCCTTTGACACTAGAAGGCTGCTTGGTGAAACGGGTTGTTATTTGCTTTTTTTTAGGCAGTTCCAGTTATTTG
Organism: Mantis religiosa; assembly: GCA_030765055.1. Taxonomy (NCBI): domain Eukaryota; kingdom Metazoa; phylum Arthropoda; class Insecta; order Mantodea; family Mantidae; genus Mantis; species Mantis religiosa. The sequence goes on along the minus strand of JAUKNK010000021.1, from coordinate 1,069,922 downwards.
GTTACCCTAACAAAATGCACAACAATGGTCTTAAAACTTTCTCTTTATTTCTGAGAAAGTGTGTTTTAAAATATATTGTTTGACGTGTCCGAGTGGTTTATATTTCCATTTAGCTGCAGGAGGAAGTATGATGGATTTCTGATTTCCCGATTTCACCAACACATGTTAAGACTTAACACGAGTTTGGCAATAGTTAAAACAAAAATTGCATTTCACCAACAAGTGTTAGGGTAACACTCGTGTTAAATCTCTTGTTAAAATAACACGCCAAATTTCTGATGTTAAGTCCTTAACAATTGTAAATAGTCAAGATGGCGAGATGGCATTCGCAATAGAGTACGGCCTATGAGGAGAAATGATTTTGAGGAGCTATCCGAAGAAAATTTTTTACGGAGGTATAGACTATCGAAACATGTTGCTATGAAGGTTACTGCGGAAGTACAAGAGAGGTTAGAACATGCATCAAAAGGAATATGGTAATCTCGCCTTTGCTTCAAGTATTAATAACCTTGCGATTTTATCATTCACTGAATTATGTGGATAATATATTATCCACCTCCCGTCTTGAAACGTTCAAATAACTTGCCCTTCTGCGCTCCTCGTTTTAAATTTACGTAATACTGAGTTAGAACATGCATCGAAAGGAATATGCCGATATCGCCTTTGCATCAAGTATTAATAACTTTGCGATTTTATAATTCACTGTGGATAACACACTGTCCACCTTCCGTCTTGAAACGTGCAAGTCACTCGTCACTTGTACTTCTTCGCACCTCGTTTTAAATTTACGTAATACGTTTCGTTTGTAGTAATTACACATGCATTTGAATTAAGTTTGTTTCCAATTTTTCCCCGTGTGACATCGTTCTCTTTTACATTCACCGCATCCGTCCTATTTTCCACAATATCGTTATACTTCGTCACCAATTCAATTAACAATCCTTTCTCCATTTCTGAGAAAATTTTTCATGGCTTTTGTCTTTGGTTTATGATTTTGTTTATGCACCATTTTTTAGCTGTGTGCAGACTGCGGTGCAGACGAAAATGAAAACAAAAGCGCATCGTAGTACGTTCAGAAAATAATACGACTCATGTCAAGTTATACTTCTATAACTTTTACAAGTTTCTTGGCGTTAGCACGTGTTTGTTAACATTTTCAGAAAACAGGTTGGTAAATTGCAAGAAATTGTTAGCGCTATTACAATTGTTACGTTACTTTTGTTAACGTCGATTTTAACATCTGTTGGTGAAATCGGGCCTAAGTATATGAAATTAGTTAAAGGCTCGCTGAAAGCAGCTGCAGATTTTAAATTTGACTGTAACTCGTAACACTCATGGATAGTCTAGGTAGCGTAGATGGTAGCGTATCTGCCTCACGTTCAAGAGGTACGAATTCGAATCTCGGTCATGGTGTTATCTGGATAAGGCTTTTTCCGAGGTTTCTCTTATCCTGAAAGATAAATGTCGGGTAACGTTAAGCTCTATAGACTCTGGGTTCATTTGAGACTGTTTGAAGCAAGGCTGACGTAGGGGTGTAGCTAGATGCACTAGGTTCTCTCTCTCTCTCTCTCTCTCTCTCTCTCTCTCTCTCTCTCTCTCTCTCTCTCTCTCTCTCTCTCTCTCTCTCTCTCTCCGGTGGATTGGAATGGTTTGATCTAGATAAGTAATAATCCGACTAGACGATGACGGTAGAAGCACAGTGTGAGACCTTATCGAAACAAGTTGTCATACTAGTGCTGGCTATTATCGTATATTAAATATCTATTTTTGGGTTTGTTTATATAAAATTAAGCTATGATATGTTAGGAAATATATTATATATTATTAATAAAATATATTATACTGGTTGGCAATCTAGAAAGTGATTGACGTTTCGAATGGAGATGCAACGTTGCCGCTTATTGCTGCCACGTGGAGAGCACGGTAGGATTATGTGTACGAAGGTAATTGGTTGCCAGATGCACGGACTGTAAAACGCGAAAACCAAGGCAAATTGTCACAAATAGGATGCAAAGGAACTTGCCAATACACAATCTCTAATTTTTCCAACAAGAGCAGCAGCAATCGTAAACGCATTTTGTTTATTGCAGCGTTTGCAAAACAGAAACAAACAGTGAAGTGTTTACTGCAGCTGTATCAGAAGATAAGACTTGCATATACAACTTGCTCGCCCACACGTCATGCTATAAACAAGTTTCAAAATTTTGGCAACAAGGATTTAGCGTTTAACGTCTTGAATTTAATTGGTCCTTGTAATCGTTGCTATGGCAACCGTTATGCTGTACTCATCCCCTCCTATTTATTTAAACATTCCTCCGCGTGGTTAGTAAATGTCAACCACTTTCTAGATTGGCGACCGGTATAACACAGTTTGGCTACATATATAATGTTCCAGCAGGAGCAAATCATGCAAAAATAACGAGCAAAGCATGCAGCAGTTATCTCTATAACGTTTTATATGTATTTTTAAATTAACTATTTAGTTCTTGGTTAACATTTATTTTAATGAAGTTAACAGGTTTTCATTATCTCGCAAAGTTTACTGTGACATTAGGACAGTTGAGTTTATTAAGATTGTTCGTGTACTATAGAAGGCACATTTTTAAAAGGCAGTCTTGGGAGAGGATTGACTGTATAACACAGGTAGAGCTGGTTATGTTAGTGGTAAATAATCGAGGTGTATGTACCTCTATAATGTGTGTCAAACGTGAGAGAGACTTACATATACAGCAGCCGTTTTCTTGCTACAGTTTTATGAACACATAAAGTATTGGTTGGCTAACCCTAGGTTGAAAATTACGGGCAACTTCTGGTGTAAACAACTTCATAACTTAAGTAACAATTAAGAAGGGAGCAGTTTCGTAAAGAAGACACATGCAAAACTGGCTTTACTTCTTCACTTCAGAAATCAATTTTCCTCGAGGAGTAATATTAGGAGAAAATAAGTGGTGGTGTGGTAGTTTTCACATGTGGTAAATGAATAAAGCCTAAATATTTTTGGAAGATATGACTGAGAGAACTAATTACTTTCTCTAGCACCCATTTATAAGATCATGATCATCATCATCATACAAACAAGGTTTAAACCACGACTGATTTGTTCTTCAAATTAAAATTGTTCTATGCATCTTCTGGAAGGTCTTCCTCGACTTCGTTGTCCTCTTGGCCTGTAACTTAATGCTCTTTGGGGAATCCCATTATGTTCCATTCTGAAGACATGGTTGTACCATCTGTCCCTATACTCCGCTATTTTGTCTATTAGTTTAAATATTCCCAACTGTTCTCGTATATCTACACTCTTCTATTTGTGCATTAAGGTATAACGTGCCACAAACTTCAGGCATTTCATTTCCGCAACTTCTAACCGCCTTAAAGTATCTGTATGTAGAGTCCAACACTCAGACTTGTATAATAGAGCTGGAACTGCTAAAATTGCATAAAATTTCAGTATGGGTTCTTTGCAAACTTTCTTTGATAAACTTCTAATTTTTCCACATATACAAGTATGCTGAAATAAATTATGTTTTCTATTTATGTCTTTTGCTTTATCGTTATCAATGAAAACTCCTAAATACTTAAAATTCATAACTTTTTCTATGAGTACATTATCAATCACAATTTTTGCTCTGACAAGGTCTTGTCCATAAAATGCCAATTTTTTTTCCAGGTGAAATTTTCAAATTATATTCAGCAGCCACTATGCTTAAATTATAAATAAGTCTTTGGAGTTTGTCTTCCGCAGATGCCTTTACTCTTTGGTCGTCTGCTAAAGCTAAAGTGTCCATGCTTTTATTACTCATTTTAAAATTTATAGTTAAAGTAGTTTGCCATTTACGAATGATACCGTCTAAATAAATATTAAATAATGCAGGTGAAGGTGGGTGCCTTTGTCGAACACCTTGATTTATTTCGAAGCCTTCTTCTAAGAGTTTGCTTCCACTTTTTACTCTTATCTTTGTTCCCAAATATAGGCTTTATATTGCCGATATTACATGGTAAGGAAAACCTCTGTCCTTCTCTATCTCCCACATTCCATTTCTATTTCCCTTGTCAAATATTTTGACACAATCTATGAATGCTAAATAAAGTGGAAGATTTCTGTTTTTCAAGAAATTGTGCTAATGTAAAAATGCAATCTAAGCCATGCTGACTTTCCAAAATAATTGCTGTGTTTAATAGACTAATGCCTTTGTAGTTCTCACAGTCAGCTTTATTGCCTCTTTTGAATATTGGAGTTATCACAGCATCTTTCAGTTGTCAGGTATGTTCCCTGACCTCCAGCATTCATTTAAAATGTATAAACAGCAGTGGCGGCTCATGCCGAAAAATTACAGCGTGCTGCGGGAAAAAGTTCATGCAACTCACCTAGTTTCGAAAAATGAAGTCTATGCGCCGATGTTTCATCATGGTGTAAACAGAATTTCCACCTCCTTTCGCTTTTTTTGCTTAATTTTTAGATCGGATGTTAGTCTCCCTAACATTTTATACTGACCCTTTCTTCTAATGCTCTCCTTGAAAACGGAGTTTTCAGAAATACATTAACCGTGTTCACTATTTATTGGTTAAAATTTTCGTAATATGAATTTGCTCATACACCGAATAAAGTGAATTTATAACACGTTTCAATAAAGAAACTGATATCAGCCACTGAATAACGTTACACAAAGGAATACTTGGATAAAATACGAGCATGGGAACCACATGCACTTGTTTTGGGCGATTCTCCTTATGGTCCTGGGAATGGAGTGTCGTGCTAACAAGATAGGTGCATCACAATCTGGCTTGCGATTTAATAACCATTAGGTATTGGATCTGTTTAAGTAAGAAGGATGAAATTAATTTCTAGAACTAAAATATAAAGTAATGATAGATTGTTAAATGATATTCAATGTATATTCAAGTTCTACAGCTATAACTATGAG